>CARXXK010000001.1:94378028-94672973 GCA_949089665.1 Macrosiphum euphorbiae | reverse complement strand
TATACTATATATTACAGTATCACTTTACTCCATTTCAGACTTCCCATATTAAATTTAAATAAAATAATGAAACTAAACAATCAAAGTCTATCAATTATCACATAGTTGCACAAATAATACAATTATAATTTATAATATATTATTTATATATTATATGATATAATATGTACAATTTTTAAAAATGTCAGTGGATATTATAATTGATCACTAGAATGCCAGCACGTATATCTTTTACATTTATAATATAAATAATTAACCAAAGTACTAATAAAAATTGTGTACACTTACAACTTTGCAAGTGGCAGAATAATTTATAATTGAATAGGTATTTAAATTTATCGAAACATAGAAAAGACGATGGGATTATTTAAGATATTTAAATTAAGTATAAACAAATCTAAATCTCTAGATTTTAATGTTTTGTAAATTGTTCATAAGAAAATAACTTTCAGTGCTCCATTGCAATTAAAATTATATTGTATTCATTCAGTAAACTTTTAAAATGTTTTCCACTAAATATAATTATCAAAATTAGGTTTATTGAAAACTCGGAAAATAGTTAATGTTATAATGAAATAGTGATGGTATTATAATATAGCATATATTAGTACCTATTATAGAACTGTATAGCAAGTTACTAAGTATTTACTAGGTAGTATGGACGACGGACGTATGGTATTACTGAACATTATTTATTATGATTAAAAATAATATTATATGATTGGTTTATATTCTGCATGTCTATATTATTATCTGAAGGCGTTTTTAAAAATTAAATAATTATTTAAATTTATTGTTTTTATTTTAGGGAGCTCTAACGTCTGAAAATTATTAAATGGCATTTCCAACAAGATACAAAGAAACGTATTTTTGTTTAATTATTTACCATTTATTAGCAGAAACGGGGGAAATCAACATCATTGACCTAAATGTTTAACGAACAAACTTAGTCGGTAGCAGTACAATAACTCAAGTTAAAACGTACTACACTGAACACCATGAACAGTATAGCTGAAGCGTAATTACTAATAATAATTACAATGTGTAATAAATAAAAGACAAAATGTCTACAGTATACCACTTTACCTTAACCATTTTTGTTTATATGTATATATAAATCATTTGGTTAACCGTAGAGAAAAAAAATATAATTATGTTACTTTGTTGAAGAGTAAAAATAATATAAAATCTTACCTACTCCTTTTGCGCTATACGCATCTACAGACTCCAGACATCCGATTCTAGTAAATGTTTAGCATTTTAATACAAAACTACACAATAACGGTTTACAATAAATATAGGTAGGTACCTACCTAATAATATTATTTAAAAAAACTTTATTTACCTATAAATTAGTTATGTATTGTATTTATTTGATTATTATATTGCGTACGACGTAATACGTTTAGGGCATATATTTTTAATTGATCACAAAGCGCCATGGTCTTAACTTATAAGTAAAATAGATTTCGTCTTCACACAATCTTCTACTCGTCACTTGGTGTACATTGCGTCATTGCCACGTTGGTACTGTTATTAAAAAATGAAAAATCGTCGACAATAATAGCTCAAAGTATTATTTGAAAGCTTATCAATTACCAGGCCGGTGGGGGGGGGGGGTGGATCTGTAACGGGCAACATGTAAAATAACATACAAATGATACACAGCGTCCCCGTTACATCTTATCAATTTAAATCGCCAATAGGCGCCATTGTCTGTTTCAACTGTAAATGTTAACGTTTGTAAATCTGATTTCATCTAGCACACACACTTATAATCAGATCAGATTATATTATTATTTTTCTGGTTCCGTGTTTACCTATAATACAATATAGGATAGAATAATGACGAATACGGAATATGCGTCCATCCGTCAACGTTCAAGTCGTTGTGCGGGCACGTAATTTTATTTCGAAGTGGGACGGATTAAAGTTTATTGATCTTTCAGATTTTTAATGAGATTTTAATACAATTTTGAGACTACATTAAAATATCTGTAGCATACTAGCATTCATAGCAATACGAAACGAATTGTGCAGTACACTCGTATAAAATACATACATTATGGTTTTTCATCACGACGCGACGACCTGTAGAAAACAGCAATCGGTTGTAAGTAATAAGTTATAAGCAATCTGTTTTATATTTAATGTGGTTTATATTTGCCCCTCGATGGCGAGGGTTTGTATAAGGTCATCATTTCGAAAAGTCATCATCGTTAGCTTTCTGTCAGCTTTCACTGGTGGCGTACCGTCAATTTCGCTTTTCGCACCTTATGAATTATTTATACGGTTTATACGACTGTCGCCGATGTCCTTCATCATGTCTCTTTCTCACCCCCCCCCCCCCCCAAACATCAAGTTTCAAAAAACGGTATTTAATTTTATTAAAAAAAAATTATTATTATCGCCACTCGTTATTATAGAATATTTTGGAATTCAGCAGTCTAAAGTCTAAACGGTCGCCATCACAATATATCGCCATCGAATAATTTAATTTAATAATAATACTACCACAGATACGGGTTCGTAATATTATTATTTATTTTTTCGCGGCTGCACACACAAAAAGGGGAAAAACGCAAAAAAAACACTTTAGTATTCAAAAAACGTATTTCTTTGGCCCTTAGACGGAAATACAATATAATATTATATTATATCGTCGTAAAATTAGGAATGGGCTCATAACATTATAAATAATACGACATTCACGCCGGCGTAGTTTACGCGTCCGTATATTATACATGTGCATGGCATTAAAGCGTTGTACATAATATTATTATTAGTACATACTCACACACATACATATTATATATATAATAATACTACATACCTACCTATGTTTAGTGTCTAGTGCGGAGTAATCACAAAATAACGCTATTGTTTTCACGATTTTCGGGAAGCAATATGTTAACCATAACATTGTATACGGACACATATTGTGTTGTGGTTATTATAATTTAATACATTTTATATATTATTATAAATGATAATATAATAATATAATATAACCTGCATTTATCTGTTTCCGTCTGTTTCGTTTACAATGAGGTATTAGCTATTCAGTCCGGATTTATGAAACCATAATAATATAATGTATAGGTATATAATACACAAAAATACACACACACACGCACACACACACACTGATGCACATACCTAACCTATGCATTTGAATATAATACATATATATTTAAATGCATATATTATATGCGCCACGAATTTATGAACCAAATCGGGCCAAGCCCGTTCGAAACGAGATAATTTGTAATAAATTAATAAATAACACCGAATACAAAAATCGTTGATTGTGCCTGCCATGAGCCAATGAATACATAATGACCCTTGCTTGTTGTGGGTCCCGTTTTGACAGGTAACCTTAGATCTGATGTCTCAGATTCCACAAGTAACCTTTACAAAATTATTTTAATCCTACGTGACCGGAGCGACGAAAAACCACATTATTCATATTCCGAGCGGCGAGCACATTGATTTTGTAAATCAGGTCCGTGATTATTTTAATATATTTGAACAGTGTTTACGTTTTATTAGAACTTGTTAAACGTCGATTCAATAACAACTAGAGAAAAAGTTGTCACATTGTGCACTGAAAATATCATTATGTAATAATATAAAATGTATGTTTATCAGTTTGTTGATGGACAGGGGGTGCATTCACACCTATTTTTGGTAAAACGCCTTCTTTGGCCTCTCCAAAATTAAAATTAAATTTCCGAAAGACCGAAATGTGTTTTAAAACTAATATTCAGTCAGTATTTACAAATTTACAATTATCTATACATATACATTTTTATACTGTTCAAATCACATTTTGCTGTGGTCCGACAATATTGACAAATTGCAAAGAAAACATTGTAACAGATCGTTGCGGTATACAGTTTGTCACTAAATTCCAGTAGGTACCTATCACCATTGTATTTCCATGGGAAATCAATATATTTAAATGTGTGTTTAAAGAATTTTTTACAGTAATAGTTATGGAAATTCTAATTGAACGGAATAAGATAAAAATGTTTGTTCCAAAAATTAAAAATGTTTAAAGTGTATACACTATAAAGTTGAGTCGTATACATTTTCAATATAGCTGTTCTTGATCATATTTTTATTACAGTTTTAAAAAAAATCATATTGAAGTTCAGTGAAAGTCGACCAAGTTAAAGCAAATTAAGTTGTTGACTACGTTAGAATAATATAGTTATAGTAGCAAAACACGAATCATATGATTAAACCAATCTCGAGGATTTTTTTTTTATGTTAATCCTACTATTCAGCGCCGGCGGAAGGGCAGGGCAGAAGGGGCATCTGCCCAGGGCCCCGCCATTTTGGGGCCCCGCGCCTGCATGTATGGTATTTGATAATTTGTAAGACCACAATTTTGTTTTTCAATTTAAAAATACAAGTCTCGGCTGGCCGTCTGCAGTTGCAGCTTTTGGGTTTTTCATATAATAAACGAGTGAGAGTAAAAATAAATTAGGTATTAAAAAAAAACCGACGTGTTAGTAGAAGTTAATACAATAAGCAAAAGTCTTCAGAGCCCGAACATGGATTTAGATATTTCAGCTAGTATGTTAAATGGGCTACTCTCATTTTTAAATGACTATAGAAATACTGGATTTAAATCTGCAAAAACAACTGCTAAAGATTTGGCAGAGGCTATAGGAGTTTCTGCTGATTTTAAAAAAATCCGTATACGAAATAAAAAAAAAACGTTTTCGTATGAAACTCAAGATGAACCATCTAAAAATGAGGAAACTATTTTTTATCAAGATTATTTTTTAACTATTGTTGATCAAGCTATCGTTTCTATGAATATGAGATTTTCACAGCTTGAAACGTTTAATAATAATTTTGGTTTTTTATATCGGATTAGCAAAATAAAATTCATGGAAAAAGAAGAGTTAAGAAAATGTTGCCATGATCTACAAAACGGTCTAACTGATGGTGAATTAAAAGATATAGATGGTTATGAACTGTATGAAGAATTACTTATTTTTTGTACTATAATTTCTGAAGAAACGACAGCTTTTCAAGCTCTTTCAGTACTAAAAAAATGTTGTGGTTCTTTTCCAAATATTTCGATAGCACTCCGAATAATACTCTCAATTCCTGTAACATCAGCTGGTGCGGAAAGGAGTTTTTCCAAATTGAAAATAATTAAAAACTATTTAAGGAGTACTTTATCACAGTGCAAACTTACAAGCTTAGCTACTCTATCGATTGAACAAAAAATTACCGACTCATTAGATTTTAGTGAGCTGATTGCAATTTTTGCTGCAGCCAAAGCTAGAAAAAAACAATTTTGAAATTTTAAAATCTTGAGTTTTTTTTTAATTTTTGTGTAAAACTTGTATTTAGTGTACTTTAGTGCAGTTCACATAAACATTTAACTTGTACATATTTTATTTTTATATGAAAAATGTATCCAATAAATTAGGTGTATAAGCAAAATAATATTTGTAGCTTTATGTTTTAACTGTTTTAAGAAATAAATACATATTTACAAGTGAACGTTTTATACAATGTTTTATATTATGTATAGGTAAGTTATGTAAAACTGAAAAAAATTTCATACAAGTACTGAAGTACCTATAAGTAATAGGACTTGCGAAAATTTTTTTTTTACATTACATTAGGCTAGAGTCCATCAAAATAATCTGCCCCGGGCCCCGCAAAACCTCCCGCCGGCGCTGCTACTATTTAAACTATTTTGTTTTACATTAAAAAAATTATTTATACCTTCACAGTGCATGATTTATCGACATTCGACAATGTCGTATGGTTATAAAATGTTACTCCCGAAATAATGAAAGTTTCAGACAAGCTGCAAGCTATGGAATTGAATATTCAGATCGTCAAAAACTCAAGTTGTATAATTGTATAAACAGATTAATGTCTTGATTTTTGGAAACTGGCGAAATATCATTATCCTCTAGTTATAATGTTGCATTGAATATATTAACTATGTAAAGCTCCCCTATAGTAATTAGATTTGTATACATTTTGTCATAGATAAAACCCACGTTCCAATCGAGGTTGATTAAATCATGCGATTCGTGTTTTCCTAACTGCATAACTAGGTAGGTATATTATTCTCAAGAAGTCAATAACTTAATTCGCTTTAAAAAACTGAATTTAAATATATTGATTTGTCGAGGAAAACTTAGGGTGTCACTGAACTTTTGGAATGTATTGTATATTATAATGAAAAAAATTATAACAAACAAAGATTATTTGTACATACTGTACTACATTACAAAAATGTTTGTCGTAGCCCGTAGGTATGTAGGTACAAAGTATAAAATACAACCACTGTTTGTTATAAAATTTAATTTATCTATAGTTATATTAAAATAGCAAATAGAAAGGGGGAGTAGTATAAAGTGATAATATAGTATATTGTGGCTTGGTCATGATGTATCTACTGATATACTGCAAATATTTTGGCACCAATAAAAAAACTAAAATGACGAGCGTTATGTTTACCTAAATATCTACTCGTTGATTGTATTGGTCATTCTAGAGCTAAAGGGACTATGGAAATAACATCAAATTTCAATACACATTATAAATTATTATATAATGGTAAACATTGTTCAACACAACACTAATATTAAGTAGTATAGTTTATGTATTGAACACAGTATACACAGACACAGCACACTTGAGATATGAATAAGTTTTAAGTAAGTCTTGTACAGACGTACTACATACAGTATAATTAACATTACATTAGAACTTGAACGGAAACAAATCAAAAAACCCAAACGTCATAATTTTTAATAAACCTAATACGGTGATTGAATTGTATTCGTTTTAATGTACATCCGTTTTCAAATGACGGGTAATTACTAATTTGTAATTGATAATTATATATATTATGATTTATGACTTATGCGAAAGAAAAATAAAAATACGTAGGTAAATATTTGTCTTATGTATCTATGCGGGTGCGCTTAAAGCGTAATAATGTGTTTTCTGTTTAGGCATAGGTACTACCGGTTTTGCGGTAAAATGATTTTGTGGCGGGCCCCCCCTTCTATCCCCCCTCGTCATCCTGTTTGAATGACTACAATAATATTCCAAAATTATACTTTAATTACAAATGATTTTCGATGTTTATTATATTTACAGGATACAACTATTACAATATATTATATACTATACGTCTATACTTATACAGTAACCACCTATATGTGATCTACCGACCTATAATCTGGGCCATAACCAAGGTGTGGGAATGGGCTGAGTCCCCCCAGACCAAACAATACCCCCCTGTCTCCCTGGGTATGATACGGGAATCTCTATATAACTACATGGGAATAACGCCCCCCTTAAAAGGCGATTTCCTCCATTGTAAATGGGTTAAATTATATCGCTTCAAGCTTTAACAGCTTATAAATGCATAATATAATATTCGATGAACCACAGAGGTCGAATGATATAATAATTTATTCATAATAATGTCATGTATTCACGTATGCAATACGATATATTTTACTATATTATGATATATATTTGGGTAGGTAGGTATATATTGTAGGTACCTACCTATATTACAATATAGGTAAGTAGACAAGTAGTATAATAATTATTCTACACGTTTTTGTCATGCCCTTATTGATATGCGCGAGTCGTGATTGCGATAAGACGCCCTCGTGATCGCCCGATTTACGTTCAACATTATACGACGTATTTTTTTCTATTTAATTTACAGACATTAAAAAAAAACCCAGTTTAAAGCTGCTTTATTGCAGCCGGAGACGGCAATTATTTATGTAACAAGGATACTAGAGCAAAATATAAATAAATAAATAATATTGTGTACAGAAGCGTAGTGTCTATCCGTGGTGTCTGCGCCAGTGCAATGTGTGTGCGGTGTACACGACCTGTTTGAATTTATTTCAAATTTCAATCGGAGTACATGTCGTCATAATAATATACGTACCAGTGTCAAGGCTGACATGAGCATGCGCAGTGTGTACACATAATATATATGGCTCAGACGTGAACAATCGCCACTGATGAGGGGTCCTACTCAAGAGGCCTTTCGTGCTGTATACCTAATATATTATATGGGTACTATTATTTATCATTATTCATTACTATTTAGAGTTTACTATAATAAGCTACAGACAAACACACAAAATGAATGTGTGTTCACACAGTGGATGAATAGTGGTGTGAGACTGGCATAGGCGTAATTAGAGGGGGGCTTGGGTGGGCTTAGCCCCCTGTTTTATCCTTAGCCTCCTTTTTTATCCTTAGCCCCACCAGTTTAAATCATATTTTAGTTTAAAATCAAATGTCTGTGCTGCTGATACAATTCCAGCCACCCCCTCCCCCCCAGAAAAAATTCTCTAGTTACACCTATGAATACCAGGGCGAAACTAATTTAATATGTAGTGTTTAAAAATGTAATAAATACATACAATATTATAAACAGAGTGATATGTCATATGTGTAGCTTAAATATTGTACCATCATTAAATTGAATCAAAATCATAATTGGATTTGTTAAGTGGGTCGTCGCTTAATACTAAATATTCAATAAATGCAATATTTTATTGCGAAAAAAAAACAACAATAATATAATATGCAGAAAAAGAATAATATATATTACTGCAGCTGCTATAGCCTGTAGATTTTTTTTAAAATTTGCACTACCTATAATATGCTAATCCTAGACCAATAATATCAAGATAGAACCTTTTTGTTATAAACCAAAATCAAACAAATATTACAAACCAATATTATATAGTGATTATAGAGTGCACGCACATGTCAACGGCTGCAGCGCTGACCAAATATTAGAAATGTGAATTTTTGCTCAAGACACGCTTTACAGGAAATACTCTCACGCGAGTCATGCCTCGTAGAGTGGTCTGATTTCATTAATTTTTTTTTTATTAAAAAGAGGATATGATTTTCTACAGAGCACATTGGGCTTTAATTGTTGATTAAAACAAAAATAATAAAAACCAATAACTTGTTAAAATTGGTCATTCAAAATCGTAATCTATATGGTTTAGAAATTGAATTTAGAAAATCCAAGTCCCAGGCTCATTGTAATTAATTCAACCAAGTTTTATTGTAAGTCGTGTTTTTGACCAAAAAACAGGTCACGTGCTGCAGGCCTTTTAACTAGAGTGAGAAAAATTACGTAGTGTTACAAATATAGGTACTGATTTTATATAATATATTATAAGGAATTAAACGTGTATCAAATTATGGCAAACTGCTTACCAAATGTATTCTGTCCTTAGTATTCAAACATAAAAAGACTTACTTATATAATTATATATAAACATAATTATAACACTAAGGACAATGAACATATATATTAATATAATTGCACCAAATTATGATGTAAATTTTCAATTTTGATAGTAAAAGTTGGCTTTATCGTGCAATAACGCTTTGTAGAAATCTAGCACTAACTATTAGTTAGTACACTAACTTTAATCTGTTTAAATGTTAATTATCAATGATAATTTAAGCACTGAACTGTTAAAGCCTCTATTATTTCATTTTATATATACCAATGTAAATGTGTTATTATGTCATTACTCTTGTATCTTGGGTTTTAATTTATAATTTATTATAATTGTTCGGTTCAGTACTTGTACGTTTCATTTTAGTTTATTTTTATGAAACTGTAATAACTGTAGTAAATATTGTTTTACCATCAGCAACATATTTTATCTCTTGTATTAAAATCCAATTTAAGGACTCAATACCTTGCAGAGAACTCGACTTCACAAGAAGTTCCGAAAATAAGCAACGGTAAAATTGTTTGGACTCTAAACATAGGTAGGTACAACAAAATGACAAGCATTTACAATAGGTAGTGAAATTATCACACCTATGACCTATGTTTGCATGAATGGGTTATGGGTACACGTATATTATTTTCATATTGATTTATTGATATGAAATATTGTTTATATTTTTGTGTATCGAATGATTGGAAACGAATTTGCTATTTGGTGTTTTGAATTTTTAAATTATTCCCAAGGGTGTCGTTTACCCGGTAAATGTGCAATGCCAAACTTTACGACGACTTATTATTGCATATATTGGTCTATGGACTTTTCAAACCTATTGCGTACAGGATGACGCAGAAGGTCAAATAGTGTGTCGTTATAGCAACATATATTATACTATTGGATGGTATCCGACAATTTTGTACAGATTGTATTATTCCCGTTCAGTCCCTACGGGAACCGACAGAACGACTTGCAGAATAGAAGTCTTAAAAATGTTGTCGAGGCCATTTTGAAAAATATATTTTCAGGAAATATTATATTATACAAACGGAAGTTATGGCTTATACATCAAAAGTTGTACAACGGTCTAAACGTATTGTATTTGTTTATTTAAGTATCATCGTTATTTTTTTAACGTATATTTTATAAACACCATAATATATAAGTAGGTACTAAACCTATATAGTTGAATAACTCGGCTACAACCGTGTGTAGTTTTTTTTGTGTTATAACTTTTTACCTATTTGTTTTTATATTACGGGTCTAGAGATTTCCTTTAGATCATTACCATTATAATAATTAGATCACCTTGACTTATAAAAAAATAGTTGTTTCTCTTCTAAATAGTCATAAGGTACGAAGTCGGATTTTCTCTCATCTGCCCGAGTACTCAATGGCAACCAAATTTTATACAAGATAAATAGATACTCATTTCTACTATATTACTATTATAATCTGTAACTAATGGCAACAATTTATAAAAAACAAAAAAAAGTGTCAATTTCCACCTTGAATCTCAAAACCCTTGTTTGAGGACCTCTTTAAAATGCGAATTTAGGGAGATACTTTCTTAGTGGGTCCTTATTACAAAACGAAACTATATGGACAGAATTTCAAACTCATATTATACTTATAGCTTCAGCGGTTCCGCCTATAGGTGACGATGAATCAGTCAGTCAGGACAAATTCTTTTATATATTATATATAGATAATATAGGCGCAAATTCAACTTTTGACTTGGAAGGGCTGAATATATTATTGACAAGCAGACCATTGCAATATAGCATTTTAAAATTGTATGTCCTAGGTTTTTTTTGAAGGGGGAGGCTACGGTTAGTTGGGGGGCGGTAAGCCCCCTCCCCAATTTGCGCCTATGATAGATAATAACAAAAAAATGTTAGATGTAAACATGTTAATAGTATATTAAGGAATAAGGATAATATTATAATTGTAATTGCAATTAATAGCATGACGTGTAATATTTATATTACTACGGACGAATGTATAATATTATGAGTTCCACAGATACCTCATACCTATATATTCATTATAATATTAGATTATTATACTATACTATATTATTCTATTATTATAATTATTATTATACAGACTTTTATACTTTTTCTAATTTTTTTTTTTAATTTACATTTGCTTATTTTAATCAATGCCATAACTCATAATTCATAACATTAAACATTGAAGAAAAGTATTTTATATTTTCATACATACTTTTATGAAATTTGCACAATATTATTGACTTTTAGTGGAAATTAATGAAAACTGTTATGGTTTTTAATATAAAAGTTTTATTTGTGATCTAAAACTTAATATAAATAAATTATGTAGGTATAAGAATTACGTGAATATTTAAGAGTTCCATAATTAATATTTTCCTACAGTATTTTTTTTCAAAAGCTGAATAAAAAAATGACTTAAATCCTATACATTTAAGATAATTAAATTTTTTATTCGCAATTTTGTATAGAAAGAATAAAATATTTTTTTTTAGTAAAAATAGGTAATTTTAAATTGTATAGATACAATAAATTACCATAAATAAAATATGTTTTGTCTAAATACAATTTTCCATACCATTTTAATATTTTAAAATATTGAAATATGTATGCAAAATAATAATATGTTATAACTTATAGTATTATATTATGTCTTATGATATTATTGAAGTATATTTAATTATATTTGATATTTAATTGTTCTGGTAAATACGAGGGTATGATGTATAGATATCTTACAAGCTACAGTAGACTGTAGTTACAACAAATCCGTATTATTTTACGTCAATGATTATAATAATATTATACATATTATGTACCCGTATAGGTATATTTGTTTTTTCAAAAGAAGAATACAAAAATATGTCAATTATAAAAATAAACGTAAACATGGAGGAAGTAATAATACTTGTAAAACCCTCATACTTCAGAATATCTGAAAAGGGAACATCGTCGATTAGTAAACATTTTCGAACTTGACGAGTGGTGTATGGGGGGAAAAACGCTCGTAAAAAAATTGAAAGAAAGAAAAAGGGGATAATATACCTACCGTATACCGTGGGGCTTATATATATAATTTACGGTTTTGATTGTGCTGCAGCACTACTACAGGGAATTCGTTTAGAGTGCTCCATTCGATCATTGGAGTTTTTTTTAGAAGAATACTATTCATTAATAAAATATGTCCCTCGTGTTTCTGTGGGAACTAAAGGAGAACAAATCTGCATTTATATGCTTCGATCTGATCACGACGAACCGTATTATATTATATTATATTGTATAATATATACAGTATATATACCTACCTACACGTACTTATTTAATCGGTTTCGTACTTTCGTATACGGCGGTGGCTGTTGAGTAAATATTAAATAACAAGTAGACCATGAACGTTAAAGATCGATATCCATAATATTATACCATTCCAAAGACATAATAATGTGTGTAACACACTAATACCTATGGACACATTAGTTTGCTTTTATTGTGTCCATACGAGAGCGCCAATCATGTATTATATTAATATTGATTTATTTTATTGTCGTAACGTTTATAACCTTTAACGATTTGAAAATTAGATACTATTTAATACTGTTATGTACCTACGCTGAACGTATGCCATTGTTGCGCCAATCGTTAATTTGCTTAATGACATGCATTTGAGTATAACGAACTTGTACTTTCACCGATCTAAAAACACGATGTAGACAACTGCTTAATATTTTCGTTATTTATCTAATAGCAACAGATGGAAAATGTTTGAATATTCATATGATAAAACTCATTTAGTATTCTGTTGTTTACAGTGCGGTTGTAGTACTATAGTGTAACAATATTGCAGTCAAAATGATTTGGTAAATACAATTATATCAACAGAGTTCTATAATACGACCACGGTATATACGTGAAAGATACATAGAATTTTGAACAATGTTTCGTTGATCGAAGAGCATAATGTTTTCTACAAAATTATTGTTTTATATTATTTATCGATTAATGCAAAGCGAAATGCTATACTATTATATAGGGAAGTAGTTATACGTATAAACTCTTGAAAACATTCCGAGAATGCCAAACGTGCCATATCGCGGAAATATATGATTACATCGTCGAAAAACTTCCATTCAAAAGAATTTTATATTAAAAGTAAATGAAGGAGGAGTTTATCTGAACTTGGGATTTATAATATTTTACGTCGCACGACGACAACGAGCGACTAAAAAGCAAACGAACTGTGTACAAAAAAGTCCATTTTTACAGCTGAGCGATTCTTTTAAAATACATTGAAGGTATTATAGTGAAAATAAATCGAAGTTTATTTTTAATTTTTTATTCTTTAGAATTAGTTTGTTGTATTAAAAAGATAAATAATACACTTTGTTTATGGTATCATTTTTTTTCCTTTTTAAAACAAAAATGTTGGTACCAATTATTTCGAATTGATTAATAAGTAGTAGTTTTGTGTATATACTTTTTTTAAGACTACTAAGTTTAAATACAATGGACTGTAAATTGAATGCATTACAACAATGATTAATAATGCTTTCAAAAAGTTCCACAATACGTTCTTTTTTTAAAACTTATTTAAACAACTTGCTGTTTGAAGTTCGTTTTAAATAACTGATTTTAAACTTTAAAAGTGCAATTTTTCGTATTAACAAAAGTGACTTTGGTTTTATATAAAATACTGATATTTAATAGTCCAATTTAAAAGTGGAACAAAATTATATTCATATTTCTTACCTAACTTAAATATTTACAATATAGAAATTACCGACATTTCATAACGTTCTTGGTAAAATGTTTTTCCGACAACTAATAATCTATTAAATGTTCCTCCAGTGGTTTTCATAAATAAAAAAAAAGTCTGAGGCACTCGGGGACTGTCACGAAAAAGCTATTGCATAGCAATTTTGTAGGTTTGTCGTATGTATCATGTAATTATAACTATTTATTTTTGTATGATATTAATTGAAGTTACACTTTTTGAGAGCGACGACCGAAAAGGAAAATATGACAAAATTAATTTTTTTTTGATAATGGTAGATAAACACCGTAGGTACAGAAGTATTTTATTTGAGACTTTTTTTGCTTAAACAACTGGTTAGATTGTAAATAACAAAAAAACACACACATCGTTGCAAAATCGATACGTCATTCATCGCCGTTCAGAATCTAAAGCTTAAAGACTTCCCTAACACTTAACAGTGCATAGGTACATAATCATGCATCGATGAGCGCTGCAGTACAAACCGAAACACGATTATTCGCTAAGATATTATAATACAATATATTATTTTACCCATACACGTATATAGGTTATATATAGATATCAATAATTGAAAAAATTAAAAAGGCCCGAAATCTTAACGCCGACCGATCAGAACATAATATTGTGTGCCTACTCGCTGGCCAGAATCACGGCCGTCATCGGTCAAGACGAGGAGATTTCTGAAGTGCGGACAGTCCGAACCGCAGCGTGGAGCGGACTGCACTGGGATGTGGTCGGCCGAGGCCGAAGGCATGTCGGCTCAGAGGATACCGGATGTCCGGACTGCATGACGTCTATTGTTCCGGTGTCGAGCGGCAGACAGGCGCACATCCACGCCTCCGTGGACGTACGTGGCCCAGCTACGTGTCTATCACGAGGGTAGGCATCAAACAGGGCGGGGACATTCTTCTGCTGCTGCCACCGTTGAGAATGACTCCACGGAAAAATGAGATAGCGGTTGACGGCGTCGAGAGCTTAGGCGAGTTTTCCGACACTTGAGACCATCGGGTGGCGGATCCGGTGAGCGCCCGGCAATGCTAGTGGCAATCGAAGGCGATTGCGGCGCATGAGTGAAGACGCGACTCGTAACGGCGGTGGAGGCGATGGCGGAGGAGTGATATATTTGTGCCAGGAACAAGGACGTCAGCCTCGCCGGCGGACCCTCGGAAACCGTTCCAAGGTTCCAAGGTCTGAGCGGTAGTGCGCGACTCCTCGACGTGCCAGCATGAAATCCGAGGAGAATATCAGGTCAGCTGATTCTCTCCTGTTTTCAACTCCTTTGCACGGCGTGACGGAGGATGCGGACGAGGCAATGTCGGGATTCCAGGATGAAAATCACAAGAGTATCAGGATCTCCACGACTCCACAGTTGTGGTCCGCAGATACTCTTACACTTCGCCATCACGTACCACTCCCACGTGCTTACTGTGTCTCGTCTGGAGTTTCCTCTCCTTTTTTTTCCTTATTAATTATTGTTGTGTTGACATTTTGTCTTTTTCTATAAAAATTGTTGCTTTACACATTTCAACATTTGTAAAATGAACGATTCTAAATTCACACAGTTCAAAATTTAAAATTCAAAATTTATAAATATACATTTATCTACAGTTTTGGTTGTTATAATCTTCTGGTATTATTTTTTTTGTTTTCTTTATTCTATTGACTTTTGTCATTTTCAGTAAAAATTTATAAATTATATTAGTAAACATTAAAATTCAAATATATTTTTTTCATTTTTGGTTGCTTGCACACCATATTTTCAAAAACTGCTTAATTAAATGTATTATTATTAAATGTGTTTATAATGTAATAAAGTTTCTTATTATGTTAGTATTGTGTTTACGTTACGAAAAATTGTTTTTCAGTCACCACGCCAGGTACGCGATAAAATTTATGCAATAGCTTAAAAAAGTTTGTTTATTGTACCTATATTCAAAAATAATACCATTGTTAAAATGAGTCATGTGCTTTGAAGAATAATAAGCTTCCTATTATTTTGTTAGAAATTCCTTATAAATTGATATTAATAATATAGAAAAAAAATAGTAGGTATTGTTTCACTTAATACTATTAATATCATTGATTATTATCATTATATAGGTAATGATATATAATAATGATCATATTAATTCGAATACACTGATGACAATGAAAATTATCGACGTATCTGCGTAAACCAAATAAAGCCTTAAAAACGCAAGTACGTAATATTATAATTTATAATTCATAAAATATAAAACGTTCTAATAATACTATTTATTATAATATGGTAATATTTGATGACACTGGTGTTTTAAACCATAGTGGCAGAGTACCTAAATTATGACATCTGGAAATACATAACACCATTCCTATTGAAAAAACATAAGCCTGATGTACTGGCGTACAATGAAAAACAAATAAAATTACACTTTATTAGCCTTTGCAGATGTCCTAAATATCCATTTTGAAGAATCTCAATGGTTCTACGAATTAGACATAAGCCTAGCTACTGAACAGAGTAACAAACTGGCGTTGGATGCTTTAGAAGTTGTTTTAACATCATACGCTCCGCTGCTCTCATTTAAACCGTTTTTTCACTAACAAAATTAAAACGCACCCTCTTATTTACTGTAAACACATCCACATAGGGTCGTCCTCCTGAAAAGTTTTTACTAATATCCCCTACGTTATCCCTCATTTTTCATACAGTCTCTCTTTTTCTCCTCTCTAATTTAGATTCTCTTTTCGGAGATATTCGTATTTTTACGAGTATCCACGCGTATTTTAATTTTTGATTAAAACGAAAAGCTAAACCCCCAGAAACGGAAGCCCTAGTTCAAAGTAATACGATTTCACACATCTTTAAATTGTATTTTATTTGTTATTTATGACTAGAGGTTGGACTTTTATGTTTTTCCATATTTGTTACCATTTGCTCTATGTATATTATATATATATATATGCGAGTGAATAGCAGTAAGATATCTTTATGATAGGCACATTATATTACATTAAATTAAAGTGTACACATTTTTGGTTCATATTTTTAGAGAAAATATACATTATGTAAATATTATACGTTATTATAATATGTGATCTACAATCATGTGCAAAATATATCATTACACTACTACACTATAGGTTAACAATAAAGTGTCTATGGAAATTATAATAATAAAAAATATTATTTTGAAAAAAAAATGATTTCAATTTGAACTAGGTGTGTATGACTTTATGTACCTACTATCTTTTAAGAGAATTTTGACTACGAACAGAAAATATTGCCTATTTTTTAATGATATTAAATTTAACGAAGATTTTAAGAGAATATTATTCTGACCTATATTTATGTCGTTTGGCCCCGTTGACTTGATAATAATAATTATGAAACCTTGTATCTGTAAGCGCGTATTTAATATGTATATTTTATGTTATATACCTATAAACACCAGCTAGTCTATATATGGTCTAGTTCATATCGTATACCATTATCATGCTTGACTGCTCGAGCTTAACATCATTTCTAACACTTGGTACTTGGAGGGATCTATTCCCAACAATAATGTGTAGAGAATACACTCGGTATTACTATATATAGCTATAAAGTGTTTGTCAATTTCAGTCTGAAATACTCAGAATTTAATACACATTTATAGATGGGTTTATATTGAAAATAGGAGGGCCCTTAGCGTTCGGTGTGTATATATACATATAATGCATAGTATACTCTATGTTAGCTACACAATCTTTGAACATACACTAAATGCCTTGGTTTATAATACATAGATTTTAATGCTTTTAATGAAAATGAATAGCTAACTAAACTCCTACCAAGCTCAACAAGAGGTACTTAACATAATTTTGCATTTAGTAAATAAATCCTTTTTAGAATATAATTTTTCCATATACCGAATTTTCATAATCTACTCGTGCATTATTTACATGTGTCTTGGTTACAAAATGCCCATTGATTTATCAACTGACTAAACTTAGACCACTTTACTATATAAGTTATAACAATAATCATTACTTATACAATATTATTTTAGTTATAGAATATTTATCCCAATAATTAATTATATTTTCTAGAGCTAGATATACAATAAAGTTGAACTATAGGTATTTTTAGATTCTGAGTGGAACGATGAATGTATTGATTTTACAATGATGTGTGTTTTTTAATTTTTAATTTTTTTATTTTATTTGTGTCTGTGTAATTTTAAAAAGCGCCAAGAAAAACAAAAGAAAAATTAAGGAAAAACAAGAATTTTTAAGTAAATCGATTTTTACAAAATCGAATTTGGTTTTTGGTGTAACATTAAACAGATACATAGATACATGACTTTTTAGTGGTTATTTATATTTGCATTTTTATACACGATACTATTTTAAAAATATTTTGATTTATTTTGATTTATTTTGACTTTTTCATTTTTTTTTAGTTTTTTTTTCTAAAAATATCAATAATATATAATTTGTTGGTTAAAAAAACTTGAAAATTTAATAGAATAGGCTTCTAGTATATTGTTTCAAAGGCAGATGAAAAATATTAAAAATCTTTTGTCACAGTTTTTTTTTATAAGCATTTAAAGTTCAAAAATTGACAAAATATGGAATAATCACGAAAATTAGCAAATTATTTTGAGTT
Organism: Macrosiphum euphorbiae; assembly: GCA_949089665.1. Taxonomy (NCBI): domain Eukaryota; kingdom Metazoa; phylum Arthropoda; class Insecta; order Hemiptera; family Aphididae; genus Macrosiphum; species Macrosiphum euphorbiae. The sequence goes on along the minus strand of CARXXK010000001.1, from coordinate 94,654,271 downwards.
AAGAATTCGTAAAAATTTTTCTTTTTAAATCTAAGATTTTAATATGTAATACAAGATTCCTTATAAGATTATCTACCTTTATCAAAAAAAAAAATGTCTATAAGAAATTAAAATAAAATTTTATGAGCGTTTGAAATTCAAATTTTTACAACATTGGATATTCACTCGATTTCTCATGTAGCGATTTCCTTATTTTGTTGTAAATCAAAAACGAATAACTGTAGATACATGAAAATTTCACTGAATTTTTATATTAGCAATTCCTATACACCATACAATTTTGAAAATATTTTGACACTTTTTGAGCTGTTTAACGACATTTATAGTTTACAATTTTTTTAGTTTTTTTTTTTCTATAAATATCAATTATATTGTTACAATATCAGTTGAATAACATTAAAAATACATAGGCACAATTTTTTTTTATAAGCATTTAAAGATCGAATTTTGACAAAATTTATCAAATTTAAAATTGAATAATTATTTTGTAGTTAAAAATTTATAAAATGTTCAACTTTTATATCTAAGGATTGAAAATTTAATACAAGATTCTACGTAAGTAGTTAATTCTGTTACCAAAAAATCTAAAAAATACACAAGCACAGTTTATTTTTAGTCATTTTAAGTTTAAATTTGGACGATATTACATAAAAAAAAACCTAGAATAACTATTTTTGTTATTTTGTTGTGATACTATAATATTATTCGTGGGTACTTGAAACTTCTAAAGTGCACTATTATATATCTATGATAGTACCAGGGTTTGTTGTTGAAGTATAACGCGTTATAAGTACCTAATGGATATTGTGATATGATTAATTTGTAATTTATTATAGGTTAATTTTTTTTAGTACCATAGATAAGTATATAATAAGTCTTACCTATACCTAGACTGACATACAGTTTCCGCTCAGAATCGTTTTTCTTATACAATGATATTATATCATTGAATTCAAACTTAATACCTTCCATTATACAGTAACCCACTTGTAACCTACTGTACAGCAGAGCACCTTTTTTAAACTTATTCCTAATTTTTCATACGTTTATCAATAAATACGTTGCATAATGCATACAGTACCTACCTATATAGTTACATCATAATAATACAATACATATTTTGGTTAATTTTAACATTGATTATTTAATTTAATTTTCCTAATAAAATATTATAGAATCACCTAGTATAACTAGTAAATTATTTCAATTTGAATTTGGTTTTGGTTTTTACACTTCAAAAACAAGAAATAGGAACAATTAAAAACACAATTTACAATACAAAATTATACCCAATGAAGTATAGGTACAAAATATTTAGATAGTTTTAATTTAGATTTCATACATTTTCACTCCGTTGAACGTTACTTCGGAAATAACTTATAAGTTACTAGATTACTATATTGTAATATATCTTGGTTTGGCGATTTGTTTTGGTAAAAATTAGTTCAATATATCTATACCGTATTGCTAATAGAAAAATAAATCAATAATGACATAAATATATAATCAAATATCCTAAGAAATATAAGCCTACAGAATTGTTATTCGTATGTAATTATTCATCACTGAATTCAAATTTAACCCATCCGTGAAACTGTTAAAGTGACCTACTCATCGACGACTACAATTGATAACTACCGTATAGAGAGGGAGTTTCCAGATATTTTTTTTAATTAATAACTCTGTATAGGTTTATTAAATTCAATCATTGATGGTAAGCTATTATTATTAAACCATAATAATTTTTACTTTTTACACTTTGATAACTTGGTGTCCATATGAGGTATTTAAATGTAAATGCAGTAACTATAATATGTGATAACGTAATAAAGTTTATATTTGAAAAAAACTTATCAAGTTACACTTTAAACAGTTATCTCTGTATAATATAAGTCATTTTATTTTAATATTCACATAAATGCAAAAAAAATGAAAGCTATATACTATTGTTTCACACTCATCTCAAAATGAATGATTAATGCTAAATAATGCTGTAAAAGTATATGTTAAATTTTCAAACTAAGTGTATGTAGGCATATAATATTTTTTATTTTCTACAACACAAAATAAAATAAGTATTTTAATTCGTAATGTATTTGAACAATATAATATGTGACGGACAAAAATTGTATGACATAAAAGTGTGTTTAAAGCGTCGAGTAATATTATGTATACACTATTTTCATTGCATTTTATCACCAGTGCATTTAACATAAATCTCACGTGGATGAAGCAGAGAAATAATCTTTTAAGTGTTTCTTTTTTAACTGTCATCACACATCAGATGGAAATTGTAATTTAACACAACGATGTTTGACTTTTTCACAATCATAAAAGTTGTTCAGCAGAAAATCGGAAAATGTACAACTACACGAATACTTAATGGGAATAAATAATTCAACATTTAGATTGCTTAATGATTGCTATAAATTAGTAAAGGTGTATCACATTGGCCATACAAAATTTTTAAACTACGAAAGAAATTTAAAAATGTATAACTTGAATATTGAAAGAATTATAATGATAAAATAGATGTTAAGTTATTATAGTAAGTATTTAAAAATTATTATTTTTTTCCAGGAATCTCATTACTTCCCCCCGAATAGACTAAAATTATTTGTATTATGTTATTATTTATTAGTTATGATTATGCAATAAATATGAATTAAGGAAATTATTTTATTATTGTATTACCTATATTTTAGATTCTGAGCCACAGTGCGATGAATGTATCGATTTTACTCAATGTGTTTTTTTACTGGCAGAAATATTCTTTTTGTAGTAAATACTTAATAGTTTTTTTTAAACATTAATTTATGGTTGTGATGTGTGACTAAATAATCTTTATTTTATTGGTGACCATATAATTTAAAATGTTTAAAATACTTATAAAAATCATTATTGATTTTGATAGATCAATTGAATTTAAAATAAGTTGCTGGGAGTTATTAAACTTGTATTATCCTTACCAATAAAAAATGTAATAAATCATCAATAGTCAAGATTGCAAGAAAGTTTTTCAAAGAATTAATAATATAAATAAATTATTTAAACAATAAATATACAATTTACATTAAATATTAATTATAACGATAAGATTAGGAGTTTACTTTAGTCTTAGACTCTATTAGATATTATAAAATTTGTATTTTATGTTTTTATATTACAACATGTTAGAATATTATCATAACATTTTTATTTTCGTCCCAGACAAACGCACTAATAAATATAATTCATTAATAAAATAATAATTTTACATTAAAATGTAGAGGTTTATACTTCATCTTTTGTTTATAACTTATAAGTGTTAATATATATATACATATATTAATAATATTGAGTCGTTTATTAAATTCAAAACTAATTGGACCGATTATTTGATGTATTTTTTTTTCTGAGGAGAAAGAAGGTTAATGTAAGGAGAATTTGAATTAAGGTTACTATTTTAAAAGGTCTTTTTTATAATAACTCTTTTTTATCGTTGGTAAAAATGCACACTTTTATTAAACAATTAAATAATTAAAAAAAATCGTCTCTTGGCAATATGACTTCTACCAAGGCTTGATAATATTAAAATACATATTTACTGTAAGAATAGTAACCATGCTTATAATTCACTCGTAATGGTTTGGGTCTTGAAAACCGATTTCAGAGGTATAATTCATCAATATCTGAGCTAGGTAGATTGTAGATGGTACTCGTCTAAATTGTTGATAACTTATGGTGGGCAGTGTTGTACAGAGTCGTTAGCATAATTGAGCTACAGGTCGGTGCTTACACACAAGAGGGAAGTATAATATATTATTATTATCCTATCCCCTAAAATAAAATAATATAATACCATCATCATCGTATTTATACTCCACAATCCACACGTATAGGTATATTATACGTGTCCGGCGGATGTTCCGAGTTTTTGACTATTCATGCGTGTAAATGTATAATAGACGTGAACGGCATTCATTTAGGTAATGTCCGACACGACTACAGACACACACACACACACACACACACACACACACTTGCGCATGCGTCTGATACGTATCTGTTGAGATACCTGTGGGAGTTTATAGTGTGTACATCGGGTTAATATTTATTTTCTTTTTCATTTTATGGCTTCGTGTTTTGGACGTCTCATCCGATGTCCCATAATAAGAAGACCATGCAAGTAGGTATATTATTTTAATTTATATTATTTATTTAGGTATATACCTATATACAAACTATATGTGTTATTGTGTACTGTATAGTGATATCAAGATTTTTAAACTTTTCGGCATTTATTCTTTTAACTATGCGTACATGGAACATGGTATATTATAATATCAAACTATATTCTACGAAGAAAATACTACTCTTCAGTAAAAAATTGTTGGCCTATCGCCGACCACCAATTGGTTCTTTAGAGTTTTAAATCGTCGGCGGTGTTATTATTATTATAATTCAGTGTTGATAGTGGGAACGTGCTTTGAAAACGTTATGAAGTACTGTTTTCATCATTAGATTGAAACAAATTAAATAACCGAAAAGAGTAAATGAAAAACAAGCAAAAACCTTAATGCTTAGGAGGATACATCAAAGCCAACTGAGGCTATAATATGATCCATTATGTACCTACGCGATAACAATCATTTGGTCACGTACCTTGTTCGGAATTAATTCATGTAATAGTGTAGTTGAAATAAAATCATCCAATCTTCCATTTCTCTAGAAATTATACTAGTGAAAATTGGTGGTTAACAAACTTATAAATATTCCTTTTTAATTGACCAATGGTTAAAAAAATGTAAGTAAAATATCATAATACATAGGTATAAACTATACATTTTAAAACTGTTATAATTGTTTTATATATTTAAAAAATAAACGCATAATCAATTTAATCATAGTTTGGAGTTACACAAAGCCTATTTTGGGCGGTCTACACTTTGTTTTTAGTTTTATATTATATTAATTGTATCATCTTATAAGATGTAAGAGATCATTTTTTTTTACAACTTTTGACACATGAAAGTTATACATTATTTAATTGGAAAGTATATTGTATTGAATACAATCTTATAATGAAATGCTTTGGTACAAAGGTATTGAAATTTGAAACGTATAACTTATATATTTGTAAAAGTGAACACAGTTACATACATCAATAGCAACACACATCAATAATATAAGCATGTACAAATGTGCAATACATGTTTGTTTCGATTTTCTAGTTTCCACTGCAGATTAAAAAACAATTGTAATAACGAGACGTGTATTTTACCGTTATAGATGTACATATAACTAACTGTCGTATATTATAAATTTAAAACGAATAAAGCTAGTTGGAAACCATTTCTCTATTAATATTTACTATTTAGACACGATGAATGTCATAAACCGATACGGTTCATGATAATATTGTAATGGTGAGTCAGCAAAATAATGTTAGGATAAGTTACACTTTATCACAATATTGTGAATTAAATGAAAATTAGGTCATTGTGTAATTATTACGAGTTCAAACTAAATAGTACAATTTTCAATGATAAGAAACGTGGGTGAGAATTATCTAATAATCCCATAAGTACGTATAAATTAATGTCTAATATATATAATAATATGATCGTAAGAACAATTGACAATATTGTATTGTAATATTATGTGTATAAATATATAATTAAATTGTATTTATTTGATTGTTATAGCTGCTTGAAAACGCTTATGTTATTAACGCATTGTCGGTTAATCTTGCTCGGAATCACTGATGTAAACATTCGCTTATACAGTGGGAGTGTATAATATGTATTAGTATTATTGTTGTATATAATAATATATTATAACTAAATATAATATAATAATAATAATGATATAGACGAAGTCATCCACTTCAGCTTGGATTTTGTAATAACGGGTATATAATTCATAATCTGGCCATTGAAATTTAATGTTTGTATAGTCTACAGTCCCCACTACACTATATATAGGCGTAATGCTAATAATAATAATTGTTATTATTTATTATTATGTTATTTTTCGTGGCAAACGGATATAATAATAATATATACGCATAGTAAATATTATAGTTATGGACGAGAGGGAAACCGAAAATAAGTGGCGAATTTTAGTAAAAACATACAAGTTTTTCTTCCATCATACTGATCTACCTAGTTATACGATAATAGTTTTTACAGTATCTAACTATTTAGATTCGTTATTATGTCTACTGGAGACCGTTCCCAATTTCAGCCCCCCCCCCCTCCACAACTTTACATTTAGTTTGAATATTTTGAAACTTAGGAATTTAAATCAGAAATCTTAAAATGTGGACCGTTCTCAAATTGTTAAATTCAAATTCAAATTCATAAATTGTTAACGCTCACAACGTCGAGTCGGTGACTTGCACATGCGCGTTGCGGGAGAGCACCGCTATTTCTTTTATACGCAGTCACACACACTATAGTGACCACTTACTACGCACACATTTACAAGACCCTCCCGCCACCAATGCCTTTAAGATATGAGACTTGTTTCAGTGTGAACAGGTCATGATAATACTGCATGCCATTATGACTTACCCAAACACACCACGATATAATAATACTATTACAGAATACGCTTCATAATACACCTGAATAATTTTGTCACAGTGTCAGATATAATATGATATGAAATATGAATACGGTGATTTGCGCGCGACGTGAGTGTAGGTAGGTACGTGACGCACGCCGAATTCGGCACTATGTTGTTAAACGATTGTCAGATGCATTATCATATCGATCGGATACGTTGACATTAGGTACACTGTTTCAACGACAATCATAATATTGTATATTCGGTACATATTAGTAGTTATTGCAGAATCGTATAATGATTTCAGATTTCAATTGAACCAGGCCTGGAGGTGTGATTAATCACTATTATTCTGCACAACTACACGTAGGAACGTGAGCAATATTATTATCAATGTTACACCTAATATTACGTTTTACGTCTTTATTTCAACGGAGAGTCAGTTTACTTTTTTTTAGGAAGTCTTCGAACCGTACGTGTAATCAAAATGAATTGGTGATTCGGTCTGATTGAATCGTATGGCTTAATCATCACGTAAACCGTCCGATATATTTCGTAGTATTTCCCATAACGCGCATTACTTTGATTCGTTTTTTTTTTTATCATTTCGGCGAATACACGATGACTTGCTCAGGCTGATGTTTGTAATTCTGTTTAGCTAGATAGGTACCAGACTAAAATATTAATTATTGTAAATATTATGATAATATTACATTATTACGTTTTCAACTTACAACCATTGTACATTTGTACCATTATAATATAATATATATAACATATTATGTTATTCTGCTAATCAAAATTCAGTGTGAAAAACACGTTTTGTTAGGGTAGACAACGTTTTATATATAATAATATTATATGGAACATACAAATAGAATTTGTTTCATCCAATTGGAATTTTTATGTAAATCGTGCACTCGTACTTTGGACGTGTTATAAAATGTTAAAATGCTCATTCGATTTACTTGCTAAAAAAATAAAAAATAAACTAAAATAAGCAAGTATACAAAATACGCTTTCAATCGAAATTATCCTTTTAAAGTTTAAACTTTCACTAACTTTTAAGTGGTTAACTTGACGAACAAACATAATAAAATAGATACAACAGACTGTTGTATTCCATTGTGAAGTTGAAATAGTTGAAGTAAAATAAACTGTGTCATGCATACGCATATTAAAATCGGTATAGCACTAATAAAGTATTATTCGTGTAAATTTAATTTTAAAAGTCTAAGGTGTGTGATAATTTATAAAGTACTATCTAGTATACAAGACCCGTACAAGAATTATACTGTCTAGGATTGTCGTCTCTAAAATCTTAAATTCTCCGTTGTACGTACTTACTATTGTATTACTGAAAATTCCTTACTTTTTGAAGGTATTGAATGACGAATACCAACAAAAATCATAGTTAATATTTTAGTAGGTATTTGACAACGGGATAATGTGCTCATAAAAAAAGTTGTATCCAAATTTTACGAGTGCATTTTAATTACCTATATTATTCACTGGTTAGATAATAGGGTCATCCTAGGTACTGTAACGCGAAAACATAACTTTTACATTACAACGTCCAATGCCAAATGTATAGATTTACATTTATAACATACATTACCATAAATGCTGTATCTCGGTAATTGGTAGAACAAGAACACTCTTTCTAATCCAGGGAAATTTGATATTTTTAAATACCACGGGGGAGGAGGGAGATTTTACAAACATAAAAAGAGGCATAGAATATAAAAGGTATACAAGTTATTCTAGATCAGAAATCCCTAACTTTTTTAGTGTCGTGGATCACTATACTTTAGTTTACAGATTGGGACTACGGACCATTTACACTATACACCAAAAACTGATCTTTCGAATAATGTAATATACTGATAGGTTAAATATCGAACACAGAAATATATTATTGTAAACGCTATTTTCAGTAGTTACTTTGGCGCACGGTATTTTCAGTATTTAATACTTCAGCAACAATATGAACAGTGTATGAATTTTGCTTTTAATAATCTTTAGTGTAAAAAACTACCTCTATCCATATAATTTTTAATACAGTCGCAGTCACTATAATAAATATCGTATTAGCTTAATGCTTAGGTACATTATATTTAGTATTTTTGTTTTTTTTTTATGATTTTAAAATAATACATTCTCATAAATATTTTATTATAAATAATCATTATGGGTAAATTTTTAAAATAAGGATGAGAAATAATTAAAAGTGATATTTTATGACAAATTTATTCACCTATAATTGTCGGTTGGTTGTCCTGCATCACTCCATTTGAATATGTAAGTACGTTGTATATAGTGTAAAACGAGCAAAATTAAAATAACAATTTATTCAAAATAAATAATCGTACACTTCAAATATAGTATAGGTAGTAGGTACTGACTACTGAGGAAGAGTTTCAGGAAAGTGGAAACTAAAAAGAAACTGCAGGAAAATGCATTACTTAATTAAATAATATAATCTACAGTTAGTTATAAATGAACCTTATAAACTTAAAAAAATAAAATAAAATTGCAATGACAAACAATAAAACTGAGGTTACATTTGAGAAAAAGATCAACAAATATTTTTTTTTGTAAAAATGAGAACTTGGCGGTCAAATGCTTTTTAACTCAAATACTCAATAGGGATGTCCAATGTTAGTATTAAATCTAAAACTTATGAAAAGAAAAAATTTTAATAATTAATATTACATTTAAGTTATATAATAATATAATATACATATATAATTTAAGTAGAATATAATTGAATTACCTATAAACCAATGTTTTAAACAATATACCGGAGTGATGAATGTATTAGTTTTAGAATGATGTGTGAAGTGTGTGTAGGGTTTTTTTATATATAATTTATGTACCTACATTTGTCATTTTGTGTCTATCATCACATTTCGGAGCAGGAAAAAGCTTCATAATGTCTTCTACTTTGAGGGTATAGTTTAGGGTAGCAAATATGATTTAGTTGGCACTTTTGGGGAAAGGGTCAATTTTCTGGGGTATTTTTTAAATAATATTTAAGTTAATTTGCTAATAATCGGAAGAATAATTAAAAAACAGTCAAGAGTCAGCGAAGGTGGATATTTTATTATAATGTAAGGTAATTAAATTAATCCCGTTTCGAAAATTTTGTTTCGATGATTTTTGGTTTCCGTCCAAGGATTTCTCAATTCTCTCTGCTCAAAAAGAAACAAGTATATACGACTGTTCCTAAAGGTATATATAAATGTATATTGATCGACACCAATGCACTATAGAAGTGAGACAATCATATACATAGAGTAATAACTATAGTGTACTTATGTAATTCGCATATAGCGTGTAAAATATTAATAATCGAATAAAAAACATTCTTCCATCAATTACCTACCTAAGTATATTAAAACGTTACGTTCGGCTTACGGTTAAGCTGCGATAAATAACAGGTTTCGATGTGCTTAATAAGTGTTTCCGGTTTTACCAAAGTAAGTATATATAATTTTGTATAGATGAATTATAATTTCGCGTGTCCTGCAAGCGTCTTATAACCGATGGTAAACGACGAAAACAAAATCATCGTTATTTTTAAAAGCTCCTTGGTGTTTTTCAATAATGCAATGCAGGTGTGATAAATTGTCCGTCACGAACGCGATTGTGTTCTTCCAAATTGAAATAGGGTTTTTGTGAAGGCCACCCCACGACTGTGATATTATTCCATATTGTTGTGAGAAAAACAGCCATTGACGGCGACCGACCTTCTATCGGGTCACCGCGACGCAGTGGCAGTTTATATAATATATACGATATACCTAAGACCTTATTTTATAATATGCAATTGTTCTAATTTTTCTAAGATTCGTAACACATTACAAACTCACAATACTCTAGGCCTCTAGGTGAGCCAAATGAGGTTGAGTTTTCAACATTTAGGTTCAATATCCTATCCAGCATTAATTTTGATGTGCTGTTATCATAAACCTATATTTGGTGACTCGGTATTATAAACTATATTAATATATTAATTGAAATACTCGATAATTTTTACTAGCAAAATTTAAATTGATTTATTACCTATTACAACTACTCTCTCCCACACAGAAATTAATGGAAAATATTAGCCATAAAATAAATTGAAATAAATATTATCTTCAGGAAATATTATCAGGTATATTAACTAGGTAATAAACATGTAGTTTAAAAATCAAATCCATTGATAAATGTTAGTATAAAAATATCAATGATTGGGTACTAATTCTTGAATTATGGCATTTTATTTAAAGGATCAATTTTAAACTTTCTCAAAGTTTGATTTGCATTTTGTAAGTATTGTAACATAATATAACTTACTCAATTACGAGGTACACTCCACTCCTCTAACTGTACAACAGAGTGGTTTATTACATCTCCCCTTTATTTCTATAAGTCTATATAATTGAAGCCAACAGAACCATAAATGTATTGAAACTATTAACAAATTATATATATATATATATATATATATATATGGATTTATTAATTATGTGTTGTTATAGATCGTTTATAAAAGTATAAAAATTGTAAAATACATTATATAGTTTTGGTGGAGTGCCATTGTGAGGGGAAGGGTGTGCACTTGCACCCCTTACATTTTGTAACCATAATTGGCCTAAATGTTAATCGATAGTTTTATTTTTTATGGAAATGTTGTGCAATGACAATACATTTCTTACATATTGGATTTGATTTTGATTAGTTAAACAGTTTGACAGTTAAACCTCTCTCGTAATATTGACAACTCAGTATATTTACTTCGCTGAAGACACTTAAATATTGTACATATTCTCCGATAATGTAATATTCACCGTTGTTATATATTAATAACTTATATTATCAGTATATCACATAAACATATTGTCCGAACAAAAACGGCGACCGTTTTGATTCGACCACGGACTAAGATATTATAATGGACTGGAAACGAGCAGCTTATCAGTGGCCTCGAAAGTATGTACAAGAAGCAAATGCTGGGGGTCGTAACCATAATCGAGATTTACAGAGCCATCTGTATAAAATAAAACACTGACTGAGATACAAAATGTGAAGCTAAATAAAACCACTGATATCGCTGAAAACATTCGATTATGAGTGTTGATGATAACAGACTAACCTTTTGCGGGCCATCCCCCGTAACCCGCCCATCTTGTTTCCAGTCCCTGGATTCGACCGATCGATATAATAATTGTTTTTTATAACACTACATTATGTTATATATTATTGTTGCACGTAAGGGCGTAAGTGCGTTCAGTATATAATATATTATTATATTAATAACACAAAAACAATATTATTGTTATTGCCTGTAAAGCGGCTACCTGAAGGCGTAACGTTAGCCCTGAACTCGATGAACTCGGCCACCCGATACGACGACTTTAGCTATAATAATAATATAATATAGGTACCTACGCACGCCGGCGATAATAACGCGAGTAAAATAATAATAATATTTAGCTGCTGATCGGTAAGGGGTCGGGGGAGGAGGTACTGCAAATGCTATAACTTATAATATAACATTATATATTATATGGGACACGGGTATATAATATATAGTGATTGAATACATTATAGTGTGTAATTTTCGATATTTTATGCAAATCACCTCAACTTTCCTCTGCAGCGCTTTCGTCGCAAACACATCGTAAAGTAAAACATGTCACGCTCAATAGTATTGCAACGATATTACGATAAAATAAAATAATTATTATTAGCAAAGTACGACACGACGTGTTCACAACGTTCGCTCTAAATGCTATTATCATGTCCAATCTAATATAGTAGTAGTACGAGTAGGTGGATTATGTACCTGGCGCCCCAAAGTAATATGTCCCAGATTTCAAAAACATATTTGAATCATTATTATAAATCGTTATATACAATAATTAAAAAATATACAAGTTTTGAAGTATACCAATATAATAGTACCTATACTATTATACTAGGCACAATAATCTTACAACAATATTACATAGGAAAATATTGTAATATGTAATGATAATTATTAGTAATCACTGTATTTTTTTTTTAATTTATCTATAATTAATATACAATACTATAGTAAAGTTAGCAATTAGTAAAAATAGAAAATATGATAGAATATTTTTCGTCGAGTATAAGTAGGTAGATAATAGATTATAATAATATAACATTGAACTTATCATGCGTGTATTCAAGTTATTTATACCATCGTCCGTCGTCGTTATAGAAAAAGAACGTGTTTTCCGTATATACCTTGAACATAATATTACAGACCCTACTGATAATAAGAAACCACATAAAAAATATACAACCGAACACGACGACGTCTTGAAAGTAAATGGAAAATCGTTGGAGGCAAGAAATTATTTATCGATCGTCTGTGTGTCTGAAACTCTGAACGACGCTGCAGCAGTACAATTAGTTTAATGGCAAACACACGCGATGTCCCGAAGTGTTATATTTACATTAATCGTATCACGACTCTGCGACACACTTATATGTAATAACTATATCGAATGGTTAAATAATACAATTTTATAATGATGGATTGTGTACGATATTGAGACAATTGTTTCGGTTTATACTTGAAGGGAAATGCATAATATATTTAACATTTATACATATTATAATGCCGTGTATAATAGGTAATATAATCTACTCTATAGACAAGCACAGCAATCTAGAAAAAGCGATCATAAATCAACTACGATATGATGATATTAATATATTATTATTCCCACTCGTAACAACAAAATTAAATTTTTTTTATAATATTATGATAATACTTGTATTGTTAAATTATGGATAAGACGACACTGTAATCTATTATGATTATTATTATTATTATTATGTCTTCGGATTCCTCAGTGGATGTCCACCAATATCATAATATAACCACCATACACGCCCGTCCGTCTACAAAAGCATATTTGTATAATCAAAACAAATGATCGAAATCCATTAAAAGATAATTACAATGTTACAATGAAGAGGTTCTGTGCACTGTGGTATAAGTTTGTTTTAGCCGTCTTCGATATTTGGTCATCATCGTTCAAAACTGTTTAAACATAATAAATCTACATAACGCAAATTTCGCATTTCTTGAATATTGGCTTGTGGACAATTGTATTTATATACGGATCATTACTGATTTACATTAACATAAGGGTATTATTTATTATTATTAGGAACTTGCGTTAAAATTGAATAAGTTGAATCCATGGTATAGTAGTTGTTAATTTATTGTTATAGAGTTCATATATACTATAATGTAATGCTAAGCCCTGCAGCCAACAGCAAAACTAGTCCATCTAAAAATGGCAAAATCAATTTTAAGTTACATACTTATATTAATATTTAATTTATGTCTTGATAACGTATTTATTAAAAACGTCGTTTTTAAAGTTATTATAAGAACATTTTAATTAAAAAAGGAAACTAAATTTAAACAGCGAGTAAAATTGTGCTTTTACAACTTCGGTACCACGTAAATTACGATAAAAACATTAATATAATATGCATAGATATTTATTCTTTATTATAAAGTACGTGAGTTAATTGACTTAGTCTGCAGGGATAGGGACAGGGGGCAGATCTGAAGCTTGTTTAAGGGGGGGGGATCGAATAGGAATATTCAAGAGTGATATATGATGTACAACGAAGACTTTACCGTAATTAAATGGTTAAAAAAATCCTAAGGGGTGGGGGAGTGACCGCCAATTCCCTCCCCCCATAAATCCGACCCTGGATGGAGTGTAGGAGCTGAGGAAAAACGTTTGATTTGAAAACTATTCAATACAACACGTATTACATTATATAATGTATATAGAAACTATTCATGAGAGTACTTTCCTTCGGCCTTTGCGAATTGGTTCCTATATATGTGACATCAATAGTTTTCCGAAAATAGAAATTACGTATACCGCCAGTGCTATACAAAATATGTTACGCTGTACTTCATAACGATATATAGATATTATCATATAATAGACATAGACATTATAATATTATTACCCATAGGTATATATGGCGGCGAGTGAATGATTTTATATAAACCTGCATCTATGCGCGTCAGTATAATATAATATAAAACGACGGATGGTGATATATCGTATAACACGACTCGACAACTAGGTACTCGTAGAGTAATAATAAATAATAATAATATAATGCATAATATACGGTGTACATAATATATTTTATAGGTATACAACTATATACAATTGCTGTCAATAGGTCTATCTAGGATTTGTTTGGGCTGCAGCATACGTGTCACGAATTCTGAACAAGTGCGTAACGTATAAATGTATAATAGTTGTTATCATATAGTTCGATGTATCACTACCTATATATTATACCCATGCCGCCGTCACATTGCGGGTTAAGGTGTGCAATTTAATAACGTCGTCGTTTGTTGTGCGGAATTGCCTGCAACGACCGTCGTGTCACGTCTCTTCCGTCCGCCAATGATTCTGTATTTCTGCTGCGGTACCTATATAGGTAAAATAATATTATTATAGTTACGTGCTCGTCACAGTGGTCCGCGATCGTGCTGTTGTATTATTATTATTCGTTATTGTTATTATCGATGTATAGTGTGTTTATATTATATTAATTCGCGATCGGTTTGCGGGGCAAGTCTTTTTTCGGAAAATCATTGCCAATCCAATCGCCATTATTGTTACTGTTATTGTTATTATTATTATTGTTGTTATTACTTATTAGTCGTTACATATTATACTACTGCCATACACTAGCGCAGTCGTATGCACCGTGATGCGTGTAGTGCAATTTCCGTTATGCGATTATGTACGTCGCGTATTTTTATTTTATTCCACTATAGCCCGTGGTTGTCAAACAGTAAGAAAAACTCTGTAGGTACGTGCCCATGACGAGCGCCTCTACATTATAGCCAGATCACGTACTTATTTTGCTTCTTGAGTTTGTCTCATTTGAATATTAATATATTATTACAATTTATATTACTGCACGTCTATACATTTTAAACCAAAGGCCAACAAGTTTTTTTTCAAGTTTATCAAACTTATTATCTAAAATATTTCTATTGACTTCTTTACAGGGCCCAATGCGTGTCAATTTGTTATAACTTATAAATGGTTAAAACATATCTACATTTTAAATAGAAAACTGGCATTGCACCCACACTTAAAACTATTGTAATCAAATGATTGTCAAACTTATTGGACGTAAAATGTTTGGTTTCAAAATAATGGCAGAATCGTTAGTTTTCTTAAAATATGATAAATTATAAGTTTCAATAGGATACATATCTGTTTGAGGTTGAAACGATTGAAGGTATTAACCATTCAAAACCTTTTTTTCGAACGACTTCAATAACGTGTTTATAACGAATATTAAAGTACTAACTGTAGGTAATAAATAAATTATGGGGTTTTTAAAACATTGTAAATTCTTGGCAACATTAATTTAAACAAATAAAAAATAAAGAAAGCAGAAAGTACAACATCCATTTGTGATGATTAGAGCGAAACACACGGTTAAAAGGTCGTAGACACTAAATACAGTTCTCTATAAGTTTCTTTACAAAAGCGATAAAAAACTTTAATCTTTTGGCTTTATAGTGGCATATGTATATTATAATTAGGAATCTCGTACAATCGTTTGTCGTACGCCTATACATAAACCTAATATATAGATGGGTACAAGCATAAGCATATAATATTATAGTTATACAAAAATAACAATATGTTTTTCAATGCTAAATAACCGTTTACAGGTCATCTCGATGAAATCCATAATTGAACGATGATAATTGTCGGATCCGGAATCGCATGTCAAAGACACTAAAAAAATAATCATAATCAACAAACAATAATATTATTATTATCATTATAATATTAAATAGCGGCGGCGACTCTTTGAATGATTAACTACTGCAAAAAAACATTGCACACTGCACATATACATTTGTAGACTGACCAGGAAATGTGTGCGTGCGTGTGTGTGTGTGTGTGTGTGTGTGTGTGTGTGTGTGAATTTGTTCGCGCGATATGTCCAAGGTTGCGGGCAACACCGCAGAGCCTTATCAACGCCCGTGTACGTCCACAATAATAATTTCATACAGTATAATATTATATACACACATTATTATTATTCTCATTATCATTACATATTATAACTATTTTGGAGTTTGATAGTCGTCGCTCGCGCGATCCGCGAACCTTGGGCGCAAGCGAACGCAAACAGGCGTAATATGTAATAATATAATGATAATATATGTGTATATTATGCATAGTAGCCTTGTGCACGTCCGATACGATAGAGTCTCTGGACCTCTGTTCATAATATAGGTACTTGGTCTATCTAAGTCACAATAAATGGTAGGGGGGAAACTCCGTCATTACACTATTGATAATAATATATGATGTTATTGTATATTGTATAGGTATATGTATATGTATAGGACATAGGTATATGTATATTGTATACATAATGATGTTTTTCTTGAGCAAGTTGTCTATACCTAATTTTTTAAATATTTTCCAAGTGTATTCTTAAATTTAATATTCGGTAGGAGAATATTAATATTTTTTTAGTATATCACATTAGGCGTATACAATACCTGAAACTGTATAATATAGTAAACAAAAATATTATGTCAAAATATTGCAATACTATTGTATATAAAAAAACTATTTATTTTTTAACTATCATTAAAATAGGACAACACTATTATTACATAGGTACTATTATATTATATTAGGCAACGGAATACGTAGATTATACAATTATTAATTATTATATACCTACACTATTTATGTACTAACTAGCTGTATAAACCGACTTCTCGTAGGAAAAAAATGAACAAAACATAAAATATGGTGCAATATAAGTGCATATCTAGGTTTAAAAGTAGGTACCTCGGTTACTGGAAAATCGGCATCGTGAACCAATTTGACCGAAACGGGCCTTTGGCGGATTGGGTAAAGTACTTGGCATATTTTCAAACGTGGTTCAAACTATCTCTGAAATTGTTGTCAAAGTTGGTCGATTAGTTTTTACGTCTATATATAAGCTACATACATACAGACATTGTTTTTTGAAGTGCATTTGAATAACAAACAATGATAAAATATTATTTTATTTTATTTAAAAAATCGGCAGACAAAAAGAAAAAAGAAAACGATTCTGAGCGAAAACGGTCAGTCAGCCTATGATATTACTAAGTATATTTGATGATATTATTGTGAATAAAGTAATACATTTATATATTTATTTATTTAAGCGGAACCTTGTTTTACATTTTCAAAACTTAGCTTTACATGAAATTTCAGAATTATTAAAAATAAAATTAGTACCTACTATTAAATATATATTTTTAACGAATTTATCATTAATTTTTTGGATGTACATATAGGTTGGGTGGTAGTTAAGTACACACATATAAAATAATTTAGTTACATTATCTTAGTATATTTCCGCCTCACACCAGCATTAAAGATCTGAATTGTCGTTTCCTTATTGATTCCTCTTTTATCTAAAATAATAATTTTAAAAAAGTAGCAAATTAAATATTTGTGGGTTTATGGATACTTATTGTTGTTGATCTCCAACAAGTTGTTGGCAACAACATGGTTTCTAGCTTTTATTAAATTATTTACATAAGATTTATCTACGTATAGGTACATTTCGATTTTATGTAATTAAGAAATAAAATTATTAATATTTGAAAGGGTATGATAATTGCTATTTATACCTATTGCCTATAGATTTTCCGAAATGAAGAATTATCTTAACATTTGGACCGTGGACGATAATTTGCTTGACTGTCGACTGTACCTACGTAACATGTGGTGATCTTAAACATTTCAATTTTATTATTTTTTTAACTGTTCAAATATTTGTTTAAATTTGTAAGTGAGAATTAAAACTTCCATAATAGTATATTTATATCCCGTTTTTCTATGTTTTTTGAAATTTCGTATGGCTCGCAGCCAAAATGCCGGATTATTGTGATAAAAAATAAACGTGAAGAAAAAGTATTCTAAAATGTTGTTTTTATTTGTAAAATTGAATAAATTATTTTTTATTTATTTTCCGACTTAATTTAGAACTGATTCAGGTATCTTATTTATTTAAATTATTTCCTATGAGTAAAAACAATTCATTAAATTGATTGTACCAATTACACCTCTAGCCATTATTTTAATATGCATAACTTATTACTATACTTAATAGTTAATAGGTATATTTGCGAATTGGCAGTTAATTATTAATACGTTCAATTATATTTTATTGAATTATGCAAATGTATCCAATACATTACTCTACTAAACTTGAACTGTTGTAATAAACGTCACGTCCTTAAACGCAATTTATGTTAAACAAATTCTATTCAAATCAAACTTTTATGTTAATAGACACAGAAGAATATTAAAATAATAATCAAAGTTATCAATTATAACATAGATGATAAATGACAAACTTAGATATTTTTATTTTTTCATGCTTTTATAATAAAAATATATAGGTACCTAGGTAGATATAATAGCAAGACAAAACAAGTAGAATTTTCTGCGAGTGTATGGCGTATTGGCGTGTGTATTAACGTCAGTAATAATAATTTATAACAATATATTTTATGATAATTTTTAATATGAAGTAGGTAATAGAATTCCAACCATTACATTAAACAAACGACTTTAAGCCATATAATATGCTATAATGTCTTAATTAATGAAAAACAATATATTATTATTATGTTTGTGCAGCAAGATAATCGAATTATTTAAACAAGTATTTGAGGAGGGTGATTTTGAAATAAATCAATAAATTAAACTTGCTGGTTTCTCTATCATAAATTAATTAAGTACTTAATAATTTGTCCGTCAACAAACTTGTTACAATTTCCTGATTAAATACATTTTATTTTCTAGTGGGATTAAAATTATTATAATCAATTTCTCAATTCATAAGATTTTAACATAACATATCTATTTATAACACATCTTATTATATGTTTTTGGGCTCGATACTACATGTATAGTTGTCATAGCAACCAAAAAATAACACAGATGAAGTAAATGTTATAATTTTCCGTTATAGGTAGTACCTATATACATATAAGTTGCATTTATAGTATAACCGATGCACAATATAATTCCGTTACTCGACCGATATCGCGTTACCGACTTTAGTAGAGCTATAAATTTTCCCTAGCAACCGATGAATATTATAATTACTTTACCATAGCAATCGGCAAAAAACTTACCCTTAGTATTTGGATACAAATTGTTTTCATATAAGGTTGCCAAACAAATGATCAACATAACTACGTTCCATAGCAACCTCGTTGATGCATTATTTTTTTAAATCATAATTTTAAAAACATAATAGTATATTATACGATTCAATGTTTTTCGTGAGTGAAGAAAATATCAAGTAGCACACTAGCGTCTAGCACTCTACGTTTTGAAACACATTATAAAATAAATGTATGCATGGAAAAGTCCCCATCATCCCATAATATAAAAATAAGAACAGTAATATGTTATAAATTGTTTCTAAATAAATAAAATTTGGATAATTTAATATGATATGGTTATATAATTACAACTGTTTGTAGTTATAATCATAAGCGTGCGCAGACCATGCTGACAGGGGGGGCAGAATGTAATAAAATATATATATATAGTAAATAAAATATAAATATATATATATATAACTATATATATAGTTAAATATTATTTTGGTTGTTACTTTATTAGTTAGTTCAATTAATATTAGTCATGGAAGTATTTTAGTTTTAAAAATCATTAATTTAACTACAAATTTAATAAAGTAATATTGAAACTTCAAAGTTTATTTATATTATATTAATATGTACATAAACAAACAAAATAAAAACATTCTTTAAAATTTACCAAAAGACAAATCTTAGCTCTTTAGTCTTTACTTCTTCAGAGTACCATTCTTCTCTCAGAAGGAGATAATATTTTAAATTATGTCATCAATATTAAGATTATAGGCCAATTTCTGTTCAATTGACATGGTGAGAAGTCCATCTAGTCGATCCTGATGCATTGTACTACGTAATTTGGTTTTTATTAAGCTTAATTTTGAGAACGCCCTTTCACAAGAACAACTAGTTACAGGAATAGTAATAAATATTTTTAACATTTTAAATATATTATTGAATATAGTTTCCCTTCCACTATTAAACTCTGTTAACCATTTTATCCACGTATCACAATTTTTTATAGTACTTTTGGGTACATTATCTGTATGTTGAAGTAGACTTATTTCACTTTTTAACATTTCAGCTTCCAAATGAAAGGTTTTGGTTAAAATGGTGATATCGTTGTCGTCAACATTTAATTCTAGTACATTGGCAATGCTTTTTATCATATTTAATGTTTCCTGACTAAATCTCAAATCAATACCATTAATCATTTGATCCAATGTAACATTATATACTGTAATTCTCATTTCTTCTTCTTTAGTATCCATGAAATTTTGGGTACTAGAAAAACAATCAACTTTACTTGAAACTAGAATGTAATGTCAAGAATGAGTGATATGATTGAAGAATTTAATAAGTAGATAAAACCTGTTTCAATATTAGAGTTAATATTATCAATGAGTGTTTGATGATTGCCAGTGAAAATTAGCAAAAATAAATTAAAGTATGTAAAAACTAATATGTGAAATAAATAGTGAACGGTGTGAAATAGTAAAATCTATTTCCTTAGAATGTTGGGTCATCAAAGTGACACAATTGGTGACAAGTTAATATAATTTTTAAAAAATAATCATAATAAGTAATAACTACCTACTGGTTTTTATTTTTTGAGTTAAATCAAATACAATTGATTTTAAGCTTATTAGATTACTTCTACAATACCACAAAAAAAATCTTATTAGATTCATTGAAATTGTATATTATAAGGTAGGTAGATATATTAAAAATGTATTTTATTGTATGACAGAACATACTTAGCCTCGTAATGAATGTATTTTTATTCAAGTTATTCCTTTTGTTTGTTGGTAGATTTAAAAATCTATATTTTTAAGATTAAACAATAACTTAGTTATTGTTATAGGTTATACTGAACAATCAAATGTTTTTATTTTTGTGTCTTGTGCATATTATAAAACTAAGTAACAAAGAATGAGTACTAAAGAATCTACTTTAATAGCTCACGAT
This sequence comes from Macrosiphum euphorbiae, assembly GCA_949089665.1. Taxonomy (NCBI): domain Eukaryota; kingdom Metazoa; phylum Arthropoda; class Insecta; order Hemiptera; family Aphididae; genus Macrosiphum; species Macrosiphum euphorbiae. The sequence continues at coordinate 94,632,523 of CARXXK010000001.1, read as the reverse complement.
GCAGGAAGTAAAAGTGACATCTGTCATACTCCCGTTGTATTTTAATTTAAACATTATACCTACATGTTTTCTTGTAGGTGTCTGTTTAATAGTGTATCAAACAATATCCTTACTGCATTATTCAATTTTTGTGAAAAAAAAAAAAATATATTTTGTGGTACCCGAGGTGGTACCATATTTATGAATTGTAGACTTGGGGTGTAGTTTAAAATATACCTATATTGAAAAAAAGGAAATTATTTTTAAATTTTTAATCATATTTAAAAAGCCTTAAGAGTTAGGTAATTTATAATTTCAGATGATAATATATGCATATAGTATAACATCATAATTTTATGATCCTATAATGATAATATTTAATTAATAATCTATTAGTACCTACCTATATTAATTCTTAGTCGATTAATATTTTTGAAGTAGAATAATTAGGTAATTATAATAGGGTAAATCAAAGTAAAACTATTATTTTGTAGGTATCTGGTATAATATACTATATTTTATATAGCTAATAAAACATCTTTAAGAGGACGCCACCCCCGCATGTGTTGTCTCCGTCTTACAAACGCGTAACATAGCAAATTACGTCCACGGAAAACAAACGAATCGGCATCAAAAAGTGGTTTTAGAGTAAAAATACCTATAATAAAACTTAAAGAGAACAATATTTCGGAGGGAACCTCATCGGGGTTTTGTATTAATCTAAATACACAGCTAGATATTGAAGGCACAAAAACTCTTTTTTTTAAATAACCACAACTTTTTTAATAGTTAATATTTTTAAAAACGCCGATGAGGTTCCCTCCAAAATATTGTTCTCTTTAAGTTTTATTATAGGTATTTTTACTCTAAAACCACTTTTTGATGCCGATTCGTTTGTTTTCCGTGGACGTAATTTGCTATGTTACGCGTTTGTAAGACGGAGACAACACATGCGGGTGTAGCGTCCTCTTAAGGGTACATTGATTTTTGTCAACACTTAGACTTGTGGGATATGGGCTATGTGGCTTATATATACACATATTGGCTTAAACAATTAATATACACACGATAATAGATAATGTATATCATCATGCATAGCATCACCCATGCTCACCCCTATTTTTACTTTTAATAATGAATTTATTCAAATTTTGATTTTTGGAGTTTTTAAATATATTTAAAGCATATTATCAAAACCAATTATACTAAGGGTCCTATTACCCTTAGTATGCAAAAACTACCCATTCAAATTTTGATTTTAAAAAATGTTCAGAAAAATTATCCGTTAAATGATTTACAGTACAGAAGGTATGCTCTCGAATAAAAACAAAAGTTTGTATCTTTATTCTTTACAGGACACTCCTTAAGTACTTAGTTAAAAAAAATCTTAAGAATTTGATAGTATGGACTTAAAATAAATTTAAAAAAACCAAAATTTGGAGAAACTGCATATTATTTAGGGAAAAAAGGACGTGAGCAGAGTATACCATGGTGTATAAGCCTGTATAGTATGATCTTTTAGCATTTTTGTTACGATATATTATGTTATCAATGATACATAGTAAATGTTGTACATACCTACCTTTATTGATAAACCAATACAACTAGAGAGCGCTACAAATACATACTATAATACGTAATTGTTTTTTTAAATTTTCTTTCAGTAATTACGTCTTTATACATTTTAGTAATCATTAAAGTGTATTAATATTATTTAATAGTTTTATTCATAAATTATTAATCTTCTCAATTGTCAGTCGATATTGTCAAATCAACCAGTCATCGAATCTACATTCTAGTCTCGTATGCAAATTGCACAATTTGATTACTTTAAGTACAGTTCTAAGATTTAAATAATTTAAATAATTTGAACGTTTTTTAAAACTTTTTTACGAACATTATTTTTATCTGGGCATATTAAAGACAACTTTTTATAAATATTTTCTCCGCTTAGTTGTATAGTAGAACAGTGGATCATAAACACAGCTGTGGTCCGCGGCAACCTGGGAGTCATGACACTTTCATGCCTGGTGGATCGTAGTAATATAGACAGTTGGTTGTACATTTTATCTATAAATATAAAAATAAGTGTACATTTTGAATACATTTTATAACTCAAGATCCACCGAACCGATTTCGATTAAAATGTTAGGGCATATTAAAATTGATATGTAGATGGTCTATGTGAAGTTTGTACGCTGTGCAATAAGTGATTCCGGAGTTATGGCCTCTTAAGTGCACACTAAATTATAAATAATAATAATAATAATAAATTAAGTTTCTGATTAAAATAATAATAGTGTATTGTACGCATATTGCTTGCTATATTTGGCACCTTTGTTGATTTGTATTATTATTTTTTGTCAATATATTATATATATATTCTAACTATACATATAAATATGAAATGAAAATCTATGTACACGGTCAACTCGTAAACTGCTTAACAGATCTTCTTGATTTTTTTTAAAGGAAAGAGTATATCACGGAGAAGGTTATTATGAAACAACATTTTAGGAAAATCCCCCGTAAAAGTATGAAATCTGGATGTAAAAAATACAACAGTCACGCAACAGGTTAGGTTAGGATTTTGTATTGATTGATTATATTAAAACACCATAGGTAGAATAAGACAAACTTGATAAAACTTTGATACTTTAGAGTTAAATCATACACTTACTTACAAACTAAGGGTCCGCGATCTACCACAGATGGATTGCCTACCTGATAATATACTGCTGCGAACCAGGGCAACGGAAAAGTTAAGATTAATTTTAAACACTATACACCGAACATTAAATAACGAATTGAACAACGTCTGAGTCATATGGAGTTGGTACATTTAAGGGGCAACGAAGTGCACGCGTTCAGTTTGTATATATTTATAATATTATTTTATATAATATTTCTTATAAAAATACAAAAGGTCAGGTATTATACTCTTTTTTAGTCTGTTCGTGGGGCGAATGTCAAAAATAAAATACTGTGCCTCGAACCATTTAATAGTTCACTCTAATACTGGAGACAATAGGTACATACACTTACAATTGGACACAATTATTAATAAAATGATTAAATTTGATTCATTGAACGCGTTCCAGTCATCTAACACATTGATTTTAGTTTTTACTTTTTAGACGGGTTTCAGTGTTAAATAAAAAATTACCCAATTGATATTGCTCATCCCGGCCCCGGGTGAATAATATTAATTTATCCACTTCTTTTTATACATTATAATTTGAAGCAAAATAGAAAATACGATATTACGGATACCAATTTTTTATACTAGTCAAGTCTGTGTTTATTCATTAGAGTAAAATCAAATTGCATTATTATTATTTATTGATGTCTGGAGAATGAGGATTATTTTTAATTGGGATTATTATTACGAATAATATGGTAATCAGTAATCACTAATTAATAAATACTAAATAATATAATATAAACTATAAACACCAATCAATTAGAATATATTATATGATATTGGTAGGTCAAAATTGATTTTTCATCAAGACCAACAAGAAATTTCCAATTAATAAAAACCATCGGGAGGCACTTAAAAAAGTTTTAAAAATTTAATAAAAAATTTAAAATTTGAAAATAAACAAAAAATGTATTTAGATCCAACTTTAATTCGTATAAGTAATATCAAGTGAAAATATTTTTTTTGTGTGTCAAAAGTAGGAATTTCTTAATTTTTAAATAATAGAGGGGGGGGGGGTATGAAAATATATTATAATTGTAATATTATTATTAAAATAATTGTTTGATAACCATGGTTCCAAAAAAGTTTGGAATCGATTTTCATCGAACAGTTATTATTTAAAATTTTAAAATTTATCATATCTATTACAGCTAGTGACCTACTCAAATTACGATGTTCACTCAACACTTTTTGTACAGTAGAGTGGTTACCTACTAGACGGCTTTTTAATACTGTTGATGTTAAAACTTATCAAAAGCTTATGAAAATTTAAAATTTGATTATTTGTAGTATAGACGAATGACGAATACATACATAAAAAAAATGCAGCAAATTTAGCTTGTATCTTTTATTTTTCTGGTCTGTTGAATATTTCACAACCTGTGCATTATATTATTTTCAATAGCTTTATCTCCTAAAATCATATTAAATCTTTAAACTGAAAAAAACCTTTTTTAAAAACCTACACATTTTTCGGCCCAGTCATGCGAATGCACTCATTGAAACCGAAGGCTCTGACATTGACAATACATTTGTATGTAATATAATAGCAAATATATATTTTAAACATCATGTTTATACTTTATATTATCATGTATAGATATAGGCTTAATGTACTTTGTGTATAAACCCTTTTTTTTACTAATAATCCGTGTTGTGAGGGCAAAGTAAATCGAAAATAGCTTACATTAAATTTATAACATTTTTTACTCTTGTCACTAAACGATTCATATAAATCTTTTTGAATGTAAGTAAATGTTTATTGTTTTTTTCGTAAATATATTTCATGCACCTATTTAAAGATCCAGGATCCTTATATTGTTATGAATACATATTTAAAAACTATATACTATAATGTTGTGTAGGTAGTTATAGGTCGTAAATTATTCTGATCGTCTACAGAAAAAAAGGTTTGTTTTATATATTTTATACATCGCATGTAAAAATTACATTGTAATAAAAAATTAACCATGTGCCATTTATACAAGGAAAAAAATTTATATATCCGTAAGCACCTAAAATAATATCATTAATACAATACTAGAACTACTTAGTTTTTTATATTTCATAATCATCGTGAATACAACGGTTAAATAAATCGATCGACTTCAACACTGGTTTCTATCATTATTAATACATTCCTCACATTGTTATTATTATTAATATTATCCATTCTAACTCGTTCGATACACTTGCACTATCGGTAGATGATGATAATTTATCATTGGTGACAAGTTTAAGAGCATTTATTTCCTAGAGACCGTGAAGCTTGAGTCAGGAGTGACGTCTGGTCTATATGGTGATTACTGATTAGAAACAGTCCAACTCGGTCCAAGTTCGTTCTTCGGAAACTTGGGATGCTCATTAAAACCTGGCAATGACTAATGGCCCGCAATTTAGAATTAAAATTAATATATATTTAGACTCGAACTGAACCGTTCACCTTTGATGTGGGTATATGTTATTTCTATATAGTGTATAAGACGTTTCCTAAAGTGACGATAATCGATTATATTGCTATGTCCGCTTTCGTCACCGTGCATTACTGTAAATAATTAATAAACATACATAAAATCAATATTTTATTAGAATATAAATTAATAAAAAAGTAGGTAGGTATTGATATAAAAATAAAAATAAAAATATTTCTATTTTTATTCAATACCTATATAATAATGTACTCTTTAAAAGGTATCTAAAGGTCTCTTGTTTTTTCCACATTATGTTACCACCAAGAATATGTTTCTAAAACATTGATGCATAGACATATAACCATAACATTACAAGTTGGTAGTTACTAGTTACTGTCTAGTTAACTAATCTGCTACAAGCGCTCAAAGTTTAATTGAAATGAGAAGTACAGAACATGAGTTGGTTAACCTCCACACATATCAACCATGTCGTCGTTGAGGTTTAAACTTTAAACTCTTACAGTGTTATTCATAGTCAAATTGGACCTGGTTTAACATTGGTTTATTATTAGTTTAACAATAGTTTATCTTTTTTGTTATTCATAGACGATAAACTTTATTTAGACCATAGACTAAGTTTAACGATAAACCTTTGATTTATAAACTAGGTAAATACTAGGTTTAAAGTTGGTTTATTATAAAAATCTCTGTTATCTTAATAATATGTAATATGTATTATCATTTAATTTAATTCATTCGTGTTTTAAAAACTTGTGCGTTTTATACTTACGAAAAATGGATATCGGTAATGTACAAAATGTTAGACGCGTAAGAAATTTAACAAATGTGCATTTTATTAGACAGAGGAAAATATATAAGATTCGTAAAAATCCTTACATCGAACTTACTAATAATGAATTTCGTAAAAAGTATCGATTTTCAAAAGCAGAATGCTTACAAATCGTAAACGAAATTCGTGACTTTTTACCTCGAGCAGTTAACAATCGCGGAAAACCAATTTCGCCGAGCTTACAATTTTTGATTGCACTTCGTTATTTAGCTAGAGGACAAGTAATTATTGATTATGTTTTAATGTTTATAGTAATAGTTCATTTATGAATTTAAAACAAATTAAAGTACCTATATTATTATAATTTAAGGTTCAGGACGACAATGGAGACTTACATGGTGTTAGTCAACCGACAGTTAGTCGATGTTTGAGTCAAATTTGTAGAGCACTAGCATCATTAAAAAATAATTATATTAAGTTTCCATTGACCAATGAAGAGTTAGCTTCTAAAAAGGCAGATTTTCGTAGAAAATTTAATATGCCTTCGATAATTGGTGCGATAGATTGTACACATATACCGGATATACGGATCAAAAAGGTGGCGGGTGACTACGCTCAATTGTACATTAATAGAAAAGGCTTTTATTCAATAAATGTTCAAGTAAGCCATATAACATGTATTTTATTAAAATAGTCAAATTTATAAAATATAAAGTTAAAATCTTGTTAAAATTATATTTAATACTTATAAATAATAATTAATAATTAATAATTTAGGTAATTTGTGATGCAAATTGTCATATATTGCATGTAATTGCTCGTTGGAGAGGAAGTGCACACGATTCAAGGATTTGGAACGAAAGTCTTATCAAGGAACAATTTGAAAATGGATCAATAAATGGTATCTTACTTGGTGATAGTGGTTATGCTTGTACTCCATATATGTTAACACCAATTCTTAATCCTCAAAACGATGTGGAGCGACAATAAAATTACACACACATCAGAGCAAGAAACACAATAGAGAGATTATTTGGACAAATCAAGCAACGTTTTCGCTGTCTATTGCGAGGAATGACCATAAGCCTCGAGAACGCTAAAGTTGCTATACAGTGGCGCCGAACCCATGTATTAGGTGTGGCAGCCGCCACACCTATTTTAAGGGGTGGGTGTACAACCAAAATTGGTGGATAATCGTAATCCTAAGTGTAAAAAGATATTGTACAAAATACTACAAATATAAGAAAGATGACTTCCTAGTGTGTCGCAGCGTGCAGTGTGTACTGTGTGATAACATTAGAAATAGCCAATAACTAATAATTTAATTAATAGTTTTACCATTAAAACATAAATTCTATTTTCAAATTTCTACTTCAGCATCTTGTCTGATAGGGAAGTGAATCAAGTTGATACTTTGTTGAGTCAAAAATCAAAAGTAAAAAATTCCCAGTAATTTTCAAAAGCGTCGTGAAAAACAAAAAAAAAAATAACAAATATAAAAGTAATTTTTATACAAAACCAGTTATCGACAAAATCGATTGTGTTTTCTGTTGTAACTCAAAAATGACTAACCGTAAAAACTTTATATTTTAACAAAATTTTTATATAATATATAAGAATTTTCCTGAAAGATATTTCCTACAAGATATTCAAAATATATAGACTCTTTTTGAGCATTAAACATTTTTATTTTTAATTATCATCGATAAATAATTTTCTCTCTCGGTCAATCTGAACACAAATCCACAGTATATTATTTTCAATATGGGTCTAAAGTTGAAACTTAAACAAAATTCATTTAAAATTAAGAAAATTAAAAAATTTTCGACTGTCTACCAAAGAAAAGTTAAAAGAAAACCTTACCAGAAAGTCACATTAATTTGTGTTGAGACTTAACTAGATAAATGTATGTATAAAATGTATGCTGTATGATGTCAAAAAATCATTGGGGGTAAAATAAATGTTACCCCCTCTCGCGCTGGTGATGTTCTAAAGTCAAAAACTTTTTTTCTAATTCAAACTTTTCTTTTTGTATTTTTAATAAATTTGCTTCGTATTCAGTCATTTGTATATCTAAATTATTTCCGTTAAATCCTTGATTTTTTTTTTTTTGTACCTAATACAAATACAAATTCTAATATAAAGGTATGTTACTACTTAGTACTTACTAAGAACAGTACCCCCATATGATTTCAGTACTTATACGTTTATACGTATTTATATCGTTCTATGGTGCGTCACTATTGATTTAACAATTAATTATAATATAATATATAATATATAGTATTACTTTTATATATATAATATATTAAATATTTGATATTATTTTTTGTGATATTTAATTAAATCATATAAAAAATAAATTACTAATAGCAATACAACTTTATTATATATTTATATAACATAATTAGGTAGCATTATATGATAGTAAAAGACATTACTTTTTTGGTCTGGTTATTTGTAGTAGGTGAATAATTGTATTCATTTTCATCTACTTCCTCAAGATCAGGTCTTATCATTGAACAACTTTGATTATTTTTTTGAAGGTCTTCATCGTGTATCAATACGTCATGATCAATGATTATGTGCTTTAAATTTAAATATAACTTATTAACAAATAAATAGTTTAAATTAACATAAAATTAGCTTATACATCTTCAAAATCATTTCTTTGTAAAAACTCATCTAAGCTTTCAGCACATATTTGTATACCGGTATTTGAAGTCGCTGTCGATGATGCAGGTGACTCTTTTTCTAATATTTTGAAATCATTTGTTACAGTTTTGTTTATGCCAATCTAAATAAGAAAAAAAATAATAATCATAGTTAAAAAGAATAACAAAGTCAATAATATTATTAAAAACACTACTATTATTACGATCACTACTTTTTTTTTAACAACATTAAAGTAAAATATTTAAAATGTCTATAAATAGCTCAGAAAAAAAATACAAAAAACACATAATTACAATTATTATAAAAATTATAAATACTATACCTTTTTAGTTGAGCCGTCATTGTCACAGTCAAAATCGTTTGCATCTTTAATAAAGTCCATTGGCATTAAAGACTGCAATGTCATGTCTAATTTGTTTATTGATTCTGGTGGAGGACCTCCTCCAGTTTGTTTTAAATTTTGTTTATATGACGAAACATTTTTTTTGGCAACTATTTTCATTCTTTTCCATTCGCCTTTAATTTGTAGTAATGTTCTTTGAGTTTTTGAATTACCATTATATTCTTTATAAATTTGTGACCACGCTTCTAGTTTTGACTTATTCGTATTTGTGTCACAATTTTTATTTTCAATCACTTTGATAAATTTTGTGACGATTTCAGTTAGTAGCTCTTTCTCTCCACTTTCCCAATTAACCCTTTTTTGTTTATCCATTTTAAAATGGAATCACGCAATTTAAATTATAATTTTAAATAATTAAATACCACTAATAAACTCAAAAATAGAACACGAAACTAAAAATAAATTCATATAGGTAATCTAAAAATATTTTACCACAATTCATAAAATATAACGATAACAATGACATGAAAAAAAAAGCACCTGGAAAAACTGTAACGTTCGCATTAAAATAATAGAACATAGAATGTATTTTTACCTTATTTTTTTTTTAGATTGGCAACAATTAGTAATAATATGGAAATTTGGGTGGCTCTATAGCTGTTTATAATAAACCAAAGATAATCCACAGTTTTTCAAAACTTAGCCTAGACCATTGACTATGTTGACTATGAATAATACATTATTAAACCCAAGTTTAACCAAGGTCTAAGAATTAAACCAAGTTTATTCAAACTTAGGTTAAACCTTGGTTTTTGACGATGACTATGAATAACACTGTTACAGTGTTATTCATAGTCAAATTGGACCTGGTTTAACATTGGTTTATTATTAGTTTAACAATAGTTTATCTTTTTTGTTATTCATAGACGATAAACTTTATTTAGACCATAGACTAAGTTTAACGATAAACCTTTGATTTATAAACTAGGTAAATACTAGGTTTAAAGTTGGTTTATTATAAAAATCTCTGTTATCTTAATAATATGTAATATGTATTATCATTTAATTTAATTCATTCGTGTTTTAAAAACTTGTGCGTTTTATACTTACGAAAAATGGATATCGGTAATGTACAAAATGTTAGACGCGTAAGAAATTTAACAAATGTGCATTTTATTAGACAGAGGAAAATATATAAGATTCGTAAAAATCCTTACATCGAACTTACTAATAATGAATTTCGTAAAAAGTATCGATTTTCAAAAGCAGAATGCTTACAAATCGTAAACGAAATTCGTGACTTTTTACCTCGAGCAGTTAACAATCGCGGAAAACCAATTTCGCCGAGCTTACAATTTTTGATTGCACTTCGTTATTTAGCTAGAGGACAAGTAATTATTGATTATGTTTTAATGTTTATAGTAATAGTTCATTTATGAATTTAAAACAAATTAAAGTACCTATATTATTATAATTTAAGGTTCAGGACGACAATGGAGACTTACATGGTGTTAGTCAACCGACAGTTAGTCGATGTTTGAGTCAAATTTGTAGAGCACTAGCATCATTAAAAAATAATTATATTAAGTTTCCATTGACCAATGAAGAGTTAGCTTCTAAAAAGGCAGATTTTCGTAGAAAATTTAATATGCCTTCGATAATTGGTGCGATAGATTGTACACATATACCGGATATACGGATCAAAAAGGTGGCGGGTGACTACGCTCAATTGTACATTAATAGAAAAGGCTTTTATTCAATAAATGTTCAAGTAAGCCATATAACATGTATTTTATTAAAATAGTCAAATTTATAAAATATAAAGTTAAAATCTTGTTAAAATTATATTTAATACTTATAAATAATAATTAATAATTAATAATTTAGGTAATTTGTGATGCAAATTGTCATATATTGCATGTAATTGCTCGTTGGAGAGGAAGTGCACACGATTCAAGGATTTGGAACGAAAGTCTTATCAAGGAACAATTTGAAAATGGATCAATAAATGGTATCTTACTTGGTGATAGTGGTTATGCTTGTACTCCATATATGTTAACACCAATTCTTAATCCTCAAAACGATGTGGAGCGACAATAAAATTACACACACATCAGAGCAAGAAACACAATAGAGAGATTATTTGGACAAATCAAGCAACGTTTTCGCTGTCTATTGCGAGGAATGACCATAAGCCTCGAGAACGCTAAAGTTGCTATACAGTGGCGCCGAACCCATGTATTAGGTGTGGCAGCCGCCACACCTATTTTAAGGGGTGGGTGTACAACCAAAATTGGTGGATAATCGTAATCCTAAGTGTAAAAAGATATTGTACAAAATACTACAAATATAAGAAAGATGACTTCCTAGTGTGTCGCAGCGTGCAGTGTGTACTGTGTGATAACATTAGAAATAGCCAATAACTAATAATTTAATTAATAGTTTTACCATTAAAACATAAATTCTATTTTCAAATTTCTACTTCAGCATCTTGTCTGATAGGGAAGTGAATCAAGTTGATACTTTGTTGAGTCAAAAATCAAAAGTAAAAAATTCCCAGTAATTTTCAAAAGCGTCGTGAAAAACAAAAAAAAAAATAACAAATATAAAAGTAATTTTTATACAAAACCAGTTATCGACAAAATCGATTGTGTTTTCTGTTGTAACTCAAAAATGACTAACCGTAAAAACTTTATATTTTAACAAAATTTTTATATAATATATAAGAATTTTCCTGAAAGATATTTCCTACAAGATATTCAAAATATATAGACTCTTTTTGAGCATTAAACATTTTTATTTTTAATTATCATCGATAAATAATTTTCTCTCTCGGTCAATCTGAACACAAATCCACAGTATATTATTTTCAATATGGGTCTAAAGTTGAAACTTAAACAAAATTCATTTAAAATTAAGAAAATTAAAAAATTTTCGACTGTCTACCAAAGAAAAGTTAAAAGAAAACCTTACCAGAAAGTCACATTAATTTGTGTTGAGACTTAACTAGATAAATGTATGTATAAAATGTATGCTGTATGATGTCAAAAAATCATTGGGGGTAAAATAAATGTTACCCCCTCTCGCGCTGGTGATGTTCTAAAGTCAAAAACTTTTTTTCTAATTCAAACTTTTCTTTTTGTATTTTTAATAAATTTGCTTCGTATTCAGTCATTTGTATATCTAAATTATTTCCGTTAAATCCTTGATTTTTTTTTTTTTGTACCTAATACAAATACAAATTCTAATATAAAGGTATGTTACTACTTAGTACTTACTAAGAACAGTACCCCCATATGATTTCAGTACTTATACGTTTATACGTATTTATATCGTTCTATGGTGCGTCACTATTGATTTAACAATTAATTATAATATAATATATAATATATAGTATTACTTTTATATATATAATATATTAAATATTTGATATTATTTTTTGTGATATTTAATTAAATCATATAAAAAATAAATTACTAATAGCAATACAACTTTATTATATATTTATATAACATAATTAGGTAGCATTATATGATAGTAAAAGACATTACTTTTTTGGTCTGGTTATTTGTAGTAGGTGAATAATTGTATTCATTTTCATCTACTTCCTCAAGATCAGGTCTTATCATTGAACAACTTTGATTATTTTTTTGAAGGTCTTCATCGTGTATCAATACGTCATGATCAATGATTATGTGCTTTAAATTTAAATATAACTTATTAACAAATAAATAGTTTAAATTAACATAAAATTAGCTTATACATCTTCAAAATCATTTCTTTGTAAAAACTCATCTAAGCTTTCAGCACATATTTGTATACCGGTATTTGAAGTCGCTGTCGATGATGCAGGTGACTCTTTTTCTAATATTTTGAAATCATTTGTTACAGTTTTGTTTATGCCAATCTAAATAAGAAAAAAAATAATAATCATAGTTAAAAAGAATAACAAAGTCAATAATATTATTAAAAACACTACTATTATTACGATCACTACTTTTTTTTTAACAACATTAAAGTAAAATATTTAAAATGTCTATAAATAGCTCAGAAAAAAAATACAAAAAACACATAATTACAATTATTATAAAAATTATAAATACTATACCTTTTTAGTTGAGCCGTCATTGTCACAGTCAAAATCGTTTGCATCTTTAATAAAGTCCATTGGCATTAAAGACTGCAATGTCATGTCTAATTTGTTTATTGATTCTGGTGGAGGACCTCCTCCAGTTTGTTTTAAATTTTGTTTATATGACGAAACATTTTTTTTGGCAACTATTTTCATTCTTTTCCATTCGCCTTTAATTTGTAGTAATGTTCTTTGAGTTTTTGAATTACCATTATATTCTTTATAAATTTGTGACCACGCTTCTAGTTTTGACTTATTCGTATTTGTGTCACAATTTTTATTTTCAATCACTTTGATAAATTTTGTGACGATTTCAGTTAGTAGCTCTTTCTCTCCACTTTCCCAATTAACCCTTTTTTGTTTATCCATTTTAAAATGGAATCACGCAATTTAAATTATAATTTTAAATAATTAAATACCACTAATAAACTCAAAAATAGAACACGAAACTAAAAATAAATTCATATAGGTAATCTAAAAATATTTTACCACAATTCATAAAATATAACGATAACAATGACATGAAAAAAAAAGCACCTGGAAAAACTGTAACGTTCGCATTAAAATAATAGAACATAGAATGTATTTTTACCTTATTTTTTTTTTAGATTGGCAACAATTAGTAATAATATGGAAATTTGGGTGGCTCTATAGCTGTTTATAATAAACCAAAGATAATCCACAGTTTTTCAAAACTTAGCCTAGACCATTGACTATGTTGACTATGAATAATACATTATTAAACCCAAGTTTAACCAAGGTCTAAGAATTAAACCAAGTTTATTCAAACTTAGGTTAAACCTTGGTTTTTGACGATGACTATGAATAACACTGTTATAGTTAGCTAGTTCTATAATATTATATATGTGTTTACTCACAGATATATCAAGTTATCAAACATTACAATTTGGCGAAAAGAGTAAAACAAAATTTTAATCATTTATTTTATTAAAGTAAGTAAAGTTAAATTAAAAATTGTGTTCACATTTTCGGACAATAAATTATATTACGTCCTACAATATTATACATATTATATCTATATCGTTTATTAATTTTGTTCTATATAAAACTACCTGTTAGAATAATTAATAATTAGTCATAAATCATAATAAATAATGTGTTTTTCCATAGATTTATACATACATATTATATAGTTACAATATATTAATAAAGTTTTAAATGTTCACATGGATAAATAGTATTCTGGAAGATTAGAATTGACTGTTATAACTTAAGACCAGGTCGATGTCCTAAAACACTAATTTTCTATATAAATATATAAATTAATGTAATACAATTTTAAATTTTTATATATATTTTTCTGTGCTCGTTTTTTGTATTTAAATCAAATTTACTTGTCAGGGTTATTATTAACAGATACGATTATAAGGTTATAAGATTCCAAACAACATTGTATTCAAGGATTAAAGAATTCTATTGATTATTGTAGAGCTTCTTGAATACTTAGGGAATACTGCATATTCTTAATATCAAATTTCATATTAAGTAACACTTAGATTATACTTAGTCGCATGAATTAGTATATTATAATATTATGTACAGCAGTGCCTACTATAATTCTATAAAATAAATTGACACGTTACATAAGGGCGGACAGTTGTTTTAGCCAAAATATACCAATATTTCTTTCATCATACTGATCAAGATAGTGATGCGATAACAGTAATTTAAAATCGATCTGGATTCATTATTATGTTTACTTGAGATCGGTCAGTCCCCTTTTCTCAATTTAACCCTCAAAACAACATCATTCTGATACTATACTATACATTTAGTTTGAATATTTTGAAATTTCGGAATTTTCAAACGTTGATTATTCAGGATTTAAATCAGAAATCTTAAAATGTGGACTGACCTATCTCAAGTAGACATTATAGCAAATTCAGATCTGTTCTGAAATATTATCGCATTATTAGGTCGATGGGTAGGGTGAAACAAAATCACATACAATTGGCCATAAATTATTTACCGTTCACACTCGAAACTCTGAATCAGTGACTTGTACCTATATGCGTGTGCGGGAGAGCTCTGCTATTTCTTTTACACATAGTCACACACACACTATAAATTACTTACCACGCACACATTTATATAAGAACAGCATACATGACATTTTAAAATTGCCTATTTCGAACTCCTTAAATACTGTCCTCCATCGATCCCAATAATATTTATTTTTATTTTCTATACGTCTACCAATAACATAGTTATAATATTTTATTTTGTTTATTACTATTGTTATTATTCCCTATTTTTTTTTTAAAAACATATTTACATAAACCTCGTACCTCACGAACTCATGAGTTTTCTGATTTATGACTTTCAGACCTGAATGTTATGTCTGACACATTCCAACAGACAACCCTTCGTCCGGAGAACCCCAGAGAAATTCAAACTTACACTCAAGAAACCATTTTTTAGTGCAAAAGTATTTTATCTTCGTACACGTCGTTATTGCAAACATTCTGCCAACTCCAAAACAGACGTATTATATTTCGTCAAAAAATAATTTCATCGTTTTAACCCAAAAGTTTTACGCATATGTAAATAATTGTATTATATTAAATTACAGTATTCAAAATTCAAATATTACAAATAAATAATAATATATAATTATTATTCTGTCAATTTACGGTAAAATATACATATATTAAAATGCATTTTTTTTTTTGTAAAACTATAATTAAATTTCATATTTTCATCTATTGTTGTCATTCGTCGAATTTGTTTAAATTGTTATACAATTTGCACGATTATTTGGGTGCTTAAAATTGTTTTTACTATTTGTAAAAAATCCTCACGGCGTGCCCTACGTAAATTCGGCTAGTCCGACGATTTCTATTCTGATCATGCTGTTCCGTCCCAATACGATGTGACTGATGCGACAAAATACAAACTGTTTTGTTTTTCGTTGCATTTGTAGAATTCACGTAGGACACTGTGAGTGTAAGTTGTGAATGAACTTAAGATTTTTTTATTTTATTAATTTAGATGATGATAATATATTTTTTTTTTTGTTATTGTATTTCAATACGAAAGAAAATTATGTTAGAACTGAAACAACATTCCATAATTTCTATATCAGTCACTAGGTCCGAACATATCAACCATCTAACAGACACTAAGTTTCGTAAAAGAAATACAAATTGAAATTTTATTGTAAAAAACTAATATATATTAATATTATGTAAAAACAAAAATAATTATTGTAATAACTTACTAATATTATGTAAAAAATTATTATCAAATATCAGCCAATGGCCATCGCTGCCAGTGGCGTTTTCTCTGGGTGTGCAAGTTGTGTGTTAACGCCCTAAACATTGATGTCATACATGTGTGTAATATTGTAATTTGTAATTCATATTAGTATATTACATGGTTATATAATTGTATTTACAAAATCTTAAAATAATTGTCATGTAAAAATAATAATATCAAATAATAAACTATTGTCTATTTTAAGCTCTAAACTCGACCATGCGCCCGCGCCGTCTGCAGCTACGACGCCGGTTACGGAATAATATTGTATTATGTTGTGTTTGTGTAGGGTGTAGCCGTGTAGGACGTTAATGATTCGAACAACGACTTGTGGTATCTAATATCTCATATTCGTAATTTGTCGTGATATTTTCGGATAACTTCGGTGCCATGTTAATACTAGACCAAGTCGTTGAAAATTAAATTAACGACTAGCCACTGCCCACTACTCACTAGTCACTAGTCTAGCGCTAGCTTATACACTGTGTTTGGAGCGTTAGTGGGGATCGTCGCGGCTGCACGTTATCCTGTTTACGTCGTAGCCCATAGGTACTATAGTACTATACTGCAAGTCGCAAGACTGCAATGCCGATCGTCGAAAACATAATATATAATAAATAATTTTAATAATATGTTGATTATTAATAGTTGATACGAATTTATTTCCCATAAGGGGGGTTTTCCTAATTGTTTTCCTCAGACATTAACGCCTAAAGCCGAAAGTCAGGAAACGCCACTGATCGCTGCTGAGGCTCATTTCTAATAAAAAAAAGAAAGAAAGAAAGAAAATGAACCATGTGACCCAACGCGATTGCTCGAGTTTAAAAAATCAGCCAGATCTTGAATTTGTTATCAATAAGATTCCCTCTCTCGAGAATTAATTTACTATAGGATCATCGCTGTGTACAACTTGTTCAAAGTATGTTGAATTGAATCCCAATGGAAAAGTTACTGTGTTTCTTTTAAGTTTACGTGATTAAATAAAACATTTCCCTGGTAAACCGTCCCAGTCATATGACAAAAATGGTATACCGATAAATGTCTTAGATGATAGTAATTTTATTATGGAGAATTCGAAAAATATAGATATTGTGAAATCTAACTTGAAAAGAAAAGTGAGAAACTTACATGCTGACGTTGCACAAAATGTAAATGCCTACAATCAACGTACTACTTCAAAGACAAAAGGTGAAGTGTTGAAATAAAATTAAATTGGGAAAAGAAACGAAAGTAGTTTGTGGTACAAATTACGAAAGAAACTAAGGTACTACGCAGAGACGATGGCATTTTATACCAAAATACAAAAATCGAAACGGAATTTTGATTATGCAAAAGTTTTATTGAAAATCAGGGATAAATATAACACTAGTCCGTCTGATTGGGTTTTAAATCTATTGTAAGTACTGATTTAGATGACTACCGAAAGCTTAATCTTGTGTGAAAAGTACTATTTTTAGTCGGAGTGGTCATATTAACAATAGGTATGTATTCTTTAAATGCACGTAAGAAAATAGTTTGTACCATATGTGCGGCATGCAAGGAAATAGTAATCATAATATTACAATATGAAAAGTGTGTCTTTCTTGAGGAACTCAGCAAATTAAGTTCATGAAGACTTGTCATGTGTGTGTGTACCGTTACGGCGTTACGTACAGTCAAATGCAATATCTAAAGTTGGTCATACATCAAGGTTTGCACAGAACCATGGCGCAGATAGATTTCATCGTAGTATTTTCACTGTTCGAGAATAATTTGTTCAGTCTACCTACTAGCTACTACACGCCAACGTTTTGAGGTGTGACAGACTACTACTACCTATATAACAATTATAGACACCACTACTACTACAGTATACTAGACCAAAACACTAAACTAGTAGACTAAACATTACGTAGTATTTTTCAAATTATCCGAAAAGTTTTTACAATAGACACGTCATCAATAACCTAGTTATAGGTAAAAAAAGTTCTTAAAAATGATTTACTTAGTTTTAACTTTTTTACTAGTTAATGCCACCACATTTGATGATATTCATAGAAAATAAAATGTATAATAATAATACTAAACATCATTATACATATTATATAACAGCCGCTGGCTAGAATAATTATATTTTTTATTTCTTGCCAACATTAATTATATTATGTTATGTGGTGCGTATAATATATTATTATAATATACCTACTGACGAATCCGAAAAATATATTATCAGGACGACTGAGATAGGATAAGGGGAAGGGCAGTCGTTATTGGATTACACGCATGTCGCCAAGTCCCCTTTTTAGCATGATAAGTCTGTTTGTTTTGTCAGCTGTATTTATTCTATACAGACTATGGAAATTAAGTTTTCCATTACTCCTATCCAATAAAACCGGTGTTTACACATCAACGCCGTACCCGCCGTCAACGTCTTTATTATAACATTCTACATTTATATGTACTAACTATTATAATAATAATATAAAAACACTGGACTTATGTTAAAATAAAATTGTCAAATTCTGTTTGTTCATTTTTTTTTTAATATTTGAATTATATATTATTGGGATGGATTTTATTCGCTGCTTAATATTATGTTATATACCAAATTATATTTTACAAATATTTACACTTATAATATAAAACTGAATAGTGTCAAACGGAAATAATTATGTAGCAGAAGAGCACGGATATAAAATAACAAAAAAAAGGTGCTCCGCTGTACAGTAGGCAATGGTGGGAAAGTTAATGAAAATAATTAACCGTGGCAAGTTAAGTTAATTCAATTAAATTTCGTTAAGTTAAAAGTTTACAAAGAAAAAAAATTTAACTAGATAAGTTTAAAGTTAACATAGAAAATAAAATTAACTTATCTCAGTTAAAAAAAAGTTAATTTTTTTGAAGGTACAATATTTTTTAGTCATAAAGTACCATAGTATTTTGTTATACACATTTAACACTGTGTAAGAAATTATAATATTATAATATATAATTTGAAAATAAATTACCAAAATCGTAAAAAAGTCGACGAATCAGTATTGTCTAGTTGATGACTCGAAAAGAAAATTAACTTAACTGCACAACAATGATAATTAGCTATAAAAAGTTAAGTTACAACAATAAAAATTTTAATTGAATAAGTTGATAAGTTAAAAACAAAAATAATTAACTAGTTAAGTTAAAAAGTAAAAAAAAAACTAACTTTAACTTATTAACAAGTTAATGCCCATCTTTGTCAGTAGGTTACAAGTAGGTCTCTGTATAATGGATGGTCTTAAATTTGAATTTAATGATATAATATCATTGTGTAAAAAAACGATTCTGAGCGGAGACGGTATGTCAGTCTAGGGACATATTATATACTTATCTATGGTATTAAAAAAAATGACCTATAATAGCTAGGTACCTATAATAAATTCCAAATTAATCATATCCCAATAACCCTGATACTAGATAGATATTCTAGATTTTTGTGAATACCAATGTTGTAAAAATTTGAATTTAAAACTCTCATAAAAATTTAATTTGACTTTCTTATGGAAATTTTTTTTTTGATATAGGTAGATAATCTTAAAAGGAATTTTGTATTACATTTTAAAATCTTAGATTTAAAAAGAAAAATTTTTACGAATTCTTAACTCAAAATAATTTGCTAATTTTCGTGATTTTTCCATATTTTGTCAATTTTTGAACTTTAAATGCTTATAAAAAAAAACTGTGACTAAGGATTTTTAATATTTTTCATCTGCCTTTGAGACAATATACTAGGAGCCCTCTATTAAATTTTCAATTTTTTTAACCAACAAATAAAATTTTATTGATATTTATAGAATTAAAAACTAAAAAAATTGGACACTGAAAATGTCCTTAAACAGCTCAAAATAAGTCAAAATATTTTTTAAAAGGCATGGTGTGTAGAAAATTCTAATATAAACAGTCAGTAAAATTTGCATGTATCTATGGTCATTCCTTTTAGAGTTACACCAAAAACCAAAATCGATTTTCTCGAAAACAGATTTTGTGTAAAAATTCCCATTTTTCCTTAATTTGTCTTTTGTTCATCACGTCGCTTTTGAAAACTACTAAGAAATTTTTACTTTTGACTCCCCAAAGTACCAACTAGATTCACTATCCTATCAGAAAAGAAACTGTAGAAGAAAATCCAAGCACTTTTACTGTCCTGAAAAGTAGAAGGTGATGACAGATACAAAAAAAAAATAAACACACATCATTGTAAAATCAATACATTCATCGTTTCACTCAGAATCTAAAACATTTTAACACTGAAAATATCCCCTGTAAGCATAGGTGTGCGCAGACTTTTGGTTCCGGGGGTGCACACTAAAAATTAGTGTCTACAATAATTTTGAAAACAATTATAGATACAGATAAATGTTTTAAAGATATCAAATGCACTAAAAATATTTATTATATTTTATTATTCATTCTAATAAATATTACGAAACAATATACAATCTTAAAATGATAATCGACGTTTAAAAGGAACAACATTTTTGAATTCGTCAATAATTTCATTAATTTAATTTACACAACCGGCACCACCTGTGCGCACGCCTATGCCTGTAACTAATTAAAGTAATTAATACTTGTAGAGTTGTAGAGATATAGTGAAACCTCTAAATACCGGACACTGTCGTGACACTGAAATGTTGTCGACTATTCCGAGGTATTCGCTATTCAGAGGGTTCAGTTTGTAGAAATTTTGTAGTGTGTTCCCAAAAAAAACGTCCGCTATTTAGAGGTGTCCGTTAAGGGAGGTTTCACTGCATTATATTCGTTGGAATAATAATATTAAAATGCGTATTCAAAGAAAATATTACAGTAAAGAAAGTCTCATAAAGACTCATTTCAATAATGGACCGAAGTATTTAAATAAATGGGATTAAATTAATACTATCGAGCAACTTAATCCAATTTTAAAACAAATAATAATAATTTAATTGAAAACTCACAACTACCTGCAATGGCTATACAATTAAAAAGTCTATATTATCAAAATGTAGGTTTTTATTTTAAATTCATGCCCATAACACAGACGTATAGTTTCAATAAAATATCAATAAACACACATTAAAATTTTAATTGGTTATATTCATAAAATCGTTGATTATTGTTGACGGGTTTAATTATTTATCTTGTACTTTCGATATTAATTATTTGGATTTTCACGCGTACCTACATGAATAACCCCTTTTGGGGATAAAGTAGAGTTCAGTTTGGGGTGAAAATCATTATTATGTATGCATGGCGAGTATAATATACCTATAATGCCTATTATAGGATATATTATGTTCCTGCAATGCGTGTTGTTATTGTAACGATATAGTTCTCCCTACGCACGTGTACCATTATTTTGTGAGGTAATATACAATGCGATTTTTAAGGTTGATTACGATACCAAAACTTTAATTAGAAAAACATGTGCGTATTCACAATTTCAATTTTTACTATTATTGATATAATATAATATTCTATTCTATTAAAAACCTATTAGCGTGCTCCATTGTAAGACTCGTCAGTTTTGCGGTGTTTTGCGTTTGGAAAATAATGTTTTTAATGCGAGGCGGCTCATAATGAACCCCACAATGTTATATCATAAACTCATAGGTACAGTTTTATTTTTCACGAATCAAATTGTTTCTTTTCCGTTTTCCGAACGTATATCAAATGTTGCTTGCTGTGTTACGGACAGCCGTGTCGCATTGTGCGATAAGACCACAGAATAATATCATTCAATGGCGCAAAGGAAGACGTGTGTGCTATATTATTATTATTGTTATACCCAATAATATATAGGTATAGTATTATATATATCGTGCATTTAGCGGAGGCGGTCGTCTTTGAGCAGAATTCACTGGGAACGAACGTGTACAGGTCGTAGCTCGGCTATCGTGTCGGAGGAGGAAATTATATAGGTATCAGCTGGAGTTGAATACAACGAAAATTCCTGGAAATAGACCTGACCAGCTTGCACGCATACACATCATAATAATAATGTACCTCACCTGACCTGTACAGTGACGTCCATGCTGATACGCCGTTGCCGATATTGTTATAACAATATTCTCAATAAATAATAACATTATGTCGGGGGACGTTTAGACGGACGAAAAGAGATTCATCTAACGATTGTTAGTAGACGACTTTGTATGAACTGTTATGTGTAGGCAATATAATAATATTGTATGTGCCTATATATATATATATATTTATTTCATATATGGCTATATAACGCCGCTCGTACCATAGGTATATGGTCACGTTTTTGATTGTCGGACCGTTTCCGCGGTCAACTTCGATTACAACTCTCGTGCTGTCTACGTTATCGGCACAGAACCGTTGTTTTCCTCGTTATACTTTAAGTGTAATATTGTATAGTGGTGCCATAACGTATTATATTATTAATATTATTAGTGTAATATACGCCGTACCCACCATAATGCGATAATAACAATAAAAAAAACCGCCGTAATCGGCCGACGTGTTTTTTAATTACGACTCGATCTTCCGAGGGTCGTATACCATTATGACGTGCACAATGTATTATATTATTATGATGCATGTATAGATCGATGTGTTATACCGTATACCTGCCTATACAGCCACAGTGTTTAACCGGAGAATAATATAGTGGTGCAACGCAGTCACTATTACATGGATTAAAAAAAAAAAAAAAAAGCCGTTTAAAAACCACATCTGTTACACCGCCGACGCTGTGCTATAGTTATTACCTTTTAAAAAACCCCTATAAAACGGTGTCGATTACGACGCTATACCTATATACATTGTATAATGACTTATACAACGCAGAACACTCCATGTAACAATATAATATGTAAGACAATATTGATATCCGTACGGTTATAGATTGCGTTTTCAATGTAAACGGTGTCCGTCACGGCCCTGGATCATGATATTCCGATATTTGCACGAAGACGACCTCGAGCGGTTATGGAATCGACGGCCTATAACCATATACCAAATCGGAGAAGAGAATCCGGAAGATTTTGACGCCGACTTCGAACGGCATTACTAAAAATTGTCATTTTATGTTACGCAATAAGTTCGTTGCAGGAAAATACAATTGAACGCTTCACCGTCGTCTACACTCGATAATAGAATAGTTTGGTTCCAATCGCACAACAGTTTACACGTCTATCACGGGAAGAGTCAGCGTGCACTACATTTTTCGACTAGGAGTTTTGGCACATTTTTTAAAGACACATAGGTACCCAGAACCTCATTAAATTGTGTTCACTGAAAAGAAATGAAAAAAAATTATCTCGTTTTACAGTTATTATGTTATACCATTCATTTACAATTAAAGGTTATGCACTGTATACTATCCAATTGTAAGTCCCTCTATTATATATATATATATATATGAAGTACTTATACATTTTTAATAAACAACAATTCACTAGGACACTCAATATCCCACATCATACACAATGATAACTAACCAAATCGATTTTATTTTTTTGGTGTAACTCAACAATGAATAAACAAAATATATAGGTTATGATGACCATTTAGTAAAAGATTCCTCATAATAGTTGTTCCTATACCAATTAAAAAATGTCAATAATACTTAGACAATATTTTTTTTATTAGCATTTAAAGTTAGAATTTTGTCAAAATCATAAAAATTTGAAAATCGAATACAAGATTTTTCATAAGTATTTCATAATGTAATAAAAAAATCAAAAAAATATGTTTTTTATAGATATTTTGAGTTTAAATGTGATCGAAATTAGATAAACAACGTATAACAAATTTTGTTATTTTGTTATAATATTTAAAAATATTATTCTTGGGTACTTGAAACTCGTACCTATATTATTATATTTTATTCACCATACATTTTTCAAATGCAATGTTTTCGGAAAAAAATGTATTCAACCTACCGTATAATTAATAGTAAACTAAAATATGACTACAACTACAATAGGTATATATTATATAATTAAATAATAAATATACTATACAACCATATAGGTACTTAAAGTAATATATACAGTCTTCACTCAGAATCGTTTTCCGTATGCAATAATATATCATTGAACTCAAATTCACACTCGCCACCTACAGCAAAGCAGTTACCTATACAGCTATACTTGACCACTTATTTTAGTTTTATTTATATTTAACAATTAATATGATACTTTCGTTAAACTATTGGTTTAAATACCTACCATAAATAAATATTTGCATATACACTATATTGTATAATACTATAGGTAGGTACTAGATTATATTAGATTATATTTTATAGTGAATGAAGTTGATATGATATATGATATTCTAAAATTAATTACCAAAGTTGTGTAATATACTAATATACAATTGATTATAATATATCAAAACTCTGAAATGCCTCTAATATAACTAATAGATGTATAATAATTGTTGAAGTCACTTTGGCCACCATCACCAACATCGCTCCTTATTTTATTGGGGTGTCAGCTGTGCACCTCTTCGTGCACGCCTCTGGTGGTGAGGGGTAAACGGTTATTGTCATCTACTGCTTAACTCTTATATTATTATATACAATAATACATAATTTGGAGATGCTCGGAGTTGTATTAATATGTAAATTATGATAAATTATATAATATTTTTCCAAAGTTAAAATAATAACTGCGTATTTGTTACACCCTCACGAGCAAACCACCCTCGTGTGTCCACCCCAGCGATTTACAAAAATAATTGCGGTTGTACGGAGCAGCGCTCGCCCTTTATCACCACGCATATTATACGCGACCAACATTCGCATGACTTGTTTTTAAAATCCTCGAGCTTTACTCTTTTATTATTATTATTATATTTTACCGCTGCAGGTTTAACGTATGTCGCTCAGCTGCTGTAATACTATGTGATGCACAGGGTTGTGGAGACCTCATCCTATTTGGCGTGAGATTTCCTGTTCGTTTCCATACTAATTACAAAATCACAATTTCGGACGAAACTAAAATGAATTATTCATCTTAAAACTGTTAGCTCCGATATTTTAATTTTTCATGACAATTATTAGTAAGTAACAAACAGGCAGATTCCCGGAACGATTGAGCACTTTTTGATGATAAATAATAAATGTTTAAAATATACGTCTTTTCAGTTTAACTGTAAATACACAGATGTATGTATTACTATGACGTGTTCTATACTTCTAACTAAAATGGATATTTCTATTTTCGAAAATAATTATGCCATGGTGCAATTATGGTGCTTGTGGTAAATATTATTTTAATTTATTTATTAGACAAAGTGTCTTCACTGGAAGGCTTCTTAAATCCGTCCTTTCCTCAAGCCACTTATTCATTCAATTATCTATTTTACTTATTGTTCATATTTTTATTGTAACAGATTGTAAATAAAAATTATAAAAATAAAAAAAAAAAAAATTTATTTATTAATGATAATCAGAGTTTGTACCTATGTTCCATTCATTTTTTTATCGATCTAATAAGAAGCCATGTTAGCTTTATTATATTCGATTCATATATCATAGTATGAATTTCATACCCGGATAATACATTATATTACAATTTACCATATTTTATTTTTATTTTAATGCTTTTTTAGCTGTTTTTTCTTTATGTATTATTTGGGTTAATTTTAACTTTCAAGATGCTATTTTGGCTTATTTTTGCTTAATACATTTTATATAAAATGTGCTTGAGGAATATTTAAAAAAAAAAATATTTACTAATAATTATAATTCATGTATCCAACCCCAACCCAATCGAACTGAATAAATGTCATTGGATTCCCCATTCCATCATAACATCCAATTTTTATTGTAATCCTACGCCAAATTAATTCATTGTTTTTAATTTTACAGATTGTACGATGAATGTATTTTTTATTTATTTATTTTTTATAGTGAAAAAGTTTTTAAAAATATATACTTTTGTCCGTGTGTACTAAATTTTATAAAAATTTAAATTTTTCATGAAATTTGAAAAATCATTTCGTGGTTATGGCGTTGCCTACTATGACATAATATCAAAGAGCATACCTATATATATATATATATAGGCTATATCATCGTAGCCTTTGTAATAACGCACATTTTCCCAGCCAAAATTATAATAACTTTTAACTTGAAACTAAACTTAATAATATGTTGCTATATTGCCTATATTATCTGAAATTAACAGGTTCAAAAAAATTAATTAACTTTTCCAACCTTGCCCGTATAAATACGTTCATTCAATGTTAGTTAAATAATTTATTAAATCTTTATTTTTAAATTAAAACCTATGGGTTTTTATTTTCTGACTTGAATCGGACTACTTTTCTAAAAATGTAAGCTCACAATATGAGTAGGTACATAGATAATTTTGGAATGAATGAATATTTAAGGTATAGAAGAGGCTGCGCTCTATATATTTTATTCGGTTAAAAAACACTCAAACTATTTGCGCCTGTAAATTATAAAACAATATACATAAGAGCACAACTTAATAATTTTAAATTGTAATTAATAGGTAACTAATTACTTATTAGTAATAAGTATATCGAAGGTGTTCGATATATAGGGAGTGAAGGGCAGCATTTCAATTAAACTTATATTAAATATTTCGTATTTTGTTATATGAAAAAAGTTGTAATTTTTATTTTATACTTTATAAACATTTTTGAAGTATTTTGTATTTTAAACACTCAAAATACAAAATAAATAAAAGCTGGGAATACAATTGTCTCGTTTTAATTTTGATCCAGCGAAGATAATACGTCCATAAACATCAGAAATTATAAATAAAATACTGAATCATGGTTTACTTTATCCTTGTCAAACTAGTTAAAATAGTATGTACGAATACACAGAATAAAAATACAAATAAGTTTTAGTACTTTTCAAAAAATCAGAAAAATCACTTAAAAGTTAAAATTCTTTTAAATAAAGTTATTTGAATGTCCAGCTTAGTGAACATTTTAAATATGTTTATGAACAAAATTGTAAAAAAATTTCCATATTTTATATTTTCTATATTTTTAAATATTGTTATAAGAACAAAATTCGAGGTGTCTTGTATGACATTTCCGGTGATGTTCCATAAACAGATATTGATTTACGTTTTTAAATTGAATTTTTCAAAAATTTCCCATATCAAACCCTTTTGATATACTTATTAATTATTACAAATTGTTAACATTTTTCTTTCTGCAATAATTATGAACTGCTTAGTAAAAATAGAATTTCAAAATACGTTAAAGGTATTGTGGTGGCGAGACTTTCAAATTATGTAAATATTACATGAACAAAAAGGACACAAAATATAAATACAGACTTTGAAGTACCATGAAAATCCCGATTTCGAGGAACCTTATCCTCAACTTGCAGACACTAAACAAGTAAATTCATTCAAATTACGTAGTCAAGTAGGTACTAAATATAGTAGATGTTCGAATAAAAAAGTTTTGCAAAAGTAAATTTTAGTTTTTGTAAGAGCTATCTCAGTGGCGTATTGTGGTAGATGGCAAAATGGGAATTCCCACCCCCCCCCCACACAAACCAAGACGCTTTTTATGATTTTTCTTAATGCATATTTATTTTTAATTATATTATACTTTTAAATTTTAGTGATTTTAAAGTGAGATATTTAATATTTCCCCCACCTCTAAAAAATGTTTCTATAGCCCATCCACATTATTTTGTGAATTCCTTTGAAAATAAATTCATACAAATGCTGATCTTACACATTTTTCCCAATTCCATACCCATAAATATATTTATGAAAAAAAATCCAGACACAGGGATACGAGAATAGGCCCAAAAAGGTACAGGTTTTTCTTAACTTTGCAGGATTTAAGTGGTGGGGAGGGGGTTCTAAAAGAGCCAATTCGATTCGTCAGATATTGCAGTTTAGCTATCCATATGTATAATAGTATGTTCTCAGTTTGGTTCTACGCATATGTGCTACGGCAGTACGTTACGCTGTTTGCTAGTTAGTAAATTGTCCATCCCCAAACGCAAACAGTCTTATTATTCCATATTTAAACAAAGTCCGTAATAATAAAAACATAGCAACACCAACTGTACGATATTCATCTAAGTTGAGTAGTTGATCAGCGTATACCGCCACGGAATGTTCACTGCATTTTTGAGTATAAAATGCATAAGATAGAAGAACAGACATATGAAAGTGAATCTAGTTGGTACTTTGGGGGGAGTAATAAATTCCCAGTAGTTTTAAAAAGCGTCAAACTATGATTGTTTTCGAAAAAGTCGATTTTGTTTTCTACTGTAGGTATAACTCTAAAAAAATATCCGTAGTTACATGCAATCTTCAACAAATGATTACATTGGCATTTTTTATGCAGCATAAAATGTTCAAAATATTTATAGAAATTATACATTCTAATTCGATTTAAGCGATAATAATAATATAATTGTTGACTTGAACTCTGTAATTCGTATATTATCGTCTACCCACTACCGGATGATATTCGTTTAGGTTCTTAAAAATAAAATCTACACATACAATAAGAGACTCGAATTGAAAATTCAAACTAGTTTTCCCCGCTGCTCAAAAAAACCACAACCGTATACGTGGAGACCACAAAAATAGCGCGTCTTACCTACATCTATAGGCATACTGCATACATTAATAATAAATGTTATACACCTATTATATTACAGTATAAGTTGTCCGCCCACCTGCCATCAATAACCGGAACCAAATTCTGAAAAAAAAAAATAATAATAAAGTTAAGTGTATGGAAAATGAAATAATAACAAAAAGCACGATGATAGCATAAATTAAAAACAATTCACTTAGGGTCATCGAGCATACTATTTTAGATATACAGAGTGATTCTTTTAAAAATAACTAAAAACTCTATCGAAAATATATTATATAATTAAAGGAACTACAGAACAATATTTTAGATTCTTAGTGAAACAATGAATGTATTGATTTTACAATGATGTGTGTTTTTTTTTAATTTTTTATTTATTTTTTTTTGCAAATTACTATGAGTTAGAAATTCATAAAAATTTTTCTTTTTAAATCTAAGATTTCAAAATGTAATACAAGATTATTCATAAGTTTGCCTGTCTTTATCAAAAAAAAAATG
Organism: Macrosiphum euphorbiae; assembly: GCA_949089665.1. Classification (NCBI taxonomy): domain Eukaryota; kingdom Metazoa; phylum Arthropoda; class Insecta; order Hemiptera; family Aphididae; genus Macrosiphum; species Macrosiphum euphorbiae. The sequence goes on along the minus strand of CARXXK010000001.1, from coordinate 94,603,123 downwards.
TCTTCAAGCAAATCAAATTAAATTTTTATGAGCGTTTGAAGTTCATATTTTTACGATATAGGATATTCACTTGATTTCTCATGTAGCGATTTCCTTATTTTGTTGTAATTCAATAACAAATAACTGTAGATACATGAAAATTATACTGAATGTTTATATTTTAATTTTCTATACATCATACAATTTTGAAAATATTTTGACTCTTTTTGAGCTGATTACAGACATTGACAGTTTTTAATTTTTTTAGTTTTTTTTTCTATAAATATCAATAAAAATGTATATGTTGGGTAAAAAAGCGTGAAAATTTAATGCAAGGCTCCTGATATATTGTTGCAATATCAGTAGAAAAACATTGAAAATACATAGGCACAATTTTTTTTATAAGCATTTAAAGTTCGAATTCTGACAAAATGTATCAAATTTAAAATTTAATAATTATTTTTAGTTAGAAATGTATAAAATGTTCAACTTTTATAGCTAAGAATTTAAAATTTAAAACAAGTTTCCACGTAAATAGGTAAATATATAAATTACTTTATTCACAATAATATCATCAAATATACTTAATAATATCATAACGGTTTTTCTTATACAATGATATTCATTGAGTTCAAATTTAACACCATCCATTACAGTGACCCACTTGTAATCTACTGTACAGCAGAGTGACATTCACTTGCCCACATTTTTTCTATTGTTTCTATTTTTTTTTATATGTTGTACATTTTTGAAAAACAATTTACATTTTTAACTCCATATTCCGAATTAGAATATTTTTCTGAGAATAATTATATAATATATCGTTTATAGGTAAAAATAGAATTTTACAGATTATTTAATTGGTTATAAGTTATAACTTATTAGTATTTAAGGTCTATATTAACTGTTTCTGCAACGAATTTCACTATACCTGCATCGAGCCTCAAAAACTCTTTTAGAAAATTCCGTAAGAAGATTATATTGCAATTGGTCCAGTTTTTGTTTATCAACATTTCTTTAAGGTAGGAGTCACATATGTGAATATATATATTTATGTACCTATATAACATAATATTATATATTTAAAAGGGTTGTAGACTTCTTGCATGAAAAAAAAAAACTAAACATGAACTAAATGTAACATGTAGGTACCACATTATGCAGAAATTGAATTCAAGGTGATAGATAAATCAATCAATGCTATTAAAAAGTATTGTAAGCTAATAGGAACGAAGAGTGGAAAAGGCACACACAAAAGATGGGCGCGGCCCGTTTCGCCCAAAATCAACCTTTCCCGTTTCGCCCAGATACCCGTTTCGACCAAAGTCATTTTAGTCGTTTTCAAATTAAGTTGGCAATGATTTTTAAATAATATAAAATTTTAGTATACCATATAATATTATGCACCTATTATAATTAACTATTAAAAAAAAAAATTACATAATATTATAACATATTACTATTTTCTACTAAAATTAAGTTATATTCAATAATCAGTTATTTATTTTTTTACATACAATACAGGCGTCCGCAAAGAAGCCCCGGCGAAATGTAGAACATCCGAACTATACGGGTGAAATGTTATTCAGTACCTATAATAATAATATAATATATACACACACACACACACACACACACACACACACACACACACACACACACACACACACACACACACACACACACACACACCACACACACACACACACTCACTCACACTCACTCACACACGCGTATTATATGGGAGCGTTGGGCCGCGGAAGACCCACAACGGCCGGAGGTCGTGATCTGCGTCGCGGTTTCATTACTTCCTATAGGCGAGATTTTCAACTGCCGTGGACACCGCCCTCGCCGAGGTACAATAATATTTATATATAATATATATATATAAGAGTTACCTCAGAGTTATGGAATACGCGTACCTATCTATATAATATAATATTATGTGTACCTATAGACGCCTATCTAAAAAAACTAAACGTACGCGCGTTTGAGAAGCCGCTTATTTCGGGGTATCGAGTTAATATCGTATTATATGCTATAGGTATTATATTATCATCATATTATAGGTACCTACCTACCTACTATATAGAAAGACCGAATTGTTGTGAGGTATTTTTTTTTTTGGTCTAGCTCATCGATCGTATATATTATTTAAATATTTTATATTTCAGTGTAGAACGTACAATATTATATTATTATTATCGTACATAAATAAAACGACGCGATTACGCGATACCGCGGGTATCTGATACACATAATATTATATTATGTTACTGGATAGCATAAATCACGTTTGATTTATGGCCTGATCGATATAACATCCAAGTACGTTGGCGTTGGTTTATTGATGCTGCCAGTACTGCTGCAGTCATGTCTTCCGACGTCGATGATAAAGGTGTTGGATTATACTATAGATGGGCCATTATCTGCGACCAACAGAAAGTTTATGTTATTAGTTTATTGCCTATAATATTATATTGTACATAATATTTGATATATGCATAATATAAAATACAGAATATAATATAACAGAATATATCGAACAATTATGATCGTATATAGAAATATTTCATAGGACCTTGAAGGATCGTAAAGATTTGAAACCGACGACGAGAGTATATGAAAAGGTATTCTTTGAAAGTCAAAGGACATTTTGTAAAAACGGTGTTTCAAAAGGTTTTACGAATTACTTCCGGTACATGTGTGCGTGTAGGTACGCGAGCACAATGACGGTTTACAGTGGGGATCTCATATGGAATTCACGGGGAATGCGAAGGTATTCAGATTTCAGATGCCTATATCTGAGATTATAGCCCCTCATAATATTACGATGATTCATGTCTCCCCTACAACTGCTGAAAAAAATGCAACACGCGTACTATACGAGTAGACGGCAGAGAGTCTTCTGCAGTTTGTCAATATTATTATGTCTATTTGTCTTAACTATATTATGTTATAATATGATTTGAGACGAGTGATCGATCGGTTGGTATAGTCCTGTATATAATATTATAAACCTTTATTTCCTATTTTATGTGTAGGAAAATGATTTTTTTAATGTGAAACTATTATATTGATTGAATAATATTATAGGTTTATATTATACATTATTAATTATAACTTATAATGCATATTGTATGATATACCCATACTATATATTAACTAGGCCGGATAAGCGTGTAGGTAAAAAAAAAGGGTAGAGTATAAAATTGCTGTAAGCTGGACGTTCAAATTAATACATAATATATATTATATTATATCGAGTAATCGGGTGTCTATATGAAATACTTAACGATCAGCTTCGCTAAGTGTTCGATACCATTTCGTGCATTCGACATGCGGACTTTAGTGCTAGGAAATATTAAACCTATATCTATATAGTCTAGGTCGTGAATTTGGAATACGAAACCGGGGTGTGGTTGTGAATTGAAAAACCAATTACGTTTAATGTAGCGTAAGCGTTTCATCGGATAGACGCATGCGCTTGTAAATATAGTGTGCACGCATTATAAATACAATGCGCAGCTGTTGGCCGGACACGTATCTGACCAAAGTGTCCGTTTCATCGGACACTGAAGCGAAATTTTATTAAAGTGATAAAATTACTTAGCCTAACCTCGAACGGGGGTCTCGAATACAGTGAGATTGTGTGTGTTTTGGTATAGAGTAGGTTAAATCTAAAGGGCGGTCACCAATGACCAATTGGTGACAGAGGAGGGTGCGAGGGGGTCATGGGGACGTCGTTACGAATGGAAAGGTGTTTTTTTTGTTCACGGCATGAGGGAAACAAATAGAAATACATTTTGGAGTCGGTCACACGATAACACTGCAGTGAACCACCATGGTGGCCGCGGCACATCAAAAGGCGTATCGATTACAAAAACGTCCATGGACGGACAATGCGCCGAAAAACTCATTTCTGTGGCGGCGAGTGAGAACTATGATATATGATAAGAGTGTATAAAGCACACACTCTCGTGCGCTGGTCCACACGTCTATTATACACCTACATATATACAATAATGCGTGTATGATGTATATGTATACGTGCAAATAAATCCGATCGAAATCTGACAGACCAAATTTCCGGACAAAGTTTTGACGACCATGTCGAACAATTTAATTCACAATCCCCCACCCCACCTCCTTTCCGTCATGATGCTATTTCACTCGCTGTCGACTGCGTGTCTCTCGATTTCTCTCTCCCGTTATCAGTTTTACAGTCCAATTTGTGGTCCCAACTTTTGACAGTCACCATCGTCCTATACACTTCGACCCTCGTGTCTGAGAGCGGGGTGCGAAGTCTCCCACTTAATGATCGTTCGTCCGCGGGCGGGTGTACAGGCGGATACGTACAAAACCCTTAAAACGTGCGCCCTACGTACGCACATTGTACACACTCACACGCACATTCACCCCTACAACGATAACCACAGTGGTGGTGTGTATATAGTTTCCTTGAGGCCATTGTAGCCCCGGCCGTTTTCAAACGTCATACGCAGAGCATGGCATACAGGCCTCCGGCTGCAATAAATAATTATTCATTAATACCATCGTAACTGCCGTCGATATCTATACACGGTGATCCGTTTAAGAGCCTATACTCATTATTTAAAAATGTTTTAACTTTTGGAAAATATTATTTGAACAGAATTTGATGTGGTCGCAAAACAATAATTATTTTTACAAAAAAAGTCAGATTTCCTTAACTGACCGAGCTGGTGCTAAACGTGTAAACATGCGACATATATACGTACGTTCAACAATTAATAATTATTATAAATTTTACTTAGATGTTGGTAACGATGCATTATTTTCCCAACTCCAAAGTCATAATGTTCATCCATTCTTTCAGTAACCAAGTGTTTTGTAACGAGCAACACCGTTATTTGGTAATGAGTGCATAATGTTTTAATCAGAATTGAATAGTAGGTATACTTGATACTTATATTATATGGGGTTTATATGAGCTGTTTGATGTCGAAATACACTCCGGTTAATCCACTATTAAAATCGCACAAGGACTTACAAGGATCTACAGGGCTTAAGAGAATGAGCTCATAGTCAAAACAATACTATATACTTATGTCTTATACATACAAAATAGCTATAAATGGAATTTACTCGATGCTCGTTTCAACAGTATTACAAAATAATTAAACTTAAATTTACAAACACTCATAGCTCATTAGTAATTTATTCGAGAAATACATCAACATTTATAATTAACAATAATCCAATGGAAACAATTGATATTAACTTAAAAAGTTAAAAGCAATATTCAAGAAGCATCGAATGACTAAACATAACGACTCGTCGCTCGCATTAGTTTCGAAATCGATTTTCTTTACATGATGTGTTCCGGAAGCAACTTGGGAACTTTTACATTTACGTACGGGTCTATTAGGATTACAAATTTTTCTTCTCTAATTTCCGCATGGAAATACGTTTTTATGAGTTCGAATAACCAGGCTTGTTTTTTTTTATTTGGCTGCTGTGGCGGAAATTCGATGGAAATTTGTTTTCAACAATTTCATTCGCTACGTTTTGCACATTGCTGACGTTTTAAAAACAGTTTCAGACTTTTACGAGTCAAGCAGTTTTACGAGTGTATACTTCCCCGTTCTCTGGAAAACTTTTTAATTACATTTAACATAAAGAAGTATGGTCGCATATATTATATATATATATATATACACACACTTGTAAATGGGATCTGGTCGAAAAACAATGGCGCCACCAGCAGCAGGCATAAGGTTGTGGCGGATGTCATTTTTTTTTTTTTTTTTTTGCGGTATTGTTCTATTTACCGATTCACATAACACGAAAGTACGAAACATTATAAGGTGTTTTTGTTTGAATGAAAAATGCACGCCCGAGGTATTCGTTTTAATGGGCATTTCACAGAACAAACCACCTAGGTACATAGAAGCTCTATTCTCTATAGAATAAATGAAACGAAATATGATGGGCCAGAAATCCTGTCCCGTGTGCATAACTACCTCCTAACAGTGACCTTTGATAACAAAGCCGTGGCAAATAGCCGATTTCGGCTTCTATTTGTATATTACACAGGTGCGTATTAGATAATATATCTATGCGTAATTAAAGTTGCAAGTCTCCGCAGGCATATTATAATTTACAACATATATGCCTATAATAATACGTCGTATATTTTATAAATTGTATTATATAGTCACGCCCACGGTTGTTGAATCCGGAATTACAATTTAAGCGATAATTTATTCCCGTGGATACGATTGAAATGCTAATAAATAATACTAAGTTAAAACACTCGTAAGGTACAATTTATTTAAACACTCGGATTCATAAACGTATCATCATTATTGTACATACCAACGCGTATAGCTATATCGCAATTATGTAATAATATAGGTAGAAGTATAGGTATCCGCAGTATACACTACACCCAAAAAGTATAATATCGATCGAATTTCTCATAGTTTTGGGCAATAAATTACTAGCCGTTATTTCTTAATTCCGCATTGTAATAATGACAAACGCGTAATGTTTGTTCAGGTATATTTATCAAGCTACTCGTTTGTTAATAGTATTATAACATATGTCTATACAAACTATATGTGAAGTGCATTATAACGATATCATATTATAATATATATCTTCTCTCGGTCTGATGCGAAAGTGATTTTTGACACTGTTGTTGTTATATTATATGTTATCCATGTGGTATTTTTTACCATCAACTGTAAAAAATTCAAACATACAACAAACTCTTTGCGAATGTCAGTCTCATTGAAAATCAATTAAACCCTAAGTACAACATACACATTCGCAGTGCATTGCGGTTGGAACCAGGCCCCCAGCCCTGATATGTTTCAGGTATCAGTGGACATCAACAGGTGAGTATAACCTCCCCCGATAAAGTATCAAATAACCGTAGTTATTTACCCGAGTGACAGTCGAAACCGCATTTACCAACGCCGCCTTACCCAAAAACGCCGGTGTGGCCCGCGCGATCGTCGTTAGCGCCCAAAACATTTCATATTATACTTTCTTGAGAAGGAATCGCATACTATTATTATTATTATTATTATTATTATTATACAGTATACACCGTGTGGTGGTCCGAGGACGTGAGGCGGTGAGGCGTTTGTGTGTATTATGTGTACCTACGCGACGACCAACCGAAAGCGGCGCGGACGGCTGACATTTCCGGTGGGCGTTGAACCCGACGAAAATGCATTGTGCTCGTTTGTAATTTCGTCGTGCTATTTAGTTTGCGATGTTTATTTACGAGAAGAATTCACTGAACACACACACACTCTCTGTCTCAGTGTGTCTCTCTCTCTCGCACCCCCGTTTAAAAGTTGTCGACCGGGCTTCCCTTCATAATATACCTACCTACCAAATATCATTCACATCGATGCATTTCGTTGATTTCGCACGTCCCTCTATAAATTGTTCGCCTTGTTTATCATGTAACACTCAGTAACACCTTAAATATGTTGTCGAGATGATGAAACAGAATATTATCCGCGGAAATATGCTGAAAATACGTACACGCCACACCAATATGATCGGTAAAATATCTTTCGCATCGATGTAATAATATGGTTGTTATGGCCCTTATTATAGGTAATTTTAAGCAGAGTAATTAGTAATTAGTACTTAGGAAACCCTCACGAGTTCAAAGTTGTATGATTGCGATGTATGAATATATATATAGTACCTATAGGCTATAATACCTATATATGCGAACATCGGAGGAACGTCTCTTCAACTCGTAGTACACGCTATGCACAGTATATGTAATCTATTTGCCTCTTTTAACTTCTCGAGATAACTACCATAATAAGTATAAAAGCATATATAAACACGCACCACTCTTGAATTGCAACGCTTTTCGTCCCGTTTTTAGAAAATGGTTTCGTTTTAATCCCGTTATCTCTATGACTCCATTTAATAATATGTGCGTAAAAGAAGAAAAACCTGTACACGAATGGTGTATAAGGGGTGGCAATAATAGTGGCCATCGTCGTCCTTTCTTTGAATTTTTTGTCAATAGATTCTAAACTGAATGCGAGGGAGCTATATTTCGAGTTTTATATACGCTTACGTTTTAGTTTTAAAATAAAACTTTTTTCTAAATGGTAACACAATTTTAAAATGTATGCAGAAACTCTACTTAAATAGGATACGGTTCTTGAAAATTTAATATAACGGCAACATAATAATACATCGAATAAGGATTACATTAGCAATAATCATATGCACATTTTTAGCCAAACATTGATATTTCTTTGGGTGTATCATTATACGTATAATAGTATATAGGTACACTGTGACTGGTGTGTAAATGCTGAGTTTAATTGCTACTATTTTTTTTAATTTGTATCAATTCTGAAAGGCACACATTATAATATATACACACGCCACTAATATGGACTATGGTTGATGGCATTGTTAATTTATTCCGAATATTACCTATGTAATATGAACACGTCTGCACGTCTTGACTCCAACAGTTGCTATCGAGCAGTGTATAATTTCTCTAATAATTAATTATTAATTCTTTATATAGTGGGTAATAATTAATTACTCGATCGGAAACCAAAAACGAGCAATAATTAATGCATACGACTACATTTCGATTGTACCAATCTGAGTTAGATTGTATAAGACTGCGTAGATAATATGATGCTATTCCCGAAGAATCTCGACTTTTGTTGTTCATATAAGGTTTAAATTTATTTTAGTAATATATTTACTTTTTCTTTAATAGGTATACGCACAACACCTTTATCGTACCCAAATCAAGAATTTAAATGCACCTGTTAAACATAATATATGTTGGTAACATTTTCTGCTTCTTCCTTTGTACCCAAAGTGTAGTCTAATACTAAATATTTTGCTTTACCGTTCTGTCAATTCCATTCCATTTAGTTCTTTTATGCGAAATCGTTTGAAATAGGTATAATATGTTCCATTCATATCTGCAAATTATGAACATCTTCAAAAGAGTAAAGAGGGTTTTCATCAAATCCTGTTTCATTGTTGCATTATCCATCAATACATCAAACATTTCACCGACTTGCATATCGTCTAACAAATCATAACCATTACACATACACACAAGCTCGAACAAATAATATACTGCAGTATTCAATGTACACATAACAATGGGTTCAATATATATTGCGATGTTTAACCCTTTTGCACTTAAAATATTGTTGGAAAAGATTGAAAAAGTATGGACCATACTATTATGGGTGCACTCACTCGTATAATATGCCATGCAACTTAGACATTTTATTTCACTAAAATATGATTTAGAAACCATGGTATAAATAAATTAAATGTAGATTTGTTAATACACTTAATTGCATATTTTATAAAATTACTTATTATAATATTATTTTATCAATAAAACGTCTATACAAATAATTTAAAGCCTTGTAATAACAATAAATTTAAGGTCAATATGTTTCACAAAATAAAATTATTTATTCTATACATGTAATATTTAATAATTATTTAAGGTTAAGTAACTGTGTTTTTTTTAAGATACTATTTGTCTTACAAAAAGTTGATACGATAATCATTGCAGACAGCCTACCTACTTACCTAGGGTATCTAAAATTATGAAACTGATAAAATAAATACGATTCACAATAGTATCTTACAATTTGTATTATAATTTCCAGTGTACTATTTCTTAAAAATAAATAGCGAGATATGACATTCATATTATTATTAAATATTTGTTACATAAATGTTTTGCTATTATTACATTTTATTTATTATTCACGTGGGTATAAATATTAAAAAATCTTATTAACTTTTTTATTTAACTTCAATTTTGATCGAAATAATACACTTAAGGACATTCAACCAGAAAAATCCAATCATTTTGCTTTTATGTTAGGCAATGACAATATTTTGGGTTTGTCAAGAGTGGTTGTGTGCCCAGTGTGTTTGTTAGGCTTACAAAAAAATACAATTCACATCCGTTATTGTCACACACACAATAAAACATTCAATATTTCTAATGTTAGACTAGATGTTTCAATCCAATGTCATAATATATTTATTTTCGTGCATTCGTTTATATTCTACCAATATATTAGTGAATAATAGATCAATGCTCACAAAGGTAAATGGCGCGAAGAGAAAATATATTTTGTAGAAACTGAAGGAGGTACTTATATAAAATTCATTAAATTCAAAAGAAATGCCATACACGTACCAAATAGTATTTTAGAGTTAAAAACTATATCTTATATTGTCTTTTGCTAGCCCACTGGTCATTACTGAGTTATATTAGTTGATAACCATTTTAGTACCTACTTACAATTATTAATTGTATGCCTAACGCCATGGTAATTATATACCAGCCGATTTAATCACGTATTTAAAATCCCGTATCTCACTCAAATACCTGTGGCGAGAACTTCGAGCGTTCAAAGAATGTGCTGTTCCATAGGTATACTTGTTTGTTTATTGTTTTCAATCGCCAAAAATTGTTCACGCGAATACTTCACGCACCGTATTTATCCGGTTCACAATAGTATTCAGGGTATCTCGGGGTCATCATTATACTATACTTTCTATTGTCGACATTTTTAGGGTATTCCGGCTCTTTATTATAATAAATTATTGGTATTCTCCGTTTTCATCAATACAAGTATGGTTGAATTACGACCGAAAAACCCATTGTTTTATTGAATGCATGCAACATAAATGTGCAGCGCGCCTGAAAACGAGTTGACTTGAAAAAAACAATAAACGAAAGGCTGCGGAAAACTACAGACAACGAAAGGGTGTAAATATATTTTAGAAGTCTTGAATAATAATGAACGTCCTCACAATGCATATATTTTTTTTATGTTTTGTCAAATCAGGAAAAGAGTTATGACGATTTTATTTTGGACCATATTATGTATATATATATTATATTTATAATAATAACGCCTATTCGCATTAATATATATATTACGCGAGCGAATATGACTAATATATTCTGACATAACAATAATAAATTGCACTAACTGAACAGTGAACAAGTACCTACATAGGGTGACCTTATTTAAAAAAGTAAATGACGGCATTACAATATGTTCACCCTTTTGCTTCACCAACAATGACACGCACAGTGCTTTGATTTTTTTTCCTAGTAGGTATACATACTATAGCATGGGTATAAATAAATGGTTTTCGGTATAAAACAATGTTTTTAAGACTGAATAATATTATTAAATATCAACACTTAGATTACTCGGATATCTGTGAGATCGTTTAAACAAAACCAAATGGAAAGTAACCACGGCTTATTCTTGAACTACAGAGTTGTAATATTATAAGTAGGTACCTATGTATATAAACGTCACGAAAATTACTTAACTATGTAATTATCATAAGCAAAATCATAAATATATAAATAGCTGAACTCTAGGACTAGAGTCTAGTCCAATATTCCAACACCAACAACTGTTTTTTTTTTGGTGGAGGAAGGTAGAATTTTTAAAATAGAAATTACAGTGTAAATGTTCAAACATTTATACGAAATCATGTACAATAACTCATACTTTTCATATTACATAGTAAATGTCGGTTCAAACATTTTTCAAAAACCGAAAATGAATGTTGGTGATTGGTGATGCATGCTAGTCATTCCACGTGTTCATTACGATATTATGCATTTGCAGTGAGTGTAAAAACATAACTCATATCATAATATAAACACAACTGTGAAGGTAAAAAACTTTTTTTTTTGGCAATAAATATGATAACACGTGGGTTAAGAGGTAGAAACCCAGTCTGTAGATTCTAACAACGATTGTTTCAAAAATAGTAATTTCGATCGAATGTAGGTAAATATTAAATACACTCATATACACGCATACCTATACATATGTGAGCGCTGAAACTATCGGTAGGGTAGTATTCATAATCAAACACTAAATAAGTATTCAAATTTATAGTACCTATTCAATTCTGTTCCAACACCTATTCGTAGGAGGAAACACCTTTCTTTAACCACTAACCTCTATTATCATCTAACTAACATATCAACCATATAAGATAATATTCACTGCAGGAACATAACATAAGATACAATAATATTTAATAGGTATTACCTATTTACAAATTTATAATATTATGATAGGTCATAAGTACTATACAAGTAATTAGTAAATACTAAATAATATATTCACTACTATCACACTCGCATTCCCATGCTATTGGGATATAATAATAGATAATATATTTTATAATTTGTATATTTTTTTACAAATCGAAAGTAAACGATTAATATTATTTAGTATATAACAAACGACAAACGTAGGTACATTTTGTTTTAAACCTAATATAATTTATCATACGTATAATCTTATTAAAATAAAAAAAAAAATTTTGCAGAGTGCTTACTCTGTCTACGCTGTGCGCACGGTTATGCATCTTTACTTGAAAAGCTACTATATGTACGTATGTTATACTGTTGTATACTTAACTTATTGTTATATGCGTATACTCCGATACCGTATATTGATATTGTATGCAAATATAATAATATAATATAACGTATTGACGTATTGTTATTGCATTATATAGTATGGACGGAGTGAGAAAAATAACGTACTTCCACCCGTAAAAAACACCCCCACCCGACCGATCCCGAAGCGGGTGTGGAGCTAACGGTCACACGTGACACGTGTATCACACGCGTATCATTATTATTATTATTATTATTATCATCATAATCGTCGTCGCCGTTATTAGGTACATGTATTATACCGTATACGTAGTTACCGTACTTATTACAAACCTTGCACCGGCCGGAGAACGCACGCATATAGGTACCTATTATCGTGGCGGCGGCTGGAACAACGACTGGCAGCATCCGTCGCCTGTTTAATTTACGATATTATATTATATACACTTCGCTATTCACTCACTCGCTTTTACAATATTATATATTATTTACTTTGCTATTCACTCACTCTCTCACATCACCTGGAACACCACATGTACAGCTGTATACGGCCACATTGTGTGTTTGTGTGTGTGCGTATATGCAGTATGGCCGATGGGAGACGAGTGGAGGGTTAAAGCATATTATTATTATTTTCGGGCGTATGTGTGCGCGTTGATAATGCCAGCGCCCCACCGACGACTACCACCCCACTGACGATGAATAGAAAACGACCGGGGAAAAAAAACCGAACCCCTTTAGCTTTCTCGATGGGATTTGCACGAAAGACCCGACATACCACGCGTGCGCCGTTCCACGCAAAGCCGTCGTCGTCGAATCGAAATACACACACACACACACACACACACACACACACACACACCCGACTATACAATATTATTAATATTTTATTCGAAAAAAGGCCAAACTATCAATATATACGTTAAACTTACCAGCTCAATATTATTATTGTTACCATATATATACAGACTGCAGCAGGTGTATAATACTAGCCATAGATTCGAAATATAGTTGCGACGAACGACCACGTCTACGTGGGTATATTATATCATACAGTCGGTCAAATTTCTGGAATTTTTGGTATAGGTATAGAATGATTTACGATTAAATTCGAAATATATTACAACACATTAAAAACATTAGTGACCTACTCGATCTCAATGACGAGGTACACTTAGAACCTAGTATGTAGCAGAACGAGTTCCCCGATTTCTTGCAATAATGAAAATGAACGAATCGTGTTTTCTAACAAATAGTTGTGAAATATATAAATAAATAAATAATAACTCTAATATCTATAAATGATTTATTAATATATACAATAGAGGCAAAGTTTAACTTATACATATAAGGAGTATTGACATTAAAGTTTCAATGTCCAACTAATTATTGTGATCAACTTCGAAATATTCAACTGTAGGGATATGCTATGATAGTACATTTTGTGATGGCGTTAAATATAAATTATGGCAGTAGATAGTTTACAGTAAATATAAAAAGAAAGTAAATTTATGTTTGATTTAGTTTTCTGCGTGTGTGTGAGTTCTGCAAAACGTATAGGTATGTACGTGGTAATGTCATTATTATTCCAAGGTCCAGCATAATCATGTGGTGATTGTTAAATATGATAATAATATTATGTTTGATTTGGCCGGGATAGCGTGGGCAAATGCAGTCGGGTTTTTTAACCGTGTAAATTCACCCGAGCCCGAGAGTTTCCTGAGGGAGAGATTTTAATTTGTTTTTACACAAACCCTAATGGGAAGTTCCAGGGTGGCGTACGGTGTTCGGGGACCTCGAAAGGGAATTCATTTATAGAAGAGGGTCCTCAACACAAACAACAATACATATTTCGCTCTCTAAACTCTCTATGGTAATAATACGATTAATTAAAAACGAGAAAAGCTGAACTCGTATTTTTATTTTATTTCCTCCGTTGTTGGCAATTAAAATTTTTTTTTTCATTGTGACATCGGATGAACGCGGGTGTTAGTATCGAAATTTGCGTATTGTTCGCCAAACAGCACTGCAGACAAGCACGACGATACTATGATAGTTTATGTATATACAACTACGAAGTGTTTTATTGTGAATATTCTACATACGTACATTTACAATTGGCGATCGGAAGTACCTACCTATAGGCTATATTGCCTATATTGCCATCGTTGCACGTCGGTCTGACCACGAATTGATGGACAAAAAAAATAATAAGCAAATAAAAATACAAATATAGTAATACAATTAACAATTCTAATTATATATTCTGACCAGCCGGTAATATTGCCGACATGCAGTCCAAGTACTTCTACAGTACTCAATAAGATACACGCAAGTATATAGTTCTACACTCGATTTATATGTATGTACGTATAATAACGATTAAACGTTCTCCTGTGTACTCACCGCGGCAGATAGCTTTAATTAATTTCTTCACGTCAAAAACCGTTTATACTCGTGTAAAAATACCACGTCAAGGCTAATTGTTAGTATTATTATTATTATTATTACCTATTGTATATTTTATACAGGTCATCGTGCACATCTCGTCGTGCGATTGATATTTAGATTTGCAAACCGTCTCGAACACTAATTATAATTTAATTTATAATACACTGCCGTATATTATCATAAGTAGTGCAAAATATCGCTCTGCAAAGGTGCATCTTGATATAAGGAGGTATACTTATCATAACCGTCATCTGTTCCGACCACTTTATATAAGTATTATTTATACTTTTATATCATGTAGGTACAACAAAATATGAAAAAATGTGATAAGTGATAACGATCTGAACAATAAAAACCGTTACCGCGGTTGTGGCAGACGACGAAGTGAGCGCCCATGCAACATTTGGGCCGAATTATTCACGAATTGGTTTGTGGTTTTAGCGATACAAAAATGTCGACATTTAGCTATATGTCATATGATACTGTACGGTAAATGATCACCGATTATATCGATTAATTAATGATACGAATAATTTATACCTATTATGTGGAATTTATTGATTGGTACATGAAAAACCAATGTGCATGTATTCCTCGATTAGTTCTGAATCTAAAATCGAAATTTGTTAATTTACCTATTTTACATGTGTGTAAATTAGTTATCCATCAGTTATGATTACCGATGTATAAATTATCTTGATCAAAACTGAAAACAGACATGTGTACGCATACAGTATTCACCTAATACTTTAATCTATATGTATATATGTAGGTATTTACCAAGAGGCAAGAATCATCAAGAAACTATTAAAACGATTATACAATAGTGAACTAAAAAAACACCATAACTATTGAACTACTATACATCGGAATATAGTTTAGAATATAAAAGTATTTTAGACATGTAATCAAAACATAAAATATAGTTTTTGAATTATCAAAATGTATGTACCTACATCTGTATAGTACCTATAATATTATGTACATTACCTGTATTTGAGAAGAGACATACAATTATATTATGTAGTTAATTAGTTACTAATTACCTACAGGGTTTTATGTAAATAAATGGTTCAAAAAAAACAATCAATGTATATTGTATAATATATAGTCCAGAAATAAGGCTCCAGTACATAATATATATTACCTATAATTCAAATAAGCAAAAAAAAAATGACCATCCTGTGTGTGTACCTATTCATTACACATAATTGTACACATATATACACATATTATAATATACTTAAGCGTTTTCAATGGTTTTGATAATAATAATAATAATAATCATTAATAATGTTAATAACACGGTCGAACAAGAAATTTAATACATGTTTCGTCCTTCAAGCCGAAATCCGCATCGGCGTTAAATTATAAATGTCCTAAGGTTAAACAACGAGATACCATCAACATTTTTTCCAACCATACATTATAATATTATTATCTTGTGCCACGCACGGTGCGTGCGTACATGTATACATAGGTATATATTATATTATTGTTTATTATGTTGTGTACACTCAAGTCCGAGCTATGCGTTTTTACTTGGCAGTGGTAGACTTACACATCAATATCTGATTTTAATTAATTGTTAGGTGGGTTGGTACAATATTATATTATTATATACAAATCAACAATATTGTCCTCGTATCAGTCCCACATTGGTTCTTCTGACATCCTCAGTTCACCATAATACCGCTGATTTCTTAATGTATTCACTTTAATCCTCAAAGTTGGATTATCTACAGAAATCTAGATTCCTAGAAAGGTTTAAAAAAAATACTTAATTACCTATGTTTTTATTTCACAACCGTAATCGACCTACGGTATGTCGGTACCTATATGCTGTTTTAAATACACAGACATATAATTATAATATACCTTTATTAATGTTATGATTCAGTTTCAAAATATATTTTGTATTCTCGACACATCATTAACATCGTCTCTACATTTGTTTTCCCTTCAAAAATGATGGCGTCGTCCATACATATATACAGAGAGAGAGAAAGAGTGAGAGAGAGCGCGCGGTTGAGTGATAAACGTAGTGAGAGAGAGGAAGAGAGTAGACGGCTTTTAAAGTTGGCGAGTGCGATAAATCTACTCTTGTTAAAACCAACTTCTTGTCGTGGCAGTTTTTATTTTATAGCTCACCCGACACAAAAGTGTCCCCAATCGAGAATGAAAATAAACTTTACTATCGTTTTTCCCTATAGTACTCATGGCCGAAAAATTAAAACTCAAATGTGTCAAGCCAAGTTTTCACTTATTGTTTTTCGGAATTTCACCAAACCCATCTGACATCGCATTCAACATTGCAGTCATTTGAATGACAGTAATTAAGCAAAATAATGCCCGTGTTATATTTTATTGTTTACCACTTTACCTACCCTACCGAGTACTTTTATTTTACAACAACTTTTAATTGAATTACCCCTACATTGGCATTTTCTTAATATACTTAACAGTAATAACTAATGATAAATGAGCATATACCTACATTAAAAAGTAAAATCACAATATTTTGTGTGAAAAAACTTTTCGACTTGACTTTAAGTTAGTTCCATGAAAGCAGTTCCGTTTTAAGAATACCATAGGGTAATCTGTCCTTTGTGGAATTTACTAATTACTAGTTACCTTTCTGAAAGATATGGTGATCATTGGTTTGGATATTAAAACATTAATAAACATTAAGCTTAGACTTCGCGGTTTCCGTATACAATAGAATATTAAAAAAATTGGTTTCGATTCTTAGAAAGTTCGATCTCAAGTCTGATTTGGACGGTTTGGTATGGGTATAATGGTCTATATGTGAAATTCACATTGTGAATGCATACCATGTAGGTATTGTATTTACTTCAGTAAGAAATGTGTGTGGGTCGCGGTCGTACGCCGAGTCATTGCGATCATTTATTTTAGCGTGCCAATGGTTAGGTTGATTTGTCATTTGTGGTAAAGAAATCAATTATGTCGGGCTGACATTTATATTCACTATTGTGATAACTAGGTCATAGGTCGTAAGTTCTGGCGAAATATTGTTTTAACCTCTTAACGTGCAGCATTATAGGCACCTACTCGTTTCGTATATTAGTTTGGAAACAAAAGATGACTTTTCGTGTTAATAATTTGACTGATTTTCATAATAATATGGTATCCGACATTATTGAAGTCGATTATTCCGATGAAGAATAACGGGTCGAGTTAAATAATTAGTGACGACTGCAGATCGATTACAGGGTAGGTACCGACGTCTACGTCTGCCAATAGGGAGATATCGAGATGCGCAAGATATCGCGGTAGGGAATTAATTTAAACTGACGGGGCAGCTGAAGGTTCGTTGATACTTTGATGTGGGAAAAGGGTACATACAAAATATACGATCTCGTTTATTAGAAATATATTATGTAATGCCACTCTTTTATAAGCCATTTTGTCTGGGTAGTAAATGCTCCGATTATTTCGTTCAAATAATATACTTAGAGAATATATTATTATGGAAGTTCATGGACGCATTAACTTAAAATGTATATTATAAATCATCTATTTTCATAAACTAATTATTCCTACCGACTTTTAGATTACACTGACCTACCAACGTAATGCAATGTATTTGTATAGGTACCAACTTTATTATATTTTTTTTTTTGCACTTCATGCGGTTTCTGAAGTATTTCAATTGCATTCGTACATTCAATGGCGACTAACAAAACCGTAATAAAATAAATTAGAATTTTTTTTTTAATAGTATAAGTTTTAATTAAAAAATTATATTATTAAATGTTTGCAATGCATTTCTGAGTTTTATTTAAGTATATTACTCAAGAGTCTACACTTGGAATCGTACAATATTAAAAATGGTTCTTATTGTTTTCATTAGCATAGGTAATATTTTGGGTACCTACTTTTTTTCGATTTCAATTGAATTAACAAGAATATAACTTGCCTCCAATTTCAGTTTTAATTGTATGCGTGCGTGCAATAAACCTACAATAGGTAGGTAATTTTAGCCAATAGCAATAGCAATGACATGCTTGTAAAACAACGTTAATATTTAATAATACGAACGCGTATAGCTCCCGCAGTATAACCAGGAAATATGAAATTTTACCCACGCGGTTTTGACACTTATTTAGAAATCTGCCAATAAACTAATAACTAATTAAAATCCATGGTGCAAACGTTTCCGACCGTTTCCCAATGAAATTCAATTATTATTTAAATGTTCATTTCAAAACGTCGCACATATTTTTTTTTGTCATGTACCTATGTTAAATATTATTGCTAAATATTATAAATAGGTACATGTTTTTTTTCTTCAAATATTATTACCTAAAGCTAATATAACACGCATTTCTGAATGATAACTTGTGCAACACACGACATATGTGTGCGAATTCCTATTTATTTTTTTGCACACTCGCCTGAAAACATTGAGACCGAGAAACTCTACAATGGATTCCGATTATAACCTGAAGTGGTGCTAACTACCGAAAAGGTTTCCCGGCCCAGACACAAAAGTCAAAAGTGCACATCGTTGTAACTTTACGTTTGTGTGCGTGCGTGTGTGTGTATAGTACCATATGAAATCGGGTCTTCGTATGTTGCCGAAGCCAAAATGTGCCTATACCCGAAAATCAAACCTATTATATGTGTAATATTTATATATATATGTATTATGCTATGTACGTCTTGTGTGTGTGTGTGTGTGTGTGTGTGTGTGTGTGTGTGAGTGCAGGTAACCGTCCGTTACAGTGAACGTATAAGTATATATAATTTTCTTTTAATTCATGACGTGCCGCACGCAATACTTGAGTTCAAACTGTTATAATATCCCTTTCGATTCGAACGAATATACTTTGGGCGTTCAATTATAATATTATATATTTATAAATTATGACTCTATGAACCGATACTGTAATTTTGGAGAATATTATGCTTAATATTGGGTTATGATCGTTTTAATCTCATAAAAGTGTACATTTGATTATTTTTAATAAAGTTGTCGACTATTTTCATGGCCCCGACCGAACAATAATTACATAAAACTTCTGGTTTCTTCTTGGCACCAGGTAGAAGTATTTTTTTTATTTTATGCATTAGTCAAATTGAAAATAATTTCCTGAAAAATACTGTAGATTATTTAAATTACAAATAATTAATTTTAAAAAATATTTAAGATCAATGAGATAGGTATAGTCAATTGGAAACATTTTTCTATTATGTTCTGAAAATGAATTTAAATATTATAAAAATATAAATGTTGTCTTTATTAGGTGGCTTTGCTGAGAGCCTTCCTACGTAATTAGCTAGTTATAGTGACCTAACCATAAACTTAATTAATCTATTAGGTAAATATCATATAACTTGCTTTTTGTATGATAATTCACAAAATATGAATCCTAATATCACTTCTTATAATAGTTTAGGCTGAAAGTTCTACAAAATAATATCACTTCAAGTGGGTATAATATTATATTTATATACAGATATTTTGGAAACGGAATAGGGAAATGGTATAGAACCAAGTATAATTTTTCTTAGAACAAAATTTAAATGTTGTATAGATATTCACATGCTATCCTTAAAGGTAAAATACTGATAACATTAAACTTAAGGAAAAACCCTAATAGCATAAGCGTGTCTCGATATTATTTAAACATTATCATACATTTATATATTTATATTAAGTTGTTCCTGTTACAGTGTTACTAGACTTTGGACGGATGTTCAATGTTGAATGTATAAGACAATCACGAAGATATTTTTTAATACAATGAAGCATGCATACAATTATTTAAAAATATTCCAATTGCTCAACGTATATATACGGTATATATGGGCACTTCATAATCACAAACTTACAAACAATAATTAATTCATTTCAATTTTAGTTTAAGTTTAGTATAGGTAGTGGACAAGGCTGGATTGAGTGTTGGCACCCCAGGACTATTTTTTTATGGCACCCCTATATTACAATATGAGTCTTAATTTGAATTAGAATAAACATTTTGGAATTATTTTATATCTGTTAGTATTATTTTGTATTGTTAATATTTTTTAAGTATAACTTAAACGACTATGACCCTCATTTTATCGGTTTTTATACTGCGCCATTAATACCTCCTTCAGCATCAAGTGTAAATCCGGGCCTTATAATAAGTTATGAAATTATGATAAATATGTTTTCTGTTCACATATTTTTTTGCTTTAATTGTTTCGACTAAATAGGTACTATTTCAACTGTGCGCTAGCCATAGCAATAACAATAATTTTAACAATACCTTAGGATTATTGAACTAATTGAATTAATAAAATGTTACGGAGGTAGACGGTGGTGTAACAATATATGAATATGAAATATCTTTCTAATCGTATTTTACAAAATTGAATATTACATTTATTTCTTGTTCATTTATCTAAGATCAACGATACCAAAAACGAATTTAATAATAATATATTATTATTATATATTGAATAAAAAATCAAGAACCAAAAATGTTACGGTCACATAATATGCATCAGGTATACGATTTTTTAAACAAAATATTTTCCTGGAAAAATGTACAGTCATATATAACATAAATATTTTTTATCATTAAAACTAACTTCGATAAAATGTATAATGAACTATGTTTGATGAAAATAGGACTCCGATATTTAAACTTTTATCGATTTTAAATGTTAACTAAGCAAGGAATTTTTTCGTTTTAATACTTGTTTAATCTATATTACAGTTAAAATAAAATGTTGTACAGTTGTATTTGTCGCAAATTTCGTGTCAGTTTGTGGAATGGTAAATCTTATTTTTGATAGTGTAAGATGAATCCAATAAAATACTATAGGTACACATTTTAAGTTTAGTTTTAGAAATCTCAACTCAATTTCCCAACAAAACATTCCTGATTCCTACATAGTATACACCAATATAGGTACCAACCATCTTATTCGATAATAATTCAAATTGTGTTAATCACAAGTAACAACGAATCGGCGGCCAGGCACTTTGACCTATTTCATGCAAAGCATATAATATGAACCTAAAAGGAATCATATACAGAACAAAAGTATAAAAATACGATTATACGAATGGGTAAGTAGTAGGTACTACTGGTCCAAAAAAGAATTTTTAAATACATACATGGGTCAATAAACATATCCTTGACCGAAAGAACAATAAATAATATTATGGCTATAATATAATAATTATAACACTAGTTTTTAATCCCAAATAAATATTATAGTTATTACTTTTCCTACCTTATACGACATACTATAGGTCTAACTCATTTCATCTGTAACTTTACTTTGTGGTGTTGTGGAAATAATAATGTACTATGCGTCTATGCATGGTACCATCCATGGACCTATATTTTCAGAGCACGGCGTACCGGAAATATTAATTGGTAATCGCGTAGTGAATGACTCGCGTGAGCCTAATCTTCCTTTATTCCGTTCAATCATTTATATATTATATTATCGTAGGTATATAGTATATACCTACGGTCAGTTCATGAAGGTGTGATACCGCTTTGACAGTATCGGCAGTGATTTCATCTGTCATATTCACATAACAAGTATGCATCTACTACTTAATATCGTGTGTTTTATTATATTCGTTAATTATTACATTATAACCATAATTTGTGACACCTGTGCGTGTGAAATTATAATAATATTGCCGATTGCAAAATTCGAGATGACGAATAAAATGCATTAGGGATATTTTAAACGACGCTCATAATAATATATTATGGAGAATAAAACATACAACATGTCAACATCACAACAAGTATCAATTAATGTGTACCATATCATTATGTGTTATACGAGTATTATGCATATATTTTATTGGTAATGACAATAATTTACGTTGGAAAATTAAAAAAAAAATTGTGCAATACTAATGAAAAGAGAGGAGAAGAAAACACGGTCCATGCAGCGATCGAGCGAGTAACAGGTATTAGTGAGCAGTCGTAATAATATATAGGTAATAGGTATATTATTCGTGTTTGATAATATTATGTATAATATTGTTATAATACACTTATGGGGGAATAACGCAGTGACGGTTCAGTCAAGGTTTCCGTAACAAGTGGACCGTCCAGTGGCGGCGGCGGTGTCGTATACGCACACTCGGATGACTCAATAGAAGACCGCCGAACCGTATATCCCATTTTCTATGAATATTATACTATTATATACATTGTAATAATGATAAACTGTATACAGCTGGTAAACCCTTCCTACCTCGCCGTCTCCCGCTTTCGGTCCGTCCCTGCGAGCAGCGCCACCGGAAACGACGACGTCGAGTCAGGTGCCCCTCCCGCGACGAGGTACGCGAGCGGAGTAAACCGCGCCGGAGACCGCGTCTCGTACCACCGTGACGCAGTGTAGAGGTATATTACACCCATATAATATTTTATAATATTATATATATATTACGGGTCGAGGTACAGTCACACAGTAATACGCCTGTACAGGTAGGTAGTAGGTACCTATAATACTTCTATAACGCTGCATTATATACCGCGTTATTGCGACGGAAAAAAAACGGAAGACGAGACGGCGTTTGCAACCGTAACTCCGTGAGACCGGAAACGATCGTTGTGATATTATAAATGTGTGTGTATATATTATTATTATTACATATTATATAGGTACGTCATGACGTATAATGTGTGCGCGCATAAGAATTTTTAGATATACTTGCGTGTACGACTATGTACGCGTAGCTGTGGTTTCCTGCGGCCGGTCAATTGAAAGTGCCGCCGTTATATCCCGTCGCCGGAGAAATCGAGAGGAAGTCACGACGATACGACGACGATATACTAACCGATAATATATTATAATGCAATAATAATATAATATAAGACGATATAATATGCTTGCGAGTGAATTCATCGCCTTACTATACCTCTGCGCTACGCCGGATGGGGCCAGCGTCTTTTTCCTGTGATATATTGTACCGCAGGTTGTTACAATATATCATATGGTTGTTTTGTTTCCGTTGCACCGCGGCGATGACAAATGTTGGGGTCAGTTCCAATTTCACCGCCGCCGTCCCATTTCGCCACCGGGTGTTTATTTCCCAGATTATTTTCGTTTCAAAACATGCGCAGGATTTGATATTATATGTTCAGCCATGTATATGCAACGGACGATTTATAATGTGAAACATGCTCTATAGCACTACAATAATATTCTAACTTAAGTTATAGGTTGATAAATCACTGATAAGTTTATAAATAAAATAGAATGGATAGTGCATTATAGTGCAGACGGTAACAAATTCGGCAACGACGTCAGTACGGATATTGTATGATTTTTATTTTTTTTTAAATTACCTATATTATGTAGTAGAATGTTTCGAATTATTACTATATGATTGATTATTTTTTGAACAACGACAAATTAACAAATACGTCCGGTACGATAAGCTTAATATCTAATGCCATCAACATTTAACTTAAAAATCTTATAAGAAAAAATTGAGACTTTAAATTGTTGATATTTTAGATTCTGAGTGAAACGATGAATGTATTGATTTTACAATGATGTGTGTTTTATTTTTATTTTTTTTTGTGTCTGTGTACACGATTAGTAGTCGAAATAATGCTTCGATTTTCAACTTCAGCAACTTGTTCGATGGGAAAGTGAATCTAGTTGGTACTTTTGGGAGGTCAAAATTTAAAATTCCCAATAGTTTTCACAAGCGACAAGATTAACAAAAGGAAAATTTTTGCCAACCTTTTTGAAAATTATATAATATTGTCTAGAATTAACTAATGATGTAAGTATTTACAGAATTACAGTATTTTGTTTTCAAGTATTCAGTTACTCTGAATAAATATAAGCTGTAACTAGAAAACTAGATAGGTACCTAAAATTATAGATATTTGTAATTTGTATGCAATTATATTGTGTACAATAATTTGATCAACTCAATTTATATATGGTATATACCTAGTAAAATTATAATTTGCATAATATGCGATCGTATAACGTTTATATGTTAGCCATCGCCCATCAGACATATTTTAATTAAATATAATTGTCTACCGGCTTGTTCGTCCTACAATTTAAAACCAAGTATAATAGTGAAGTATACAACAATTACGTAACTGCGTGGAATAAATAGAAATAATTTAGTTTCTTATAAATTGAACTTAAGTTATTATTAACACATTTAAAAAATAAATTCAGAGAAATGAGATTCTAAAACATTTTAAACGAATCGAAATCAAAACTTTTTATTTAATCTTAACTCGTGCAGATTTCATCAACTACCTATGTGGCTATGTCATAAACATTATGTGCATAAAATCGTATCAATCTTTTTGAAATGTAAACGTGAAGGTTTGGTATTTATATTTATAATTATATCAATTTATATTTACTTAGACGTATACATATATTTAAAAACAAAGTCACAACTTTAGATAGGTACTATATATTATATATTATACAGACACCTATATAATATTAGGTACTAATTCACTGTATTGCATATTAATATCAATTGATGTATCATATAATATGTGAATTATTATTAGCCGATGTAAAATAATTATGAATTCAAAATTCAAATGCGTCCATTACGTAGGATATTTTTTTTTTGGCAATAATTAGATGAGATGATCGTTTTTCGTTTTTAAATCTCTCGAGTGGTACAACATAATAAATTATAACATTGTTTAATGAGTCGTTCTGCGTTGTTCTGGATACATTTTAAAACCAAAAAAAAAAAAAAAAAAAAAATATAAGTGTATAAAATATATCCACGCTTGGTCGTATAGGTACCTATTCAATGAAATAACGTGAATTTCTATTTAAAATTCTCTCGTATTATTATTAGGATCGTTTCATTACCTCGATTAAATTTTTTTTCGTTTTAATTTTAAAATTACACGTACTGGACGAACGCGTTCCGTCTGGCTTCACTTTGTATTATAGCAAATCTATAATTATAGTACCGTTTTGAACAATTCAACATTTAATGTACCTTTTTTTTTAAATTTTAAAACTGGAAGGTTAAAATAAAAAGGGCGAAAACTGGCATGCGATTTTAAATTCGACTGTAGGTATAACATAATAATTTAATATAGTATAAGTACACAGATAACATGACGTGACGTGCAGACGGTATCCGAAATTATAAGCTTCGGCCGACCGTCACACCTCTCACTATAATATTATCTTCCGAAATACTTACATAATACTTGAATAACGTCCGTTTTAAATTGTAACGCAAATAATATATAATATTTATATATCTTATTCATATATATCTTCTGCATTATAATCATAAAACAAAATATATACGTAAATCTCTGAATAAAATACCTATGAGGTTTTGCATATGATTACACTTAAAAAAAAGGAACCTACTGTTGTGAGTGGCGATATTTCGGGAAGAGTTTATTTTTACGATATCACAACGAACTCCCACAATAATATATATATAAATATATTATTATATCGTGTAATAACAGTAGGTACATCGTTTATCCAACAGATAGCATTGGCTCGACTGAAAGTTACAATATAGTGACATAGCGTACATATCCAATATAATATTGAGTATAAAAAGTCACGTGTAACAAATAACAATAAACCCTAGAGAGAAAGTTTTATAACATACGTAATAAAGTGCGAAAATCGTATTTTTGCGCTATTATCTACAGGTAGGAACTGAACACCCACAATATCATCAATTTATTTTTATATACTTCCAGTTTAAATTGGAAAATAATTAAAACAATTTGTAGAAATTGTATTTATTTCAACAACAAACACTCATTCTCTCCAAGAATGCTTTTTCATTTCTTGGAAATGCTGTTTTTATTAAATAACTTTCAAATATTATTTGTTTGAACTCAAAATACTTAGAGTTAAAGATAATTTTTGCCTAATGACATCAAACATTATAATTGAAAATATTAATTATATGTAATATATTATTTATTATTTTAGGTCACATAAAAGTATCACCTGGAAAAATATTTCAACCGACGACGTATCCTCGAAAAACGAGATACAAATCACGATAAATGATGACTGATGACGTACAAAAATAATCAAGGAGATTTTGGTTTATTAAAAATTTTATTTAAAACTAGTATGATATAGTAAATTAGTTAAATTAGCACAAAATGTATTTATAATTTATATGCTACCCATATATTTTAATTATACCTACCAACCAATTTTAAAAATTAAATTTATCCATACAATGTGGATAAAATATTGAAAAAATAATTACGTACATGGTATATAATTATTTGTAGTTTTTATAAGCCTCTATATGTCACTCTATTCCATTTCACTTCACCGATTTAAACTTCAAATATAATTTTCAATTAACTGCTATCGTTTGATATTCCAATTTTTTTTGTATAAAAATTAACAGGAAAAAAATCTACTTATGTACGTGAAATCAATGACAAATTCTGTAATTCTAAAAAACGCGAAAGTTCAGAAATATTAAATACAAAAAAATGTTCATAAAATATGTAATTAGTTTTCGTAATCATATAATATGTGGTTATTTAGTTTAATTACCACCCGGTTTATACCTACAGGATAATAAATAATATACCAAAGGTATATAAATGTATAATTCAACGCTTCGCTCGTCGAACAGAAACTTTAAAATCGCGGACTTGCAGCCAGCGATCATTTTTGCAATCGCTCCGCATGGCAACTATTGCGTGTACAGGCGAACATGCGCTCAACACGATAATATTATACCTACGAAAGAGAAATAAAAGTATTAAAAAAAGCTCTCTGCGGTCGATTTCCGATGGTTAATTTATTGCTCGCGTCGGGTATTAGCATACAATGAGATGCGCTGGCGGATCGGACGAGATTAAATGAACGAGCTGCAGCGGCGGTGGTACAGATGAAATACGACCGTCGCGCATCACCGTTCGTGCACAAGGCGAGTTCGTTTATACGGATCGACTATCGTCGTCGTTGTCACATAAATATTATAAGAGTCGACTAGCCCCGTGTCACAGCTGCACTGTAATAATAGTTACTGCAGCATACAAAATACTGTATAATATGTGAAGTT
The DNA here is from genome assembly GCA_949089665.1 of Macrosiphum euphorbiae. Classification (NCBI taxonomy): domain Eukaryota; kingdom Metazoa; phylum Arthropoda; class Insecta; order Hemiptera; family Aphididae; genus Macrosiphum; species Macrosiphum euphorbiae. Next base: position 94,575,143 of record CARXXK010000001.1, on the reverse strand, counting down.
TTCAAAGTCCCAAGGGGAAAAAAAACAGGACACGAGAGCATATTATTATAATATAGACGAACGGCAAATCGTAAATTTGTTTATACAAGGCAGTCGTCTTTATAATATTATTCACTAGCACCTATTACGACATGACATTTTAACCTACCTATATACTCTAGTCCGGTCACTGTACGATATTATTATCAATTGATAGTCAATATTATAGTATATTATCAACAAGTGTCTATATATTTCGCGGCGTCGTCGACGGTATATTATTATTATTATTATGATAATGTTTTATATTTTCTCGCACATCCCGTTCGTAAATATTGCTACTGCATAGTCTACAAACATAATATTTTAATATTTATTACTATTATAATCACTTGTATTAGGTATGCATTCACATACATTCACATATTATATTCTATATATGTTATTAATTATTATTATACTTAATATTTTGCTTGAACCAATGGAGAAAATCCAAACGGTTTTAACTTTATTAGAATAAAATAAATATTGTATATATATTTAATACATGTTACGTAAGCGCATACTTCGATCATAATTTACAATATTATGATTGACGGGTAACGCGTGAGTCCTGCGGGAATATGTGCATCCAGTGGAATATTCGGCTGAAAGTGGGACACTGTTGAATACTTTAGAATAGTTTATAATAATCCAATACGAATTACTACAATGTTCGTTTATTTGTTTCGAGTTTCGACTAAATGTGCTTTAAAAATATCCGAATTATTAAAACGCAAATATTTAGCAATTGACTTATACATCCCAGCGTTACGTGCAGTACTGCTTAAAAGGATATTTTATTGACAAAAGTTATATAAATATTAGTTAATTACTAAATATAAATCCACATAGACCAAATATCGAACTTATGAAATACTTATGGTGTAGATACTACGATTATATGACAAACACGAAGACATTAATATAATATGCCTATTTAACTCGAATATTTGTTATATCTATACAGTAATATACCTAATAGGTTTATACCGCAGCATATCTGTACAAACAATAGTCAATAATATAACTTAACAGATTATCCAATGTAGTTGTTTGGAAATTAATATAATATATTTTTTAATTGCCATAGAATCCGGAGTTATACAATAATATAAATGCTTCATTTCAGTGCCGTCGTCCGTACGAGTTACGATATTATACCAGCTATACCTACTCTATATCGACTCTGTTTCAGAGAGAAACCAACCATACCAGACTCCATTGTTTCAATGTCGAGGCTATTAATTTTAGCGGTTCATTAAACTTTGCTGTCGCACGGAAACGGGCGACTTGCGTACTGCACACAATATATTATAATAATATAATATGCGCATTAGCAATAATACCTCTTATTTTATACCTATGACATAACACATATAAGTATATAATATATATTATGTATTAAATATTAATATATTATATATATAAGCAACAACACACACAACTAAGGACTACGGTGCTCGTGTATTTTGGCTAAATAATCTGTACGGTGAAAAATAAATTTGAACTAGTTATGTAAATATGGCACCGACGGTGCAGTTAATGATTTTAAAAGTCCGTTAATTACTCGTACTATTATTATGATTGTAAACATGAGAAATGAACGTGTGGTAGTTCCATAATATTATAAGCTATATCGTACATCATTTTTCAATCTGGTCGACAAAGGTTAGAGCATTAGATCGGTATAGGTACTCGAGTACTCGCAATAGTATAATATTGGCTGGAACCAGAGGCCACAGAGGTTGAGCAAGCACAGTAAGTTTGACTTTCTATCAATATCATGCTCACCTGGAGTGGTGGACTTGGTTGGGGAGACCGCGCCATCCTTATTCATATTCAGGAGTCCATCTAATAAAAAGGTTCCGTGGTGGTGCACTATATAGAGACATAATAGTGATGTAAATAATGTCAAGTATGGCATCACGTGCATAGATGATCGGGAGTACCGCGTACGTGAGCATATAAAAAAAAAGTCCGCTTCATAAAGTTGTGAAATATATTATCAAGATATATTGTTAATGACATTGCTTATACATATTTAGTCCTTAGTCCTTAGTCCTTCAAGAAAGCCATACAGTTTACAATCTTCAGACTTTTTTCTCTCAGAGCGCCTCTTATAAGTGCTAGTATTGAGACACTTGGTGCTGTCGATAATAAATCCGGTAGAAGGATATAATGATGCATATACCTTATATTTTAGATTTTCACTCAATTTTTTTACTTTGTAAGTGATTCGGGAATTTAATACAGAATAAACATATTCGAAAAATCATCAGTAGGTACACGAGAATAATAAAGCGAATTAAGAAAACGTCAAGAACATACTTTCCGACATAACTTCATAAATACGTTGTCATTAGTGGTTTTAAAGTCTTTTCTACGTCAAAATCTTTTGATGAGCTCGCAAACATGAATTTTCTTTAATAGTATTAAATAGTTTGGCTGACGATTAAAAGTTAATTTAGTTAAAACTTTTTCATTAGTTAATGGAACTAAATACTACCTAATTATTATTATAATATACTTAGACAATGTGGAATGATATTATTTTGAAAATTCCATGATTGACATAATAATATATTAATATAGTTATAATAATATATTGCAGGCGTGTCCAACCCGCGGCCGGCGGAAGTATTCCAACCAGCCCGAGACCATTTTATAAAAATTAACAATTTGTATAGGACCTAAATAGGTGTAAAAAAAATAAAAATTATAATTTATAAAGAATTTTATTTTAATATACTGAAAAATATCGGAATAAATTGTGCACTTTTTATTTTGAGACATTTAAATAGTTACAATTTAATTTATTATTTTTTCCAAACAAAAATGTGAACCTTCAGTTTCTAACAAGCTAACAACTAGAGTGGAAATACTCAGTACTGTAAACACATACAATTAGAGTCATAAATTCGATATAATAATAAGTGATCAAAGATAATATTATATCAGATAAAATATACAATAGATATACCTAATGTCCCAACCTACCTAACCTACCTATATCGGCTATATCTACTCTACATTTTATCGAAATGAACAAAAAAAAACCCTGAAGTATATACTGCCCGGAGTATAAATATAAATTTCGAATGTGGCCCACAAGTTGAAAAAGGTTATATTGTATCAATAATAGAAATTAGAATTTTATATTTTTCACACTATACGTAATTCTTGTAGATTAAATTTAAAAACTGAAAGCAATTAGTATAATAATATTTTATAACATAAATAAATAAATGCTATAAATCATTATTATTACCATGTCACCAACAACTTCGGCATTATAAAAATTATAATTTATTACTCATCACAACTCCATAATATCTTTAACATAAGTCTATTAAATAGTGAAATGCCTCCAGATGTTGAGCCTATTTCAACATAAACAACCATTGTCTTTAAGATATTATGATATAATATAAGAAAAAAAATGTTATTTGAGTAATTTAACCAAAAAACAGATATAAAATAGATTTAAACAATAATAAATTATTAAATGGAAATGATACACTAGGACACATAATATCTATCTAATTCTTTTCTAGTAGATTTTATTTCCCCTACCTTTGATAAGTTTTAATTTAAAACCATCTTTCATCAACACAAGCTTTTAATGTAAACTTTTTCGTTTTAATTTGAAATAAAATAATTATAAGTACATATTAAAAAAAAATTAATCACTTCTATAATAATAATAAGAATTATTATTATTATTATTATTATGAGCATTTTGCATTGACCCTACTGTGCTCTCCACTCCTCGTCCTTGTATATTATACAATGCCTGTTAATGCGCAAAAACTAAAATTTTAATTCATTATGATTATTTTAGTTTGAATTGTTTTTATTTTCATTATACATATATTCGTTTGCCAAAGTATAATTTACTTCTGATCTGTCAAGGACTCAAATGTGAACAATGTCAAGAAAATAATGTTGGTATATAATTTAATGTATGTTATATATTAAATAATGCAAGTACTGAAGTACAAGTACATAAAATCGACTTTTGCAATAAGTTGATTATTGCGTTTGAATTAATGTTATATGTATATAGGCATATAGCGTTTAGTGTAATAGTGCGACACAAAAAACAATTTGAAAAATAACAAGTACATATTCAAACATCAATATAAATTAAAATATTATAATTGTATTATTCTCTATCATATATTGTGTAGTGGGTATATTTTTATATGTGTACTTTTTTAATACCTGTGTATATTTTAAACGTGCTTCTGTGCATGACAAATTTAATAAGCAATTTGTTTTAGTCATTTATCTTTTATGATGCTCTTGAAATTTAAAACAATATTAAAAGAATCAAATTCTAGGCTTAAAATTATAATAATAAATTGTAAAAACAAATATTGACTGTAAAAATATAAAATGTTGACATTTTGTATTTATAGGTTTTTTTGTGAAAATAAAATATAATGAAAATTGTTTGTTAAAAAAAAACAAATTAAACTACAAAATGATTATGATTATAAGTAATTAGGAAAAAGGTTGAAAGGGAATCGGTAGTAATTAAAAATACTTGAGTAGATTTGCATAACAAAAATACAAAACAAATTAGGCCCCAAGATATATACAGGAAGGTATGGTAATTAAACCAATAAAATTACTTTATAATGCTATGCACCCATATTGATCAAAAATAAATTTTATTCTCATTAATATACTAACATAAATAATAATAATGTGGAATTTATATGATTATTTTTTTAGTTCCATATCCGTACTAAGTGAACACTAATGTTTATGTAAGTATCGATGTTTTACTTTTATGCAACACTATTATATATACATTAAGCTAAACCAATACATAGCTAAAACTTGTTACAAGAATACCCTATATGTTCCATAATTTTCAAAAAATTACTAGAGCAAATTGAAATATATGCAATTGCCAAATGTTTCGGATCAGATCAAATATCCTTACATCTTGTAACACGGTGGATGGTGACGCAAAGGTATAAAATATGCGAATACTTTCTGACCAGGTGTTATAAGTTATAGAATATAGAATTAAATTTCCATATTATTTATAGCGAGAAAAAAATGTACCTATATATGCATATTATATACACCTACCTGATGTAGAGAACCGCTCAGAAGCTCGTGTAATAATAATAGTAATAATAATAATGTGTAATAAGACGCACATTTCACTGTTGCAGTGTATGGAATGCGTATAACGCTATATAATATATTACCTATCATATTATTATGTGTACAATATACGCATATATGTATGTACGCTGCTTTAATACGGAAACGGAAGCTGAAGAATAACTCAGAGGTGGTGTATACAATGAATAAACATTGTTAAAATGTTTATGAAGTATAATAATATCAATAATGAGGTTTTAATATATATTCAAGAATATTAATATTATGCAATCCGACCGAATGGAAACGAAGAAGAAAAATTATTATCCTTCGTCGAGCGGCAAACAATACCTGACCGAAAAAACTATGTATCGTAAATATTATTGGTGTGGCACGATCGTTTTCCGAAGTAAATAACTTAATAATTCATTGTACTATTTCAGACCACTGCAGTTATAATAATAATATTGAAAGCATATTGAAGGCATATTATCAATATAATAATATTTTACATTTATATACATTTCATAGTTTCATACGATGACATTCTATAACAGTAGACGTGATCATAGCACTATAATAGCTTCATATTATAAGTACGGACGGGCGTAACGCATTATAAGGTACCTTTCACCCGAATATTATAATCTATTCCTTTCCGCCCACGTTACCAAAGTTAACGTCTCGGGAGGCGCTTATAATTAAGGAGTTTCGTGTAGGCAGTTTTAACAATATAATATATTTTGAAACATCTAAATTTTTTTTAATTAAAAATATTTAAACACGTATCCAACACTACCTCATACACACAATTAAAGACTAGTGTCGGAAGTCTTTACAAACGCTGAATATCATGAATAAGAACAATGAGAGGCGCTCTTTATGCTAGGTGATACTATATATATATGACTTTACAAAAATATACAATATAGTAAGATTTATTTGTAACTCTTTTACAACGCACTATGGTAACGAGCCTATAGTGGCTAAATATTTACATGCATAATTTTATTTTAAGTGCCTCAGGTAGGTAAGTCGAGAATGTTTCACAAAACGTCCATACAGTATAGGAACCTATAGGTACTCTAACTCTGCCATACTTTTTTTATATAGGTACATTTTAATAACTTATTGAAGAAATAAAAATTTTATAAAACTATAAATTTACCTATATATAGCCAGCCCATGGTTATTGAAGTTATAAATTTAAAAAACACAAATATATTTATTTTTTTTAGATTTCTTAAACTAAAGTAGCTAATTGGCTATAGACATATTTATTTCATGATTTATTATTTTGTTTATTTTATGGATTTTATGATGTTGTAGATAATGCAATTTTAATCACGTTAGATTGAGCATCAGTGCAGAGCAACATCATGAAGTTGTTTTATGTTATCAATAAACAGTATTTTTTAATCGTTTACTAAAAAAAATTTTGAATTGCCATTTGTTATGTTGTGGACAATACTAAAATTATGCAAATATATATTTTAGTTATAGGTACCTGGTGCATATTATTTTGAAAAAACATTACTAAATCAAAACTAAAAAAAAAAAATCTTTATAGTAAAATGGCTTCACCAAGAGTATAATGTGACTGAAATCCGAATACTGACTCTGTCTCCAAGTGCAATTATGAAAACCGTAAATATCCGGCAGCAGTAAAAAAATAGTAATCCAATATTATATAGATTGCAACGAACCATGTCTAACTGCACAGCCACATAATTATAAATCGTGATACCAAACATCTCCTTTCAGAAATGTATATGACTATTGACTATACGTCTATACGAATATTATCGAATTTCGATACTTCGATTCGAATCCCAAACACTTCAAAACCGACCAGTCATGTCGTTATAAAATATATATGATATTATCATATACTAAGCTATAGGTACTATAATACATTACCTAACAACATGTATTTAACATTGTTTTAAGTCTGCATCGATTCAATTAAATAATAGTTTAGATTTATAAAGTAAAAAAATTTGAAATTGTTGGCAACTTGCAAAATAATAAAATTATTTCATTTTGTTTGAATCAATTACATTTTTATTTTAAGTTTAAGCAAAAACAAAATAAAATTATATTTTACTCTCATTTAATATGTATGAATAAATCAAAAAAAGGAAACAATATGGTATTCTGATCGAATTTCGACCACTGGACGATACATAATTATCTATATAAATTGTCATGCACATAAATTTTTGTACATGCTATAAACATTGTACATGATAATCCGTGAAGTTTTTAATTTATCGCGACGTGAATGACAATAATAATAATTGTTGTTAACAATATAGTGTTATACTGTATATTCACATAAATATTATTATTATAGTATTATAATCGCATAATGATAAGTCGTTGACGCCCTGAGGTAGGTATACGTGTTTATATGACAGCGGTTGTGGACCACAGAGATTGCAGTGCACGTCAATAGTGTTAATCAGAAGAAACCTACGCACTTAAAAAAAAACTCCTTAACACCGATAATGAGTAATGGTTCGACAGGTATTATAAGGTGTGGTTATTATATTATATAGGTTTAAAAAAACTCATCATATGTATATCATATATATTACTTATACATAAAGGTATAGTGTGTTGTGTGCATGTATATAAACTTACGACACATGTGTCAACGATACGGATTTAATTTATACGACAGCTTTGATAACGATATTAAAAAAAACTCACCAACACACAATAACAAATACCTAACGTCGTTGTATTTATTATGCAACAGTGAAATTCAAGTTTATTCAACACTTAAGAGATGATTCTTATAAAGGTAAACAATCATTTTCTCGAAAAATTGTAAGGTTTTTGAAAATATTTTTTTTTATAATATAATTATGGTAATGAATATGCAGTCACTCTAATGCAGTTGAAATGATTTTCAAAAAGCATATTTCAATAATATTAATTAGATACAAAGTTATTGACGAAGACAAACGCTTGGTATGTAATATTAAGCGAATTTTGTTGACCAGTATCTCCACAAATAAATAATAAATAATAATGTGTTTTTCTGTGCATAGACAGAATTGAGTGCAAAGATTAAAAACAAAGTTCACAGGTCTTTTTAAAACGCCAATGTACGGTGCTCCAATAAACTCGATATAATAAGTAGGTGTTATAGGTATAAGTTGTTTGCTTATACATAATATACATAGGTAAACGAATTTATTTAAATTGACCGTTATTAAAATAATAATAATATTAAGTATTACATTGATATACTCAATAATAATTAGTAATTACCGAAACCTAAAAAATTAAATTCGATTATTTCTTTAAAATTTCAAATAAATCAAAAAAGCAGTAACCTTGTATTTATTTTCTATTTTTCTATTTTCAACAGTATAGGGTTTAATATTATATTATAAATAATCAATTGTAGTTTTATGATGATTTTAAAACTTGGTTTTTGTTTTAAAACTTTTTAATACACTGTTTTTCTAATATATAAAATATGTACTAGGGTAAATAGGTCATAGGTATTTAACCATATTATACGGTATTATAATATTATAATATAACGTCCATTTTTGGTTATGTTTTAGTGAATTAATATTATGAGTTCTTAATTAATATATACTTTTTTATTTTATAAAACATCTGTCAGTTGTTTACGGTGATAAATTATTTAGTAGACTAAACAGACTGCGGTTGAACTGGGCCCGAACGTTTTAGTGTATTGAGTGTTCATTGAGACATTATCAACGTTGAAGTGAACAATTTATTTCAATACACCCGGAGAACGATTTTTCACCTTGATGTAGAAACTTTTAGAAATTTAAATAATACAAAAGTTAAAAATAAAAATAAAAATAAAATACATTTTAGTGTACCTTCCTCTCCTCTATACCTCGAGACGCGTGCTATAGAAACACAAAACTCGAGAAACCTATACGTATTATATTTAATATTATATAACTGTATACGTTAAAAGCCGACTTATAAATTGATTACACTCAGCAAGCCCTAAAACGATTATTATACCCACAACAAGTATAATAAACTGCACGCACATTACATTTATTTGGCTGTCGCACGTTTTAATTGCCGTACGCAAAACTTCTGGATAACGAATATAACTAATTGATTTATACAGAGAGCTTTGTGCACAATAGTTTTGTGACGTATAATAATGTATAATAATATATTACAATATACCTAATTTGTGATTGCGATTTACTCCGGGATAATATTTGGCTGGCAAGACATTACGCATTTTTGTTTTTTGTTTTTAGATAATACAGTATCATTGATATACGAGATAGAGAGTAGGCACACCGATTATAAAAACTATGTGAGCGGCACAGGAAAACCGTAAACCTAACTTAACCCAGCCGAACTTTTGCGATGAACGTGTACAACTGCTGTAGTGTAACGGGTATTATAAGTCTATTGGACTGTGCAGAGGAGTCGAAAACCATTATTCTCCGCTGTGCGAACTAATACGTCGAATGATTGGTTTCGGGGCGTGTGGAAACCCGCTGAGTATATAGGTGATATCTGAAAACAATCAAAAATGAACAGCTCCGGTCATAATTGGTATTTCGATAAGTGTTGTGGAAATGATGATATTACACTGCACAGGCACGCACACACACACACACTCACACATGGGTATATTCCGGGGCGTGCAGTCATTAACTTTATCATTATTATCATTATTATTAGGTACTATTACATACGGACCAATGGATTTAATACGCGTCTTGTCCAACGAAAACGGCTTATCCATGTAGACCGCGATGCGAGTATAAATAATGTCTATTATTTATATTTGATTATTTCCGTAAGCCAATTATTACACCACATCAGATGATCCCCGACGACCCTCCCCCTCCCCCATAACCCATTTCGATATTACACCATGGATAGTATTAGTATAATAATATCGTGTAACTCGCGCTGTTTTTCGACGCGGTGCAGTGGCGGGCTGCGGTGATAATATTGTAATTTATAACGAGCGAGCGTTAAACGAAGATAAAAAAGCGTGTTGCGTTTAATGGAAGTTCAAGAGTGGGTAGTGCTTCGCGGTCTAGTAGGTTTATGAAAAATGAATTTATAGGAAATCTAATAAATGACGTAACGAATTTTCGACGACCAGATTAAAAAGAAAAACACCACATTATTTTGATAATTACAACAATAATATTATTATCTATAATACAAAATATTATAAACATAGAGTTATTACTCTATGATTATAAATCGACAAATAGATGGCGACAATTAAACGTCGTGTACTCGTGTGTCTTGCACATAACATAGTTACAGACTACATGATGATGCATAAATACTTGTATGACCATTGATATTGTTATATACTTATATTATAATAATTAGAAAAATATAATTTTTGTTTTATTAAAGTATTATATCGCTTTTTATCCACATGTCTACATGGTTGATCTGTATATTTTTATCACTTTTCAGTAATCAATACCTAATCACAGTATTTAAGTAAACATGAGAAAAAATGCTATGTACTCAAAAGTTAAATTGTCTTACTTTGTTACAATAAAATGTACGATCTTGTATATTTTTGGCCCTCAACTAGCAACCTACTAATTGCTCACTATTCTTCTTCTTATTATTATCATTATACTTTTACTGTAATAAATATTATTTGTTTAATTTATCAAATAATAACATAATTAAAAATACTTATTATTCCGGGTTGCATGAAAAATTAATTAAATTAATGGACCAATCATGGGCCACTAAACCGTGTTTAAAGGACCATTATTAACTCTCTATTGATTCAATACCTACTTATATTATACATATATGTTTAGTGATTGGTATTGCAACCAGGAAATATTGGTAAATTCAAAATTTAAAGATTTGCTTCAAATGTTTTTTTTTTAGTTTTGATGCGCACACGAAATTAATTTTACGGTATACGATAATATAAAAAAATCGTGCGAGCAACGTTCTAGAAGAGTTCATTATCCGATACGATATTTGAGACCGTGCCGGCATTATATCACAGAGTGCAAGTGCATATTATATTTAATCTCATAGTTTTAAATTTTACCGCACAAACAATATCGGGGCGTCCACTGGTCCGGTAATTTTGTAGTAATATGATCGTTGGAGCAATTTTATCGGTACCGTGACCGTATAAATAACGTACCTCTGCAGTGCTTGTGTGGACCTTTACGAAACAAATGAACTCATGAATTATCTACCCAAGTCCTAAATATAATATAACTATTAAGAATTATTATAATTTATAATAATAGTTATTATATTTACATAATACCGATAACAGTTTTGGTGATTTCAATTTTTGTTTTATATGCTTACTCGCATGGGCGGATAGGCCTACCGGGAAACCGGGAATTTCCCGGTGGGCCCCCCTTCGTATTTCGGTAATGGGGCCCTTTAATAAAATGCAATTACCTACGATAGAAATAATTTGAAATATCAAATAAAATATTATAATCTTATATCTCATATATAATTTTTAAAAAACTACTCCTCTATCAAAATATTTACAAGGGCATGGAGTTAATATAATTGCAGCTTATCAAATGGTGAAACAAACTTTGAATGATTTACAAGACTGTGCCCGCAAATTTCAATGTATAAAAGAAGCAGCCAATATATAAATTTATGCTTACTTTATCCATTACACAAGTAGAATGTGAACGTACATTTTCGAAATTAAAATTTGTAAAAATTATTTAAGAAATACAATAGGTCAGAATGTATTAGAGAGTATGTTGCTAATGAATGTAGAGAAAGATATTCTCAACAAAATTGATTCCGAAGACATCATAAATAAATTAGGAGCCCAGTATTAGGTAGAATGTTACTATTTTAAAATGAAAAACTAAATTTGATTAAATAGTAAAAAACTGTTTTGTTATACATTGTTGGTTATGTGTTATGCTTTATTTTGATGTGGTACTTAATAAAATTCATATAGTAATGTACTTCAGTACTTGCGAGCGAAGCGATCGACTTTTTTTTTTCATGTGTGGGGCCCCTTTGTAAAATTTCCCGGTAGGCCAAAATTGGCCTATCCGCCCATGCTTACTCGACGTGTAGGTACGAGAAATAATTCGTGTTACCTAAACTGATGATGTCGTATAATATGTATATCAGAATGCAATTATTTGTAGCAGACGTATAGAATATAATATTAAGTCAAAAAAAAATTCGTCAATATTATAATAGTATTGGAATATGAGTAAAACGTTTCCAAACCCTAAACGACGCACAAGGCACAACGATAATATTTTGACTTATTAGAATAAAATATGTAAACACGCAGCAAAACTGGCATTATTATACGTATAGGTTACACCTATTAATATGACTACATAGATACCTACATCATAAAGTGATATGGACATAATATGGAATACAAAGCTGTTCAAATAATTTTACTGGGAACTATAATAATTTTACTAAGGTTTCGTCTCGGATGAAAGTATAAAAAACTATTTCACGTATATACAATAGTGATAATAATAATAATAACATTATACATGTATACATGACGGCCTGGTCGTCCGGTATGGAGGTATTATATAGGTGGATTCATTCTGGGGCCATAAATATTTCGGGTATACTAAAAAACGCGCGTGACAACGGCGATAGGGTCTACTTTTTTATTATTATTATTAAATTCAAGGCCGTCTCGGTAACGTCCGAGCAGCAAGAACACCACGCGGTGGCGTCGTTAGTATAATATAATTTAATAGGAATACGATATCACATTATATATTTATATCGAACCTAGCTGTAAAAGTTTCGTCCGGTTATAATACGTTACTTCTTATATTATTATATTATGAATACCTACAATGATAAATGGTAATTCATAGAGAATGGTCCACCCCCTCACCTTTTATCATTTAATAATGGATTTTTTGAAATTTGAATGTTTACACCCGCTTACATTTTGATTTATATATTAGGTACATAAAAAATGTCCAAATAATAATCTCCACAACAATAATTAACAATAAAAAAGGTACTTCTCATTTGAAAAAAAAACGGTGGTGTATCCATAAATAGTTAAAAAATCTATCTGGTAATAAGTATAATACGCACTTAAAAATTGGTAAATTCATATGCTTGGTAAATTATCTGGGTGTACCTATATATTATATTATTATAATAATTCTCTATTATGTTGTTTCACATCCACTACAATATTAGACTATAACAACTACAAACGACAGTAACAATTAATAATTATAATATTACAAACATTTAAGCAATCTAATTAAGCATCTCTTTTGGCATACGACATAAGTAAGACGATAAAAAATCGTTTTCTATGGTTTCGTTGGGAGTTGCGTGTCAACAGTTTTGATCAGCCTACGGCAAAGGAAACCCATGGGGGTTGTGCTACATCTCTGTGGACATATTTTCATCAAAACCATGTGATATTATGTCATGTGGACAAGTATTTAACCTTCGGACATACTCTTATTTGTCACCAGGCTATGACATTCAACTAAGGCCCCTTCGTGCGGGCCTTACTTGGTACATATATCGTACCGGATGAATGGAAATGGAAACATAGACACAAAACGATAAAATTATTACACTCAATATCATTTTTATATCCTAGCATACCGATACCGGTACAATATAGTTTTCAAAGAAAATTCCTTTGGAACACTGTAGCTATGATTAAATTAAATGATTTTATTATGAAAAAACATGATTAGCATTTAATTCCATACCATAATCGAAATCAAATATATTCAATTATTTTTGTCAAGTGCAGATTACCGAACGCATATTTAATAAATTATTCTACTTTTTTGTATTTGCTTCGAGTACGAGCTAACCTACTCTGCGCAACATTGATTAAGAATCTTTGCTCTATGTTAAAATAATATATTTTTTAATGATATGAGTGGATCGTCGGTCCGTTTCATGTAGATAGGTCGATACGTATGGATATCTAACTCTGCAGATGATACAGTATTTTTATGACCTATCGCAACTATATTTTGTAAGTTTGCTGAGGATCTTTGTTTCCGGTGTGTACAGCTGTGACTGCAGTTTTCTATACCATTGTTCCCGATAGACGATTATGTCATAGACATCGGAAACAAGAATTGCATCGTCAATCGTCTTTTCAATCAATAAAATATAGTATATAAACAAACAATAAATGCTCGATATGTCTGAATTTACAGTGTTGTCTGATAACATTAGTATTGTTTTAATATGTTAAGTGTGCCATCGTGGCGATGGTAGTATATAGTAATACTAGTTATAGGTAGGCATTACCATTTTTTAGTTTTTGATATCACGATTATTGATGACCTGCAACCGTTACTGCCATGTTTTTTTTTTATCGATTTATATAATATATAAGTGGTAAGGCTGTTTCGTTCGTCACACGATAATCGATTGCTGCTCTAGCTGACCGCCACGACAGCCTTACCCCATGTATTACTAATATTATAATTATTGTAAATTTATTATTGATATTATTAAATATTATTATTATATAATTAATATCCCTAATCCGGGATGACCACTCTGCAGTCTTGACATATATATTATTATTTTTTTGGGGGGGATTGGGGTTGGGGTTGAGGCTTCAACTACTGAGGTTATTAGCCTGTTGAACTATAAGGGGGTGGAACATGTGAGTGTTTGGCAGATTTTTTAGTGGGCACCCGTAGGTATCTGCCATGCCTGGATGGGGGGATAGCGGCACTTATTCTCTGGACACCGTGGTCCGTGACTTGCCCGAAGAAAAATGCCACTCGTGGCCAGGAATCGAGCCGACATCGTCTGCGTCACAACCGACGCCTTAGACCACTCGGCCACTCTGTCCCAATATATTATTATAGTGATTATTTTAACAGTAAACACCCATTATCTAAAAAAACTATTTATGTATTAAACAGTTTTATAGTTTTAAGTCATTATAAAACAACATTATAGTTTTTAATGCATTGATGACAGCATAAATTATACATTATACATTTTATAATATTCTTAAGCAGACAATTATAACCTTATAAAATATAAGTATTTTTTTTTTTTTTTTTAGATAATTGTGATGCTGTGAACCGTACCTTCGGGTACCCTGAAAAATTTTGGTTCACTACTCCACGACGCATCTAAACTTAGAATACTTAAATATGTTATAGGTACAGATTTAAATAATTTTATTTACAATCTATATTTTATACAATTAACAATTAATTATTATTTTTGTTATAATATATTATTACATTTTGTACATACTAATTACTAACTACTAACTAGGAGTAGAGTATACATGTGTTCATTTATATTTATATTTATATTTCTGGGCTTTTTTCCCATAGGGTTTTTTTCCGCCTACCAACGCAGAGGTATACTATTGTATTACAATATTTTAGAGATTATTTATTTATTGATCTGCATTATATACTGTTGAACTTGTTTTATACTTTTATAGGTGAAGTCTTTTAGATTCTGATCGTAGCGATTAATGCGTATTGAGATTTTACAATTATATGTGTTTTTGTGTATGTACACGGCGTTTTATTGTAGAAAAAATGCTTTGTTCTTGTTGAGATGATTTCTGGTTGCAAATTGTATCTAGTTAGTACCTTAGTACCTACATTTGAAGGGTGACATTAAAAGTTATTTTCTTAACAGTTGGGAAAAACTTTTTATTTTATCTTCTATGTATATTATATTATATGTTATACATTTCAATTCATTTCATATTATAGACATTTTAAATTTTCTATTTATTTTTCCTTTAAATTAAGATAAATACATTTTCACTACGTCAAAAATGAAAAAAAATTAAATAAAATGTTTCACATATTTTTAGATTCTGAGTGGAACGATGAATGTATTGATTTTACAATGATGTGTGCTTTTTTTAATTTTTATTTTTGTGTCTGTTATCACCTTTTAGGACAGTAAAAGTGCTTGGATTTTCTTCAACAGTATCTTTTTTTGATAGGAAAGTGAATGTAGGTGGTACTTTGGAGGGTCAAAAGTATAATTTTTCCAGTAGTTTTCAATTGTGTCGTGAAAAACAAAAAAAAAAATTAAGGAAACACGGGAATTTTTACACAAAATCTGTTTTTGAAAAAAACAATTTTTTTGTTTTTGATGCAATTCTTAAACAAATGCCCGTAGATACATGGAATTTTGACTGAATGTTTATATTAGCATTTTCTATTCACGATGACATTTTCAAAATATTATGAAATGTTTTGAACTGTTTAGGAACATTTTAATTTTCCATTTTTTTTTTTAGTTTTTTTTTCTAAAAATATCAATAAAATTTTATTTGTTATTTAAAAAAGCTTGAAAATTTAATAGAAGGCTTCTAGTATATTGTTTCAAAGGCAGATGAAAAATATTAAAAATCATTAGTCACAGTTTTTTTTTATAAACATTTAAAGTTCAAAAATTGACAAAATATGGAAAAATCATGAAAATTAGCAAATTATTTTGAGTTAAGAATTCGTAAAAATTTTTCTTTTAAAATGTAATACAAGATTCCTTATGAGGTTATCTACCGTTATGAAAAAAAAAATTTCTATAAGAAAGTCAAATTTAATTTTTATGAGAGTTTGAAATTCAAATTTTTACAACATTGGATATTCACTCGATTTCTCATGTAGCGATTTCCTTATTTTGTTGTAATTCAAAAACGAATAACTGTAGTTACATGACAATTTCTCTGAATGTTTATATTAGCAGTTCCTATACATCATACAATTTTGAAAATATTTTGACACTTTTTGAGCTGTTTACGGACATTTATAGTTTACAATTTTTTTAGTTTTTTTTTCTATAAATATCAATAAAGTTTTATCTGTTGTCCAAAAAGTGTAAAAATTTAATACAAAGCTCCTGATATATTGTTACAATATCAGTTGAATAATATTAAAAATACATAGGCACAATTTTTATTTTATAAGCATTTAAAGACCAAATTTTTTCATAATTATTTTGTAGTTAAAAATGTTTAAAATGTTCAACTTTTATATCCTAAGGATTGAAAATTTAAAACAAGATTCTACGTAAGTAGTTAATTCTGTTACCAAAAAATTTAAAAAATACACAAGCACAGTTTATTTTTAGTCATTTTAAGTTCAAATTTGGACGATATTACATAATAAAAACCTAGAATAACTATTTTGGTTATTTTGTTGTGATAGTATAATATTATTTGTGGGTACTTGAAACTTCTAAAGTACACTATTATATATCTATGATAGTATCAGGGCTTGTTGTTGATGTATAACTCCTTATAAGTACCTAATGGTTATTGTGATATGATTAATTGAAATTTATTATAGGTACATTTTTCTTAATACTATAGATAAGTTTATAGTATGTCTTAAACCTAGACTGACATTCCGTCTCCACTCAGAATCGTTTTTCTTATACAATGATATTATATCATTGAATTTAAATTTAATACCATCCGTTATACAGTGACTCACTTGTAACCTACTGTTAAGCAGAGCGACATCCACTTGCCCATCTTTTTTTCTATTACTACTTCTGACTTTAAAAACAACTCTTTTTTAATATTAGAGTCAATTGATATATTATTATAAAAAATAAAGTTAAGATGTCTAGTGCCCCTCCCCGCGTAGTCTTATTTTTATGCTCATAAAATATAAATTAAAACTCGGGGACAAAATCAAAATAATAAAAAATCCACATAGGGCACTAGATAACACCTTATCATTTAATATTGGGTCAATTTATTATCCACCGTTGTGTTGCTTTGCTATGCGTTAGTAAGTCGGAGTCAGCACGCATTCGGGTTTGACGTACAACCCGCCAGCTTTATAATAATATTATATTGTCTAAATCCTATAGTCACGCCACTGTTTGTAATAATACGCGTTTAAGCAAGTTGCTGCTGGAGCCTGGAGTGCTGGACCGTGGTATTAGCGTCGCAACTAATTGTCCACTCCGACGTCAATGGACGTCACTATAATATTATTATATTATACAGTTCGCGTATCTATACCTATTATAATGCCAATCGGCAATCGCAACAATACCTATGCAATGTTATTGTCACACGTCGACTGAGTTACAATCATATTGTATTATACGATTTAGCTCTCGCGACACACGCACGGCACATAATGCATAATATTATACTCTTATACAAATATTATACATCACCACGACGTGTATGCATAGTATTATTAATATTATTACGTATCACGATGTTTACCCGTCGGGCAGTGGTTCGAAACGGTTTTGATCGTTAATTAGAGTGAGGGTGTGTGTGTGTGTGTGCGTGCGTGGTATGTGTGTGCGTATGTGTGCAAACGGGTTGCCCGACCATGTGACTGGCAGATGTCGCGTAAATACTGCACCGATGTCTCCCCCGCGGTGCGCGCGTTCGAGAGTGAAAAAAAAATATATGTTTTTAAAATTAATAGCCCTTTTGGGGGGGGGACACGGCCACTTGCACGACGGTTAGCGACGGCGGCGCTGCATCTGCAGGGAATACAATAATATTTTATATCATGCGTATATATGCGTATATATCCAAACTGGTTTCCCTCGGTCGAAATCAGCCGAAGAGTGCCAGTGTGCCACCTATATGTACTACGCATATAATATAATATATTATAATATTACGTACATACCTACGCTATATGACACACACGTATTATTGATGCCTACACGCAACACAATATAATAGACAAGCCGCGGTGACGTCGGGGTGACACAGTAATAATATATATTTTATACCTACTGTAATAAGGTATATATAGGTGTATAAACTATGTATATATATATAATATATATTATGCGTTAATAATAATGTACGACGTTATTATACGCACTTACATACAAAACGCTCGCCGCGGCAGTCACATGACAGTGTCATACGTGTCACGAAGTCTTTTTTTTATTTTCGTCACCGCGTTTTGGTCGTTTGCCGTTTTTATTTCTGAATATTTTATTCATCGAAATACTTTGTTATTATCATCGTGCGGTATTCACGTACCATATTATATAGACCACAATCATTAGACGGTCATATTATAATACTATGTCCGTGCTCTGGTCAATATGCGGTATTATAATATATAAATATATTGTATGGTTATGCCTACACTGCCGCCAGTCGCCACACACGTCGATAACGAACCCTTCGCCTCGTCGTAGACGACAATAGATTTTTCGATTTTATAATATTATCGCATTGTGTTCTTTGCTCTTGCAGGCAAAGTAGATATATATGGAATTCAACGATGTGAAAACCAGAATCATCTGCGTACCTACGGGATGTTGCAGCTACTATACACATCAATAGTAATATAATAACGATACATCCGGCCTTTCGAATCCGTTTTGTGGCGTTTGAGAACATTAATACATATTTTATACCTATACGATACGATAATTGAACAATGTTGCAATCCAAGGCCGATGTGAAACAAACTGCCGAGGACCGTGGTCCAACATTTTCAACTATAGAAAATATCAAATTCAATAACTAGAACAATTATTTTTCAACGTTCGTATAGTTAGTTACAACTTACACGGTTAGGTTAGGTTTTAATGAAAATATAATTACGAGGAACCTCTGAGATAGAAGTACAACCAATTAATCATTGTACTATATTGGTAGTTTTATTGTTTCATCGCATTTAAGCCTATAATGGTTAATTAACTAAACTATATGCGTATAAATATATAATATGTCGTACTCACTACTCACTATATTGGTAAAATACTTATATATATTAAAAGTACGTATCCACAAGCATACATAAATATCATATAAAACCTTTTACATTTTGTTATAAAGGCATATTATAATATACAATGATATTATATTGTTGCTAAAAAATTTAAACTTATGTAGACACAAAAATAGTTATTCTGTGTGGGAGATTCCTATTGAAATTACACTCTGTACAATCCAATAAAAACAAATATATATTTTTTTAAATGGGCAGATATTTCTGTTTATATGCTGATTTAGTACCTTATGACTTATGAGCTTTCATGAAAGATTGCCATATTTTTTATTTTAGACCATCTCATTCCTGCAATATAATCTCATGTATAACATTATAACTGATGAAAAAAATAAACAAGTATTATTATTAAGTAAACGGGTTAATCAAATTTACCCCCGACATTCGAACGATTGCTGCGATGACTCTCCTGCTGTGTTATAGTAAAATGATAAAACGGGAAAACACGTCGGGCCACCCTGTACAGCATAATATACTTAGGTATCTGTAGTGTACCCTCACGAGAAGAACATGATGACGTGTCCCCGGCCATAAACATCCGGCGACGGCGGCGGGCCGATCTAAATGCGTACTCTCGCGATGTACATAAACGCTGCAGTGATAACGCACGAAGTCCAGACTCCACTACAATATTATATTATACATAAATCCCTTGGAAACACACACGCCGAGACCAATCGGAAGCGAATCCTTGTGTTTACATAATAATATTATGTAGGTATATACTCTCGTCAGCGGCGTACACACACACGGGGGAGGAGGTGTTTAAAAGGCCCTTGGTATTTTTTTTGCTTTATATCGGTTTATTGATGTATAAAATGTAATAAAACTTAAAAAAATCATTTCGAAACATGATACATGTTATAATTTTTTACATAACCCCTCCTGTTGAACGCTGCTGCGGTGTCCGACAGGATACAGACATGCGTAATGCGTATATATATTTATTTATTTATTTATTTATTTGTTGTAAACGGGTGTGAACCCTTTAACAAAAGATAGACATTTTAAATAGTTACAATTCAAATCTGACTGATTAAATAATTATACACAGTACAAATTATTTTTAAAATAAATTGCAAATGGTATATAAAACAGTAAGTAATAAATTATGTATTGCAATTTGTTAATAGGTATTGACGCATCTGTTGTGCAATGCCGGAGACCCACAGATAGATTTTGATTGTAGTAGCGAGGGGAACAAATACCTGTACATAACACATATTTTGCAGCTAATATTCTTACAGATGAATCACTCCAATGTCCAGGGAGTTTTGAAAGGCCTTTATCAAAAAACTTAGGTAGAGTCATCAGGGCTTAGTAGTAGTATATATTAATTATGAAACAATCGTAATAGAACAATATTAACAAGAACTGATAATAGTATCTTGTGCGGATGTCTTTTTTGCTCCTTAATGAGTCTACTAATTATTTTGATAACCATATAGGTAACCTAACATGATAATAATATGTTTTTTAGTTTAATGTCTCTAAAAATATAATTATCGTCCCGAGTTTATCACATTCCATACATGGATAATAATCGTATAGGATAATTATTACCAACTAATAACTAATCAAGCTCAACTAAACGATTTATGGCCGCGAACATTTCGCACGTACATCTGGTACCATTTCGCGGAATAAACGTATATTTTTAATGTGTTATAGGTACCTACGAGTTACGACTAAATTATAGGTATACGATTAGAATTTTTTATTGACCAGTCACGAACGTTTGTAATCTCTATCACTACACTGTAGCTAAAGGTGCATACACGTTATATATTACATAGGTAAGTGTAATGTAATTAATATATGTATATGATAACATAACGCCATTATTGTAATTACCTTTTCCGTATATTTGTCGTCGCCGGCGAGGCGTAGGTGTGTACAATACTACAATTATATTATATATACATTACACATAGCATATAGATACCTACATAGCATTTTATATTAGATTTTTGTCAGTTTGGTATGATATTAATTGCTCGACCGTATAGAAAAGCGCTAATGTGTAGAACTCGTTATTTTTATTGAATCAAATATGACGATGAGTGAATAAAAACACTGCGTTTTATGACCAGGAAATATTTGGACGGACGTTGTGAGAAACGTGTCAAGTCAAAAATGCTGATTTTTCAGGAGAAGAAAAAAACGTTTATATTCTCCAATTTTTGTTTTTAATTTGTTAGAATAGTTATTTATGTCTCATAGACATATTTATTTTTAGATTTCCATTCATCTTGAAGTCTTAAATTATTTTAAGCCTTTTGTAAGTGACTTGACATAAATGACACAAAAAATATCTGACTTGGCATCTTTTGCACATGACTTGACATAAATGACACATACAATATCTGACTTGATACCTTTTGCACATATGACTTGACATTAATAACACCTCTCATTTGGTTTTATAGAAGTTTGTGCTATTATACTATGTTAAGTTTTAAGTTAGTAGGTACTAACCTTTTACAGAGAAGCTTTTCTTGTATTATACTCAATTTGGTGTAAACAAGCTCCATACAATCTATGATTGACTGATCAATACATACATTTTTTTGAAGCTAGGTACCTACTTAGTTTATTAACAACTTTGAAAAGAACAGTGTTAAAGAATATTACCTATATAAGAAAATCAATGAAAAAAATCTGTAAGTGTATGTGTACTAGTACCTACACAGTATATTAATATACTGCAGTAGGTAGTAGATAGGTACCTTTACGGTATATTATAAATTATAATGTAGGTAGGTACTATACTTATAGAAAAAAATAAAACTTAATATCTTAAAACACCGCATACATTTGAGTATTTGACATTGCAATAACATGATAAAATATTAAAAATCGTATTAGGTAGGTACTTGAAATAGTACAAGGCAACAGGAAATAATAAACAAATAAATAATAAAATATTGAGTGACTTGACATGTTTCTCACGAAATTGTTTAATTATTTTTGACTTGACACTTTTCTCACAAAATCATTCAACAGTTATTGAGTTGACTCTTTTCGCACATCAATATAACACAACAACAAGCAACCGTATGTTAATAACAGTGTTACCAATCGACGCAGCGTAAAATTTCTTACAATTTTGATGTATAATATCAAAATTACCAAAAAGTGACTTGACACGTTTCTCACAACGTCCGTCCATTTATATGCTATTAGAATATTTTAAACGCGAGTCTCTATAAATATTAAAACAGTCCACACTCACTTATAGTAGGTAGGTAGGTGTACATACTATTATTATAATAAAAATAATATATTCATTTTAAAAATAAGTACCTACCTATTATATACGTTAACAGATATGAAAATATAATGTTAATTATATATATTTTATACCCAATAATTGCAGTAAACAACATTTGCATTCGCAATTATAGTTTTTATTTTTGGTGTTAATTTGAATTGCTGCAAATGGAATATTCTTTTACCGATATTCTTACCCATCTTATGTCATAGATACTAAACTTAATACTAATTCCGAAAATATGGTCTTACGACTGAATCCGTTTGCTTTTGTATCGACAAATTTAAAATACGAGTAAAAACAGGGCAAGACCCCGTTCGCCCAAAAATGACCCTTCGCTTTTTGCCCACGTCTCTTTTTGCCCAAATATTTTAAAACTACTTTCCCTTTTCGCCCAAGAATATTTAATAGCACTTTCCGACCAAATTTTTATAATACATACTTTGGGAAACACTTACTTTAAATTATTTATATCTCACTATCTTAGTATCCAACATAATAATAAATTTGTCTTATTTAAATTAATTTATTTGTGTTAATTAGTTTTATAAAGCTATTTACACCCAGAGGGTACCACGAGGAGGTGACTTCTCTTACTCTCCAAAAATGTATTGTGTTTTTGTACATTAATATAATTTTTATATAATATAAGTAAATTTTTATCAAAAGTATAAATCATCAACATTTTGAAGACATTGATTATTTATGTCTATCATAAATCTAGTAATAGAAGCCGCCTCCTCGTGGTACTCTCTAGTCTCTGGGTAATGCTAAATGGCTTTATAAAACTAATTAACACAAATAAATAATTTAAATATAACAAATTTATAATATATTATAAATAATTAAATAATTTAAAGTAAGTGTTTCCTAAAGTGTGTATTATAAAAATTTGGTCGGAAAGTGCTATTAAATATTCTTGGGCGAAAAGGGAAAGTAGTTTTAAAATAGTTGGGCAAAAAGAGACGTGGGCAAATAGCGAAGGGTCATTTTTGGGCGAAAAGAGTACCGCCCGTAAAAACAAATAAAATCAATTTTCTACTATACTCATATCTAAATCCAATATTAATAAAATAGTTTTTAACATCCATGATATTGTAACCATCTGCTGAATATATTTTTATTTTCAATATAATAACAGCATTTTAAATTACAATTGATCCAAGTATAATTTGCTATTATTTTGAATCATTCAAAGTTGGATAGTATTAAAATAGCGTATACCTACTCACTTTGATGCTGTGTTCGATATAAAGGGTATGCAACATGCCAGGTGTTGATTTTGTAACATTACAATGTTGTTATTATTCCCATAATATTTGTCCCTATACGTATACTTCACTCAGTTTTCAAGTATTTTTACCGTTGTTATATTATATTATAATAAATTCAAATAACCTATATAAGTACTCATTATTATGTACTCAGTTTATGTAATTCTTATTTTTCTATTCATACTATATTAGTATTATGGCATAAAAAATGTGTGTAAACCCTTCAAACGAAAGAAACATATACAAAAAAAGATTTTAAAATTAATTTTTCTTTGAAATTATCGATTATTACGATTTTGACAAAAAAATGTTGTCCCAGTTTTAATAATGACTTATATCTGAAAGGCGAGAACCTAGCTTCGAAAATGTATAGGTACTATCCGAATCGAATAAAAACGTAAATACTCCAAACTAAATATTATGAAATACTTAAATTCATTCGATCGTGTTGAATCAAATATATGAAATTGCGGTCGGTCAAATTTCTTTTGGAGCTTGAGTCTAAAATCTAAATTGATGGCAAACAAAAATGACTACTTCAAAGGGTGCCCACTAGCCAGTAACCGTGATACTATATAGGCCCTAGCTATAGTATGGACTATAGAGTATAAATTTTTTTTACGATCATAAACGTATATATTGTTATACGCTATTTCGATATACTCACCACTCGTTGCCACTCGCGTGTCGCATATAATGATTAATAATAATAATGATATTTTTCTAGTTCCATGGGCACTGCCTCTCCACGGGTTTTCACAAAATTCTGTACACTCCGTGATTTACATCGGGATTTTGTCGCTGACACTTTGAATAATTGTTATTAGGCGTGCCTGGTTTCGGTGTATAAGACCCCCTACCCAATCCGTCCAGCAACCATAACAACGCGTATAACGACCGCCAATTTTTGGAAGGACCGTAGTTCTACACTGGTATTATATGAGGCGGAGGCTTTGGAGTAAAATCCTAATTTAGTTTGAATGCAGAGCAACGCATTCATTATAATATACAACATACAGTATACATATAGTTCGACGGGAAAACGATAGAAATTTATCGTGCACGGTCATTATGTACGAATGGTCCCGCGTTGCTCGTCGAGTATAATATACAATATACATATTTAAATAATAATAAATATTGCAGTTCATAAGCCACATACTTAAATGGCACGGTGACAACGCATATAATATGAGTGAAAAATTACTAGAAAAAATTAGTGTAGAATACAATTAAACCGTACGGTATATTATACGATATATACATAATAATATATATTATGATTATTATATGCTGGGGTGTCCTGAAAATCAAGACCTCAACCTTGGCCTTCGTCTGCCTCCTACGTCCCACCGCCAACAACTCGCATGCTACACCGTATTTATACGCATATAGTATAGGTATGATAATGCGGTCGTGATATTATATTATATCATAAAGAAATAAAAAAAATAGGAATAGACCGTAAAATACTAAACGAGATATTAACATGATAATTTGGGTTTTATGTGAGAACCACAAAAATCTGGTATACCCTATAGGATAGATATAGGTATAATACACATCCGTATGTATGAATACTATCTACGGAAATGGAATTCATAAAGCCGAATATAAAAACAACAGTAAAAGTTATACACGTGCCGTCCAAGAAACATAATATATTAGTTAACTTCATGTATATATTATATACTATATATATATACATATTATAGTTGAATGTCCATAACGATGGGACGAAAACTAAATGCGCCTGCGACGTATTTCGAATGCTTATTATTTTTATAATATATATTGCATGAAATGTAATAATATAGGTATATTACATATGTGTGTAAGTTGTAGGTATATGTACATTTCTTAAACCAAGAAAAAACAAACTCTTGTTGGACGAAAACAAAATCTTCTGTAGACCAAAAAGTAAACTAAATAATCTATACCTATAGGTATTTTTTTAAATTGACAAATATTATACTCAAAGAGTCTATACACATGAAGTTCGGGAGCATAATATTGTAAAGCACATCAATGTAAAATCAATACATTCATCGTTCCACTCAGAATCTAAAATTAACCATTTTAAAATATGGCACTTGTTATTGTTTTTGGTATATAGTTTACCATATGTTATTTAATTGGCAAATGTATAAAAATATAAAAAACAAAATATTCTTCAGTGCCACCTTCGGGCTTGGTCCAAGTTACTTTTAAATCTTTCTGGTATCTCTTAGAATAACCTTTGAAAATGTTATCAATATCGTGTGAGTAGTTTTTGAGTCTATAAATCTCAACCACACACACATTGCCTTTTATTTAAATAGACTAAAATTAAAGTATATTATATACTATGATAGTATCAGACATACATAATTCAATTCTAACAATATAATATAGTTTTTAATCTTTCAAAAGATCTGAAAGGACTAAAAGTGATTTAAACTGTTTGAGAGACAATCGTAATTAATTTCTCGTTAAATGGTAAAAATTGTAGTAAATGCGTATAATATTATTAATAGGTAATTAAAAGTAAACCCGGTATGATATTATTAAACTGAATTCTGCATATTTTATACCTAATGTAAAACTTTTTAAATTCAAATATTATTTTCATTTTCCTGGATAAACATGAAAGACAGTTTTTTTTAACTTTAATTATAAATATTTGAAATTAATGAGTTAAAAATTCATCGATACATTCTAATTTACAAGTCGTTAATAACTTTATTTCCCAATGTAATATATTCCAATTAACTTTACAAAATAAGCCAAAATTATTTTATCTTAAAAAAAATTTAGATACTTATTGAAAATATTATATTGATAGGTTTAGTATTTAATCTATTAAAATTCTATATTTTATCATTTAGGCAATATGTATAGATGTAAATCAAAAATAAAAGTACCTATCAATAATACTCCATACTAAATTTAGGTTTCAATATTACATTATTATAAGTGTTTTTAATTAACATCTTGAACATGTTTAATATTTATATTTGACGGTTCTATGATAAATTAAAATTAACATCGCTATATTATTCCAAGTTAAATAAATAAAATAAAATATTATAAGTAATTTTTTTTTTTTTTTTTTGGGGGGGGGGTATTATTATAGATGACTCCGATTTCGGATAAAAGTAAGTCAAAAGAAGAGGTTTATTTTTATTCCATTGGAGTTTTGAAAATATATATGCTAATATCAATTAAATGTGTATGCTTCATTTTAGACCTCAAATCCTTGGTTGTTTGATTTGATATTCTTTAAAGTGAGTGTATATAATTACTATAGTACAGACTACAGGATAATAGCTTCTTATTTTCTCTGACATCCTATGTAAATATGACGTTTAAGAATTTATACGTAAAATTGCTGTAGTAATGTAGAATACAATGCTTAAAAACATTAATAAGTATCGAATATATAAAAAAAAATCTCAATTCCTTAAGAAATTTGTGTACCTACACAGTAATATTTAATTATTTATTTATATTTAGTGGTTAGGAAGTGTCACTACTGGGTGGCTTCTTCCAACAACTCATTCACGCCTTTTTGTAAATTAGCCCATATCCTTATTGGGTCTCTGGGTACAGATGGTATATTTCTTTTAAAAAATAAAAAAAATAAAAAAATATTTAGTGGTAAAATAAATTAATTGAATACATACAACTGATAATATTCTAAACAAGGTTAACGTGTTAAGCAATAATTTAATACACATAATATTATGAAATCATTTATTCGTTTTGTTAATATTTATATTTTAATATTGTAGAACACAATATTTCTATATAGCCATATAGGTATATAAAATATTCATATTTTAGTAATACGAGTTCAAGAATGAATTATTTATGAACAATTATATGGTTCGCCGTACTCATTTTAGATTTAATATTATTTTGAAAAAATAAATATATGTTAGATGATGATATTATAATAATATTATGAAGAGTTTTGTATGCATGTGTGCATCTAAAACGTATGTTTGATTTAATATAATTTTTTATCACTAGAGGGACTAGCGAGAATGAGTTTTTTAATGAGATTTTTTTTTATATCATTTTAAAAGTAATTACGGGAAAAAATGTATAAATATGAAAACGGGCCAAATTCGTTTATTTGATGAAAACGCACATAAATGTTCGACTACAAAATATATAATATTATAGCCTATAGATATAGGTACACCTGATATAATATTATGATAATATGTAATATGCGGACGTTAAAATGAAAAAAAAGCGTAACGTCTAGCTCAAAATGTATTACATTTGGACGTTTTATTACTCGCAGCAAGAATGTTATTTTCGCGTTTATAGAAAAAGTAATATAATATACATTAATACGTACCTATAGTTTGTACACACATAATGTGATATTAGATTATATATTATTATTTACTTATAGACACATAACAATATTATCATACCACACGTACGACTTGTAGTTTAGCTGATGCATACGGCTAGTATTAATAATAATTTCGATGTTTATATCCGCGAGCTTATCATTTATACGTCGGATGAATAATGTGTGGACAGACGGAAGTATAATAGGTATTACGTGTTGTAAACTATATACACTACCTATGTCGTACCTATCGCGTCCGAGAGAGACGTGCTCTGAAAACTATGAATTTTACTATTTCGATCACATTGTGTTTTAATATCCGATCAAACTGATTATAGGCGAACAGTTCACGTACGCGTGTATAGATCGGGAGGTCGGTGGGTGAGGAAAACATTTACATATTCTTACAGGTATTCTTATCTATAAGTACCTCGTGACACGCACACGTCCACAATAATCAGCTGTTTAATGTGAATACGTAATACGGTGCACAATGCACACACATCATCCATATATTACAATAATAATAATAATAATGCGAACAGGTACCTATACCGTAGTACTATGCACACGCGTGTTCGATATATTTTTTTTCGTAAATGATTGTCACTGCTAATTGGACGGTGTCCTCCAGCGTTGTAGTTGTAGTTGTTTATTCCCTTGCCCCCCCCCCCACCCTGCCCACCTATACTACACGATTTGTTTTTTAGCACGGCCGACCATCACGAACGGCGCTTTATGTAATAATATAATACCTGTGGCCACTGCAGTTGTATATTATTATGACGTGTACCTTATGCTGTGCGGACAGTCGTGTAGTACAACTACACGCCTATGCCTATCAATCATACACGTGGTTGATGCAGTATGATAATTTGTTGTTGTCTAGGTTATTGCCACAAGCCATTTACGATGACATAGGTATATACATGCGTGGTCTACTCGGACACGTCGTTGTCGGGTTGATCGATCGGACGCGTTCCAAATTCCAAAATATATCTTATCATAATATTATATTGATATATTAATATACTATGTCAGCTGCCCATCAATTTTTTTTTAATTTCCATTAAAATATTTAATGAAATTATAATACATGTCCATTATTTTATTGAATCGCATCATGGACATTAGTTAGTACCTAGTGGTATTACTTGTATCTATTATAATATATTATAACACCAAACAATACTCGATTGTATAGCTATTGATACATATGGCTCTATAACATAATATATTATGTAAAATATAGTATACACTTAGGTACTAAAAAATGTATTAAGTATTATATTAAGATAGGTATGTCATATGTATTAAAGTGAATTCGTTTTGAAATATTATGTTAACCTCTGTTATGATATAGAAAAGTATTAAAATCGAAGAAATAAATAATTATTATTATTATTCGTTATCTACAGTGTTGGGAAATATCTAGATAAATTTATCTAGATAACTTATCTAGATAAAAATTATTTATCTTTTATCTTATCTAGATAAATTTCTACTCAGTTATCTTTATCTTCATCTAGATAAAATTCTAGTTATCTATGAGTACTTATCTAGATAATTCTCTTTAAATTAACTAAAAAAAAATTTTAAAATTTAAAATATTTTTTTTTTTCAACTAGTACATAGAAAACACGTTTAGTAATACGTATTATAATACCATGATTTTAATATTTATTAATATTCATTGTTAGTCAGGAGTTTTACATCGTAAACAATGATTGTAAGAACAACTAATAATAGCAAAAGCAAAAATATCTATCCCTGCTACCCACCGGCCACCCACCAATGATGATGGTCTCATTAGCTGATACCCTTTTCATAGAATTGTGTATAAAGTATGAAAAATAATTATTGTTTTAAGCCGACAAAAATAAACCAACATTCATTTATATTGGACTCACAAGTCACAAGCATAATAAATAATAATATAATATCATTATACCTAATTTATAACAATTTAATATTTATAAAACCCTTTTAAAATTCCTGGTATTTCAGTTATCGCTTAACCGATCTGTATGACCTCTGTCCTCTGCTGTAGGCGCAATAAAATAAACAGTAATACAAAAATTGACAAGTATATATTTTGTGACTGTTATTGACTATTTTTCTCACTTCTCAGTGTGTATCGTGTGAGTTGTGACCTGTGTTTCGTCGTCGGTAAAATTTATTGTAGAACTGCATACAGTTACGATTATTATTTTTTATTTTTTTCATTTAATTATTTTATTCATTAAACGGTTTGTCCAAGTTTCAAATGATGGCCCGTCCAAGATCCTAAAAAAAGATGAATCAAGTACTCAAACAACTGAATCAACCAACCACCTGATTTAATACTTCTAAACTGAAATATTTATTTGATGGATTTTAGATTCTGAGTGAAACGATGAATGTATTGATTTTACAATGATGTGTGTTTTTTTTTTTTTTTTGTGTGTCTGTCATCACGTTTTAGGACAGTAAAAGTGCTTGGATTTTCTTCAACAGTAGCTTTTCTGATAGGAAAGTGAATCTAGTTGGTACTTTGGGGGGGTCAAAAGTAAAAATTTCCTAGTAGTTTTCACAAGCTCCGGGAAAAACAACATAAAAATTAAGGAAAAACGGGAATTCTTACGCAAACTAGGATTTCCAAAAAGTCGATTTTGGTTTTTGGTGTAACTCTAAAACAAATAAACGTATACACAAGGTCTATAAGAAAGTCAAATTAAATTTTTATGGGAGTTTGAAATTCAAATTTTTACAAAATTGGATATTCACTCGATTTCTCATGTAGCGATTTCTTTATTTTGTTGTAATTCAAAAACGAATAACTGTAGATACATGAAAATTTCACTGAATGTTTATATTAGCATTTCCTATACACCATACAATTAAAATATTTTGACTCTTTTTGAGCTGTTTACGGACATTTACAGCTTTCAATTTTTTTTATTTTTTTTTTTTCTATTAATATCAATCAAGTTTTATCTGTTGGGCCAAAAAGTGTAAAAATTTAATACAAGGCTCCTGATATATTGTTACAATAGCAATTGAAAAATATAAAAAATACATAGGCACAATTTTTTTTTATAAGAATTTAAAGATCGAATTTTGACAACATTTATCAAAATTAATCGAAAATTATCAATCATTGTAAATAATAAATTATAAAATGTTCAGTTTTTATAGCTAAAGATAAAAGGATTACAAATTTAAAACAAAGGTTCTCATAAATAGTTCATACTGTAACCAAAAAATCTAAAAAATATATGAACACAGTTATTTTTTACAGAAATTTTAAATTCAAATTTGGACGAAATTACATAATAAAAAACCTAGAATAACTATTTTAGTTATTTTGTTGTGATTGTATAATATTATTCGTGGGTACTTGAAACATCTAAAGTATACTACTATATATCCATAATATCATCAGGGTTTGTTGTTGGTGTATAACGCGTTATAACTTATAAGTACCTAATGGATATTGTGATATGATTAATTTGGAATTCATTATAGGTCAATTTTTTTTAATACCATAGATAAGTATATAATATGTCTTATACCTAGAAAGACATACCGTCTCCGCTCAGAATCGTTTTTCTTAGACAATGATATAATATCATTGAATTCAAATACAATACCATCCATTATACAGTGACCCACTTGTAACCTACTGTACAACAGAGTGACACCCACTTGCCCACCTTTTTTAAAATAATTTCCTTAGAAGGAAATAAATTATCTGCATTGTGCCAAAATTGCTCCAAAGTTGTAAATGGGAGTATTAATTCAAGTGTTAATTTCCTTAGTCATTGTAAAGTTTGTATAATTTTAGGACCAGCTATTTATTTTTAAATTCTAATTACAATTTACAAGTTATATTATTACTACAATATTAATATTTTGTAAATATTTTAGTATAAACATGCTTCAATCATGTCTAAAGTTGAAGAAACCACGAAAAATAATCTTATAGATAAAGATAAATACACCAATTATCTCATATTTATCTAGATAAAAATGTACTAATTTTTATCTTTATCTAGATAAAATTTAGTATAATTATCTTTATCTGTATCTAGATAAAAATTATTACAGTCATCTTTATCTTTATCTAGATAAATTATTAGTTATCTATTCCCAACACTGGTTATCTACTGCAGTATTAACTATATCAAGTGCATCTGATTTTTTAATTTTTTAATGTTCTAATACGAAACGTCTATTTAGTCATTTGTTTTAATCATTCTAAGTATAACTATTAGGTACTTCGATGATTAAAAGTGAGGAACTTTCTACATTCCTTTCGTTAATTACCCCTGAATTTAGGCACTTTTTACATTAATTTGATGAAATTATAATTTAGCGGTGGGATATAGTTCTGAAGTTGAGAACATTTTAAGTTTGTCAATTTTACGGTGTTGAGACCTGTATTAAACTTATATATAAACAATTTCCTGAAAATATTCAAATTACGTCTGCAACGGTCACGGCCAACGGGTATAGGCACATAGCTAAATTAGTAAGTTATATTATTGTTGTAGTTCAGTGGATAACCCAGTAGAAAACTAACTTGAGGTATAGAGTAGGTACAAATATTGTTTTTAATATAATATTATGAATATGATTTTTCAGCTTATTTTTTATGTATATGGGACTGCTCTCTACGTCTATAGGCTTCGCTCACCTTACTCTAGAGTGCATTATTGATATTGACTTGTTGTTGTAGGAGGTGAAACTACTACTAATGCTGTGGTATATGATGTTACACACAGTTATACAACGAGTTGACCATAATTTATCGTGACAGGTAGGTCAAAGAAAAATGTTGATCAAAACACACTTCGGTCCCCGATTATTAGATATTAATAACTAAGGAAGTCGGGGTTAGGTGGCGGTCAGTTATTTTAGGCAAAACATAACAATCTTTCTTCCATCACACCGATCGACCTAGTAATCCAATAATAGTTTTTAAACTGATTTGGATTCGTTATTATGTCTACTAGAGATCGGTCAGTCCACTTTTCCCAATTTCAACTCCCCCCCCCCCCCCAACAACTAAAAATTTAGTTTGAATATTTTGAAATTTCAAACGTTGATTATTCGAAATTTAAATCAAAAATGTGGACTGACCGATCTTAAGTAGACATTATAACAAATTCATATAAGTTCACAGAAATATTATCGCATTATTAGGTCGATCGGTAGGATGGAACAAAAGTACCTACCTATTTACAAATTGAGGAAAAAAATTGTTTACCGTTCACGGCCGAGTCGGTGACTAGTACATGCGCGTGCGGGTGCGTTCGGCTATTTCTTTTACACATAAATATTCACACACAAACTATAAATTATCACTTACTATGGACACATTTACAAGACCCGCATACATGCAATTTGGAAAATGGCCTATTTCGAACTCCTTAAAACCTGTCCACCACCGATCCCCTTAATGTCTAGGAAGAATTTTGATTAAAATCACACTCGATCCTCAGTTATTAAATACTAATGCTAAATCAAAACTAAATAAAACTAGATTCCAATTTCCAAACACGAAGCATATATAATGGATATTAATAGGGGATTGCAAATGGATAATTTATTTCAACCAAAATGTACCAATATTTTGTCCATCATATCGATGGACCTAATAACGCAATAAGACTTCTGAAAACTGATTTGAATTCGTTAATATATCTACTTGAGATCGATCAGGCCACTTTTTTAAAATTTTGTTCCTATAAATTAAAAATCCTATAAATTTTGTTCGAATATTTAAAATTTTTAAATGTTGAATTGATATTTTAAAATGTAGCCTAATCGAACTTAAGTAGACAATAGACATATTAACGAATTCAAATCAGTTTTTAGAAGTCTTATCACGTTATCAGGTCACTCAGTAGGATTGTCAAAAATTACATAAAAATGAGCATAAATTTCGGGTGCTGCCCAGGTGGTGACTTGTACAGTTGTACGTGCGAGCGCAAGAGCACTCCGCTATTTTATTTACACACAGTCACACACACTAATGATCACTTACTAAGCACGCATTAACAAAACATACAATTTGAAAACTGCCTATTTTGAACTCCTTAAAAACTGTCCGGTTGCAATCCTCTTAAGAGGGCGTTCTCTCTGTCTTAAAAACGGATTACATAAAAAATTTAACGCTCACCGGATCATGTTTAGCTCTGTTAGTTTAAAAATTAGAGAGAATCAATCTATACATATAAAATCCAAATACCACTGACTCACTGATCGCTGTATCTCAAAAACTACTCAACGTACGGACTTGAAATTTGGAATAGAGGTTCTTCTCATATTTTCACCGTGCAATAAGAAAGGATTTGCGAAAATTCGCATTTTAAATAGGTGCTCAAACAGGGACATTGAGATTCACGATGGAAATTGGAAATTTTATTTTTATTTATTAATAGTTGCCATTGGTTACAGTCTACAGTAGAAATTAGCATTTATTTATTGGTTGCCATTGGTTATTCGGGCAGATCAGGTACAAGCTTGCATCAAATCGAAATATTGAACATTGCCTACCAAGGTGGCTGAGTTGCACTTACCGCAGCAAGTTACACCCAAAAGGAGTTCAACAATCATAATTTTTTTAAGAGTTGCGATTTTTTACGAGCAACCAAATTTGTTATATTAATCCACCGTATTATATCAAAATAAACTTGGTATAACTTTGATACTTTAGAGTTAAATCATACACTTCCGTATAAACAGCACGGGGTCCGCGATCTACCGCAGGTAGATTGCCTACCTGATAATGTACTGCTGCGATTCAGAATTTTTATTAAGGGCAACGGAAAAGATAAGATAAATTTTGAACACCATACACCGAATATTGAATAACGAATTGAACAAAGTTTGAGTCATATTGAGTTGATACATTTATCGGGAGACGAAGTACACGGGGATCAGCTAGTTTCTTATAAAATTTAAAGTTAAAATTATTTTCTAGTGAACCTTATACGGTTTTTTTAGATTTTAATTTTAAAGCAAGTTACGAGCATTTAAAAATACACAAACATTATACAATTTTAAAATATAAAAAATCCCTATGAGGTTCGCTAGATAATAATCTTACCTTTAAATTTGATAAGAAATCGATCATTCTAATTTTTATACTAATAATTTTTTTAATTTTGTATATTTTTGTTTGTAGGTATTTTTAGGTATAGGTATAGTGTTTATGTGGTAGTGGAATAAATATTATAGTGATTATACAAAAAGTGCTTTTGTTCAAGGGGAGGATAAACAGAAGTGATATTCAGATACAAATACCCATTAGGTAAACTCCTAATTAGATTACAAACAAAGTATATATAAAACGAAATTGTAGTCTCGACTATATAAGGATGAATGTGTTCGTATTTCATTAATCTGCATTCATAATTTACAGCACCCTCGTTGTTGTTGTTCATCAGCTTAACGGTCCATTAAGGATCAGAAGCACAAAAAGGGTCTGGATTTTTGCTGTTAAAAATGCTTTTTTTTGATGTGTAAACATCTATGCTATCGGTTTGTAGTACGACCTTCTTGGGGAATCGAGCGTCAGGCGTAAGTCATGTAGATGTGACTGCTTGAGTGTGTGTGTGTGTCGTCGCCATAGCGCTAAAATCGCAGAACCAATAAACCAGGCGAGTTGCTTATCTATTATTTTCTTTGTTATTTTCACGAGTCTATTTCGAACTCCTTAAAACCTGTCCACCACCGATCCCCTTAATGTCTAGGAAGAATTTTGATTAAAATCACACTCGATCCTCAGTTATTAAATACTAATGCTAAATCAAAACTAAATAAAACTAGATTCCAATTTCCAAACACGAAGCATATATAATGGATATTAATAGGGGATTGCAAATGGATAATTTATTTCAACCAAAATGTACCAATATTTTGTCCATCATATCGATGGACCTAATAACGCAATAAGACTTCTGAAAACTGATTTGAATTCGTTAATATATCTACTTGAGATCGATCAGGCCACTTTTTTAAAATTTTGTTCCTATAAATTAAAAATCCTATAAATTTTGTTCGAATATTTAAAATTTTTAAATGTTGAATTGATATTTTAAAATGTAGCCTAATCGAACTTAAGTAGACAATAGACATATTAACGAATTCAAATCAGTTTTTAGAAGTCTTATCACGTTATCAGGTCACTCAGTAGGATTGTCAAAAATTACATAAAAATGAGCATAAATTTCGGGTGCTGCCCAGGTGGTGACTTGTACAGTTGTACGTGCGAGCGCAAGAGCACTCCGCTATTTTATTTACACACAGTCACACACACTAATGATCACTTACTAAGCACGCATTAACAAAACATACAATTTGAAAACTGCCTATTTTGAACTCCTTAAAAACTGTCCGGTTGCAATCCTCTTAAGAGGGCGTTCTCTCTGTCTTAAAAACGGATTACATAAAAAATTTAACGCTCACCGGATCATGTTTAGCTCTGTTAGTTTAAAAATTAGAGAGAATCAATCTATACATATAAAATCCAAATACCACTGACTCACTGATCGCTGTATCTCAAAAACTACTCAACGTACGGACTTGAAATTTGGAATAGAGGTTCTTCTCATATTTTCACCGTGCAATAAGAAAGGATTTGCGAAAATTCGCATTTTAAATAGGTGCTCAAACAGGGACATTGAGATTCACGATGGAAATTGGAAATTTTATTTTTATTTATTAATAGTTGCCATTGGTTACAGTCTACAGTAGAAATTAGCATTTATTTATTGGTTGCCATTGGTTATTCGGGCAGATCAGGTACAAGCTTGCATCAAATCGAAATATTGAACATTGCCTACCAAGGTGGCTGAGTTGCACTTACCGCAGCAAGTTACACCCAAAAGGAGTTCAACAATCATAATTTTTTTAAGAGTTGCGATTTTTTACGAGCAACCAAATTTGTTATATTAATCCACCGTATTATATCAAAATAAACTTGGTATAACTTTGATACTTTAGAGTTAAATCATACACTTCCGTATAAACAGCACGGGGTCCGCGATCTACCGCAGGTAGATTGCCTACCTGATAATGTACTGCTGCGATTCAGAATTTTTATTAAGGGCAACGGAAAAGATAAGATAAATTTTGAACACCATACACCGAATATTGAATAACGAATTGAACAAAGTTTGAGTCATATTGAGTTGATACATTTATCGGGAGACGAAGTACACGGGGATCAGCTAGTTTCTTATAAAATTTAAAGTTAAAATTATTTTCTAGTGAACCTTATACGGTTTTTTTAGATTTTAATTTTAAAGCAAGTTACGAGCATTTAAAAATACACAAACATTATACAATTTTAAAATATAAAAAATCCCTATGAGGTTCGCTAGATAATAATCTTACCTTTAAATTTGATAAGAATTCGATCATTCTAATTTTTATACTAATAATTTTTTTAATTTTGTATATTTTTGTTTGTAGGTATTTTTAGGTATAGGTATAGTGTTTATGTGGTAGTGGAATAAATATTATAGTGATTATACAAAAAGTGCTTTTGTTCAAGGGGAGGATAAACAGAAGTGATATTCAGATACAAATACCCATTAGGTAAACTCCTAATTAGATTACAAACAAAGTATATATAAAACGAAATTGTAGTCTCGACTATATAAGGATGAATGTGTTCGTATTTCATTAATCTGCATTCATAATTTACAGCACCCTCGTTGTTGTTGTTCATCAGCTTAACGGTCCATTAAGGATCAGAAGCACAAAAAGGGTCTGGATTTTTGCTGTTAAAAATGCTTTTTTTTGATGTGTAAACATCTATGCTATCGGTTTGTAGTACGACCTTCTTGGGGAATCGAGCGTCAGGCGTAAGTCATGTAGATGTGACTGCTTGAGTGTGTGTGTGTGTGTCGTCGCCATAGCGCTAAAATCGCAGAACCAATAAACCAGGCGAGTTGCTTATCTATTATTTTCTTTGTTATTTTCACGAGTCTGGTAGGTGCGAACGCGCTCTGGTACAGTCGTCGGCCGATTCATTATTATTATTAATATTATTTATTATTCTCGTTTACGTATACGCGCGAAACCGTGTTTGTATCGTATAATATGTATTATTCAAATTCCCACTCAAACCATGACATTATATTCCCCAATCAAAGTCGTACTACAGCTAAGATGTTTACACATCATTCGTGAGTACAAAGGCACTCACATTTTCGTATACAATGATATGATATCATTGAATTCAAATTTAAAACAACCCATTATACAGTTACAAACTTGTAACCTACTGTGCAGCAGAGCGAAGTCTTTGTAGATTTGTAGTAACTAGTGAAGTAACAGATATATTGATTATAACTCAGTAAGCAGATGACATTTTAATAATGCAATTGTTGACGCTTAATCGAAATTAGTATTTTTGATAAATAATTAAAAGTGAAATCCCTTTTAAATTTCTCGTCTTGAATCATAGTTGGTCATATTTTCTTAAAATAATATATGAATCACGGTATACTATTAGGGTATTAATGTACAATCTAAGAATAATCTGTTAACACCAAAATTAAATATGTATACTATTGTGGTTAAAAGGCTATACAAGTTTGAAGTTAAAAACTGCAGCAAGTTAGCATTTTACAGTATATATTCTTAACTACCGGTGCTATATTATTTTGAAATGATCTCTTATTTCTTAATAACTACCAAATAAAATCTCCTTGATCTTATTTTTCATTAACACTCCAACCATTTTCAATATTTTAACGTTGTCCTAGTCGTTGGGTTCATTATTATTTGTACAATTTTGAATCACTTTCATCAATTTTCGGCTCTTCTGTTTACAAAGAGTCGTCAGTTTTCTTGCCAGTTCAATAGCCGGTCAAAATACTTTCTAAAGTTAAAACTATAATATTATCTGTTCATCTTCTGTGACCTAATTTCCCAATTGGTTAGCTATGATTCTCGATTGTAGTTAAACCTGTTTTTAATAGTTCCACTATTGGAGACGATATTTTTAAGTTATGTTTGCCGTTTGGCTGTATCTTCAATATTTCATTGGTTAGGTTTGGATAGGTTCAAGGTTGCTTATATTGTTTCGTAATTTATGTATAACTCACTAAATATGTAATTTTTTCCTTACTTTACATTTCCGAATAATTGTAATTAGACCTAATGAGGTGACTAATTTACTGTGTCTAAATCTTTATATCACATTCTTCTGTAACGAATGTGCGTCACTGATTCTTTCAAATGTTTTCAAATTAATATTAGCGATTCCATTCCATTTATTGTCATTTTCTTTTACAAATGTACCATCGATAATCAAACATATTGTATTTCTACGGGTACCTATATACCTACTATTCTCTGGAAGTTCTTGAATTGGTTTTATCGGATTAGTTATTTAGTAAGAATATTAGCCATAACTGTGGATTTGGATCAGAGATACGAAAAAATTAATAAAAATGTGTATAGATTTATTTACGTTATTACGTTTGACAAACAGTGTAATATGATAGCATTATAGCAACGGAAAAAACCGCACTCCCGTTCCTTTTCTCGGTGCGTTTAATTAAAACTATATTGACAAAAGGACATCGATTTCGGACCACCGCGAAGGGAACGAGTGGTGGTTTTATGTCATTACTGTTATTATTATTATTATTACTCGTCGGACCTAAGATAACGCGTTTTTGCGGCATAACGCGAGACGGATTCGTTTGATCGATCGACATCCTCTCGCACACAGTGTAATAGTATAAGGTCCTGCAGGCTGCAGTATATAATATATATAGTATACCCCCAGCCCGACATTTTGGCGGCAGCAGAATTTATATAATATGTACAGACTCGCCCTCGATAGTGTTCTCCAGGGACGGATAAAAGACAATTCGTTAGTCGGTCGCGTCTTCCCGATAAAAATCAGTAATATAGTAATCTATTGGCCAGGATCATATTATTATTATAATGGACAACCTATATGGCTTACTGTAATATATTTATGTGTGTGTGTTATAATGTGCAGTGGTCGCCAAACCGTTTACGTACGTCCAGCCCTAAAAATACTCTAGACCCATATTGTTTTCCGTAATCTTCATATTAATATATCTGTATATTATTATTATGCACACTGAAGTCGTTTGTAATATTTATGGTAATGAATTTATGAATGGGTTGAACGATTTGAAATTGTATGATATATTATATTATAATGTTCAACAAATTGGATGCGTGGAAAAATAAAATAAAACAATACGTTGACCCCATAATCAGAGTGGCTCGCACATTGGTCTAGATCGACTAGATGACACACATCTAGTCGGGGTGTGATATATTACCTAATAAATAAAATGTGAATATTATTACTAAAAAATACATTTGCCAATTATTATCACCCTCCATTTGTAAAACTAGACATACGAAATTTAATGATCAGTAATCAGTTAAAGTATAATGCTAATATAGGAATTTTGAAAGGTAGTAATACGAAAATAAGAAGTTCTATAGGCACATGCATCATCGAATATAATAAGAAATACGTAACTGTTGCATTCTTATTGGTTGTCTTCGTTATAGCATAATTAATGTGTTAATACCATATGAATTTAAGTTTAAATTTATTTTCATCATGTTTATTTAAAAACTGATTATTTCTATTGATTAATATATTATTTTTTTAGAACTTAGTCTCAAAAACTTTTAAAAAGCTAAATACTCATAAAACTACGATATTATTATTTAACCACTAACTATATATTTTCTGAAGTTCAAAGTATGTAATATAAATAAAATTAATTATTGATAAATTGTAATGGAGAATATTATTCAAAATAAACATGATTAATATTCAATCATATAAAATGTTCGTCTAGGCTGGCAGTAATGCCATTCCCTTAACATGTAAGTTGAATACCAGTTTTATATTAATAAAGAGTATATACTATATATTATTATTTATTATAATTATTAGATAAGAATATTAAAATAATTTAAGCAACGACGTTTGACTCGAAAGAAAACTTGTATTTTATTTTAATTACTTAATTAGTTAATAATGTTTTTTTATTAAGATAAAAAAGTTTATGTTGAGATTTTTGTCGAAATTCCAATTACATTGGTATATTTAAACTATTACTATAGTAATTAAGTACCTATATA
The DNA here is from genome assembly GCA_949089665.1 of Macrosiphum euphorbiae. Classification (NCBI taxonomy): domain Eukaryota; kingdom Metazoa; phylum Arthropoda; class Insecta; order Hemiptera; family Aphididae; genus Macrosiphum; species Macrosiphum euphorbiae. The sequence continues at coordinate 94,533,167 of CARXXK010000001.1, read as the reverse complement.
CCTAATATTATAAATGTGTTATACATTTCACTGTACTTACTCTTATTTGTTTTTTCCTATGGCCGTTGCTGCCACGGATGTAGGTAATTTTAATTTAAAAAAAATGGTTATTTTATTTATATTTATTAATTCAAACGGGCAAAGCCCAGTAACAGTTTTAAATCAAAACATTAACAAAAAAATTTTTACAATTAGAAAGAGAATAAAAAGTGAACAGAGTGAGATTAAGACATATTATAAATACTATTTATTTAAAGTATAATATAAAAATATAGTATATTATAATTTATAAGTAATATTATAATAAACTATATAGGTATAATAGACACATTATATCGTGGTTCTGATTGAATAATAAATTGGTTATTACTCATTAATCATTATCGAGTTACCAACTACATTATGTATTCATCATCTTCCAATATTATATAATATATTATAAAATGATGAATAAATGGTATTCAAGACCACTAAGTAAAATATTATTTCTTGTTAATTTTTTTTTTTTATTTAAATACAAACCTGTATAAAATTAAAAAATATTAGTTGAATGTTGAGCTTACATTAAGTTAAATCAAATGTATGTTTAATTTGTTTTCTTATAAATATAATAAAATATATTTATATCATACTCAGAAAATATACATGTAGTGTATTACACACATTAGGTACACTTAATATTTAACTTCGATTATAGAATTTTTATTTATCATGTTAAATTCATTCCGATTACCTTGCCAAAGTTAAAATATTTTCAGAGTGTTTACTCCTATACCTACGTATACTTGCAATACACAAAAAGCGTTACTAGTTATAATATATCAAATATGTCAGTATTAAATTGTTTATTTAAAAGTAAAAAATAATATCAACATACTTGAACCTAAAATAATTTATAGTGTATACTACTAATTTCCCTGAACGGAGTTTTATTATAATTTTTGCGTGTTTGTGTATTATATACAATTAATTATGAAATAAAAAGTTACTTTATAGTTGATACCTTGTATTAGACTAGTGGCCCTTATTTAGTTTAGTGCTAGGTATATACGTCTTAACAACGCGTTTCAGAGTGAAAATATAAAATTTAAAAAACGGACAAATTGATTTCAAAATATATTGGTCCAATATAATTTTAATAATTAAAGTATTACTGACAATAGGTAATAACTAATAATGGTCCGATGTGATTTTAGGATTTAAAATTTCCTACCCATTTTGGGAAACCCTCTGGCTTACGACAACTGCGGTACCTACCTATATTATATGAAACACATACACACACACAAATGTGTACATACAACCGACAACCCCTCGGATATATAGTTTCATTCGGCTGAGCAGCATTTGCTGGCGGGTGAGAAGTAGTCAGCATGGTGTGTGATGGTGGGGTGGAGGTACATTATATATATATATATACGTATATATAGGAAGGAGAGGTGCACGAGCAGAATTAGATAGCACCCCCTCAGCTGCGCACGATTTAATCGAAGAGAAATGATCCCCGAGTGCCGCTGATACGGTTCCAGCAATTACTGCCAACTGGCTGGGAGGGCTGGGAGGGCTGGGAAGGATAGGCGGCAGCAGTCGTTGTACATAATATAAAGGTATACGATATACACACATATATATAGGTATGTATACAACGATGAGGCTGAGAAATCACTAGACGGGTTGGTAATAGTGTTAACGTCCCTTCGGTGACCAACATCGGTATATAAATAAGAAGAGAAGAAAACGAAGGTTTCGTAGAAAAGAGTTTTATTTTTATTTTCAAACCACACCTACAGCGTACATAGGCACACGATAATAATAATAATAATAATATACTAATATGGTATATTATTTAAAATCGCCGGAGTTGGAATATAATGTAAATCGGCGGCGTACCGTCAAGGAAACGCGAGTGCGTCAGAAGAGATTATATACTCTCTAGTCTCTGCAGTGAAATACGTTTCCGCAATAATAATAATTATTACATTTTTCATAATATATATTATTAATGAAAAACCCGGTATTGTTATAGTGTATAGCTGAATAAATGAAAAAGAAACAGGCGTGGGCAATAAGTTACTCGATCCAATCGCTACACGGTAATGGACCGGAAACTGTCGCAAAACGATTTAATTCGTTAATTTTCGACAAAATCTGCGAAGACGCTGTACGTGCTTTTAGTCTGTTTAACTATTATTGTACACTTTATCGTATTAAAGGCCCGTACTACCGTTTTATGTTGACTATCAGACATTCAGATTAAGTTAAAATACATAGTAAATATACGCCGAGAAAAATAATTAAAATAACGAAGCCAACTCGTCGTTTTGACTTCGACAAGTAATATACAGTCGTTATTTAATATTTTCCCTCATTTCCATCGAGCATTCATCACTAACGGTTCTTTTTCAATTCAATTGTATGTGTCTCCTATTGAGAAATGCTCATTTTCGTTCTATATTATATCATAAAGTTTAATGGACGATTTTTGGAATTATATTTTTAAGGTCTCAGCTCCCCCTTCAAAATAGTGTGGCATTCCAAAAATTGACGTCATCCAATTGCGTTCTCGAAGGGTAACTTATTATACTATTCAACCATTTTCAAGTGAATCCATACTTTTGATGAATAACATGACTTATTTAAAGTTTAAACGGGAGAACGTCATATTTTCAAACAAATGCGTTGTCCTGTTGTTATATTTAAAAAAAAAATAACACGCGAATAAAACGAAATAAATACATTATTTTATTGTCATATTCTGAGTAAAACTCGGTTTACTATAAATATTTCCATTGTAATATTATGTAAATTGACAATGTAATTCTACCAAAAAAAAATTCCAAACCTCGTATAATATATATTATGTACCATTAGTATTTAATTTACGATATACGTAGGTATCACGTATAGCAAATATAATGTATAAATGTATAATATATTTTGAGTTTAGACCTTTGCTTCAATAAAAAACCAATTATTGCTTTCAGCTGCTGACTCACTCAAACCAAAAAATAAAAAGTAGGTAACTATTAATAAATATTGATAAAAACTACTTAATTGAGGTAGGTAGGTATCTGCGTATTATATTAGGTATATAAAATAATGTAGGTACAATTTAAATAAGTTCCATTAAAATTAACAAACTAATTTATACTTGATGGAAAACTAGTTAATTTTTATACAAAGTAGTATATTATATTATTTTAATAAATAAATAATATTTAAAAAGTTAGTTATTTTACGTTTTGAAGAAAACCATTATTATTATTATTATTTTTTTATTTACCATAGTATTCAATTAATTATATATAACCTACTTGAAGTTTTATACAGAGTTAATAAAACACGCATGAATCAACCACAGAAAAAATGTATATTGAACATTTCATAGTAACTTTTATAAAAAGCTAATACTCAAGTTACTATTTAATTAAAATTGAAACTAAATTTATAAAATATACAAAAATATTTCCGAATCATACAAATATTTATAACCAAACAAATTTTAATTTAGTATAATATATATATTATATAGGTACGGAATAATTAAATCTCGGTATAGTCGTACTAAAATATACGATTTAACTGTTTAAGTACATCAAAATATTGTTAAGATAGTGCCCTTACATAAATTACGAATAAATTATACGACTTACAGCTCAAACATAAATGTATATCTGGACAGGATATGATCTCGGGGCCAGTATATACTGGTTAACGAAATTCTAGGAATATGCTATAGTTTTTTTTTTCTAAATTTTAATACCGGTACATGTAATATAAATATACTAAAATAATGTAAATTGTATATCTATAATGCTCTACGCGTACACCATTAAAATATATTATACCCACGTCATTAGAGACCTACGAGATATGTGGGTCCACTATACTATACACTACGAGTTTGTTGACTACTCGTTTTTAGTTGAATCGTATAATATACATAATATAATATGTAAACTGGAATCAATAAACATTAAACAGCTAGAATTTACATTTTTTACGATGAAAAACAAATAACTGGGTAACACGGGAAGCGACTAGAATAATGTATTATTATATTTTAGGCATCGTGATTAATGATTAAAGTCGTATAAAAAAAATAATAAATATCTCTATGTTCATACACACAAGCCATACAATAATACGGTATACCTAATTTTCGTTTTGACTTGTAGTACATTAATTTCCAGAATGGGAATAGAAGCAAAAAATTATTATACATGTTTTAAGTATAATATGTACTTATATCTAAATATTATATCACGAGAATAGCAATATGTTTTTAATTTTTCCTAACTAATTTAATTTTTCATTTTTATATAGGTACCTACCTACTATTGAATTATCCATATTCGTCATTCGATGTCAATCATCACAGTTTTAGTACCTACTCGACGTTAATTTAATTTTGTTTTACAATTTTTTATTTAATTTTCTCCTTACAAAGTTATAGTGAAAATAAATAAATAAATAAAATAGTAAATATAATATTTAATAACAATCGATAGTCTCTAGCATTTCCCAAAACCCGAGAACAAAATGTAGCAAATTCTGAAATGCATAGGAAAAGAATGTGTAGATATCTACCACTGGAAATATTCGGAAAGTTCCTGTTCTATCTCGCGAGAAACATCTATATGTGTTATCGAATTTCGTCTTTTAATACTATATAGTTACAATATTATTGTAAGCTAATTTAAATAAATTAAATTGTATTCATATATAAAGAATTCCAAAAAAAAAAGAAAACGATCAAATATTTCATTTTATTTTTTTATTTTAATATCCATTCGATGCATAGACACGTTGTAAATAGTGGTAATTTTAGAAATGTGTCCAGTCACATTTTCTCTTTATTCTGTATATTCCTACCTTTTTCTAAATCTTATGTTTAACTCTCTTAAATTGTATTAAACAATTATCGTACTGAGCCACTGAGTGCAGTTTAGTATGAAAATCAGGAATCTAATAATTTTAAATTTATGTTGATACGTAATGTTGCATATATTGTATATTTTGTGATTAGTGAATTTTTCCATAATGTTACTTCAGTTAGTAATATATAGTCAATATCATAATCATCGTTATAATTAAATTATTGTAAAACTCTGCAATTTGGGTATTATTAAACACCGTTATTTTTTAAACCTTTCAATTGACCGTATGAAAAATTACAACTTTTAAAAACTATTTAATTAATGAATTTTTTTTTATTCATTCTTATTTTCTTATTATTTATTATTATAATCACCGATCTTGTTTATTTTTCTAACCCAAAGTATAATTGTTTTTTTATTTATGACTATATTATATTAACCACCTATTTGGCTATAATATATTCGTAGATATACTAATCTTACTATGTAATAATATATAGTTTCACACAACTTAGTCTCGATCTGTATAATTGTGTCAATTATACTTACATAATATTATATTACTATGTGCTATTTATATAATATGTTTTACATAAAAATAGTTCAACGAAAAACGTAAGAGATTTATGTTGCAAATAATAGTAAGTAATGTTTATTTATAACCATTCACCGCACATCATCGATGACATAACACTTTATCTGGAAGAATATTTATTTTTTTATGATTCTCGTAAATGACAATAAAATCTAAAACACAATGTTCAATTTGCATGTGAAATGCCAAAAGTACACAATAAATCTTAGAGGAATGCCGTGTACTGCACGTGTAACATCATTTGTCGTTGAATTATTCGTATGCGATATATTCTCTCGTATACAATAATATTAATGTATTATATATTTATATCATAATAAACCATCACATGTTATTTTATATACACACGCATCCAAGTATAACGTATTGGGTGAAGCATCGAAAAACGAATTTTCATTTTATTTTCCAATATTTCGCGCTTAGTAACAATAGCGTACATAGGTATTAATTAATATTCATCAACAATATTTATTTTATTTTGTTTTAAATAAACTAATAATAAAAATTAAATTATTATTTAAAACCTACAAAATCGTTTTTTTTTTGGTTCGCTGTTCTTGTATAGGTTACATGAATATTATCATTTAATTTAAAGGCAATTAAAATATATTATAAGTAACGTTTATAATTTCACAGGTCCATTAAACCTGTAGCATCTCAAGGTCAAAATGTAAATTCATAAATTATTTCCAGAAATATAAGTATTATTTGTTTATGTATATGTATCTAATGTAATATAATATATAATATTTACTCGTAAAGTCGTAACCAGAAATTGAGAAATGTACGAAGTTTATAATATAATAATAATATTATTATTATTATTGAGTAAGCTAAGTGTTTTATTTTTTAAATGCATACCACGGTTCGTTCAAAGACATTTGGCTTATCGTGTCGGGTGTTATGCTTTCAAAAAAAAAAAAAAATAGTATTAAATTGATCGTTAAAAATACAAAATAAAAATAAGTAATAACACGTAAAATAATGAAAACATAAACGTTTCACAGATCAAAATAGTAATAACAACACGAGAATATAATGCCGAAAAACATCGAGAAATCGGGAAGATAAAAATGATGGTAAATTTTTGTATTGTTTTTTTTTTCATTTTTTTCTCACACATTTCGAGATCGACAATGTCGTTATTATTATAGTTGTGGGCCACGGCGGTTTGGCGGTGGCGGCTGAGAATTTCTTCCTGCGTAAAATTTTTGTCGTAAAACCGTTCACCGTCAGTTGTATAATTCACACACACACGCATACACACATACACACTCATACAAGTGTGTGTGTGTATATATATTATACTATATGCACGTGAGAACCGGTTGTTGACCTACGCACTGCGTAGGGGGCGGTCGACCATCGTGGTCGTTGTACATAATATATTATATTGGTACATAGTTTTTACACACATATTTATATGCAAACTGAACGATAGTAATATTATTATTTTACCGATCATAAAAATATAATATATCACAATCGCTGGTCTATCCGTAGACGAGAAAAGTGTAAAGAACGGTGGAACCTATATAGGTATAGGTATAATTATTTTTATTACATTTTTTTGTTACAATTGTAATATTATAATAGTAATAATAATATAACACAATATATAACTATTATGCCATTCATAATAGTAATAATAATAATAATAATGTAATAGGCAATGTAATAATATTGTTTTTATGTTTTATTTTACGATTAGGGTCCGCCGAAACGTGAAACGCGTCCGTGACCTCACGTCGGACGTCGCAACATGCCCGTCCAACATTGGAAAATAAACACCGAATATAGGTAGGTACCTAGTAATATCGATAAGTCGAGTCGTCCTGGATAATCCGTATCGGTATAGTGTCGTTTTAATGTCTTATCGCTATAAAAAACATGCAGGCCACGGTTGTGGGGAAGGAGGATCTTGAGACTCAACTTCTTTTAAAATGTAGTCTCTTAAATTGCGTATTATAACGACGACGAAAACGCTATATTTTAGATTCTGAATGGAGCGAAAATTGATTCGATGTATTTTTGTTCGAACGGATTATACAAATATTATATTTTGACATTTTATGAGCTACTACGCAATGTTAGTAATTCAAATCAAAATATATATATTAATATCTCTGATGAAATTAACATTTTATTTTTTATTGTTTGTGTTGTAAGAACTATAGGTACATTGAAAGTGGACTGTTAAAAATTATTTATTAGTTTTAGTTGGCATATCTAGGTACTTATTACGGTATTATGTTGTGCTACTTACGAATGTTCGTTTTATACTTTTCAATAACTATACATCCTACAAAAAATAAAAATAAATGCTAGATAGGAGAACGGTTCGAGATCTTTTTTTGGATTTAGAAATATTTACACACCAGGTTATTACTAAAAAGTAATAACTTGTAGAAGAAATGTGTCATTATAATATTAAACTGATTTTAAAATGAACGTTGATAATTATTTTATGTTTTAGTCTTTGTTGATTAAAAATGCGTGATTTACAGGGATGATTGTATAATAATATTATTACATAATAATTTATATATGGCTTAAATAATTAGAGGTGGTGCTTATGTTATATGGACCGTGATTATAATACGTAACGCGTGCATTGGCGTCTTTCACATTATTCGGTGGGAAGTAATAATTACTAACTATGCAAACGCGCGACACGGAAGACAGGTTGTGGGATACCTAACCGATGATTTTGGTCAAAGAAGGACACTGCTTAATATTTATTATATGCAATTTAATTTTTTACACAATTATCAGTATTAAAATCAAATAAAACAAGACATCCTGCTCGCAACCACAAATATAGGTACTATGCCACATTGACCGATTGCCATATTATTATACATATACTCGGACTGCGCAGGTCGTATTTTTCGTAAATTTTCGGATCTACAGTTGTAGGTACGTCGAAATGACGGCGGTCGTGATCGAGTATATAACAATAAATATTATACTTATATATATATATCACTGCAGTTCGAATGGCATATATTATAATAATACGTCGCTGGTTAGGTTAGTTGTAGTTGTCGTGACCTCGCGGCAGGACCGATATCAAACGGGCCGTAGTCGGCACCGAGCATTATACATATTATATTATATTATATACGTATCGTGTTTATTATAATATGTACGACGAGAGTTATTGACCTTTTTAATTGGTTCGAGACGTTCCCGGTGACATTTCGCGAAATCAATATCGATAATATTATGACGTATCTATATTATTATATTATTATGCATACACATGGCACACGTGCAACAAACAGTGATTATTATAATAGTGATAAGTAATAAATAACCGTACTCCGACTTACTATAATAATTGATATTGTACACTTTCCTAATTATTTAAACTCCAAATTTTAGGATATCGTTGTAATAATAATATGTGTCACTGTATACCGTAGAACCTAAAATCCTAAAAAAAAAACCTTAAATCCTATATGGAATTTGAACTCTTATGATACAATATGGTATTCTTTATAATACTCGTAGTGTGTTTAATCGAGGTTTATGTATTATTATCAAGACAATGAATATTTAATGCACTTAAAAACTATTAAATATGCATGCATATATGCACAAAAAACTAACAATATATGCATACAATTATACAAATATGCTCTAAAAATCCTTAAAATATATTCTAATTTTTCAAAAACATGCAAAAAAACAAAAAAAATTAACTTTTATTTTTATTTTTTTCATTATAATTTTTTATTAATTTTAGTTTTAATATTAGTATTATTACACCTTGATATGACTGATATGAGTATATGACTTATTTGGCTTGACTAGTCTTAATCTTCGTGTTATACAATATCTATAAAATAAATATTCTTTGAATAGATTATGTTTCTACTTAAAATTATATATTTTACCTTTAAAGTAGTTATTGCATTGTACAATCAATGATTTCTTTAGATTTTCAAACTTGAAAAACCTCCCGTTTGGTGCCAACAAAGTTGTATATAAAGAAAAGGAAAGTTCTATGTCTGGCGAAGTTATTGGGGCAAACTTGAAATACGTCATGTCGTTACTGGTTAAATCTTCTGGTATATCAAAACCTAAGTTCTCTTTTTCACCAATTAATATCTTTTAAATATTACGCATAATTTTAAACCCTTTGTTTTTGTTGAGATCTGTTTAATCTCGACTTCAATAGTACAATAGTCAATAATACACCTTAAATAACCGAGTAAAAATAGAATACCATACAAGTCATAGTTTATACTTTATACAAATACATTTAATATTTTGATGTCAATTTTGAACAGGTTGACAGAAAAAATTAAAATATTACTTAAAAAAGTATTTATACAACAAAATGCATTTATATGCCCTAACCCATGAAATATGCAAAAATATGCAAAATAAGATTTGGTATTTGAACAATAAATTTAGGTCAAAACAAATTTTGGCCGAATCCATTTTATTATACAGTGTAGAAAAAAAAACATGCAAACGCATTAAATTCACAGCCCTGGTCATTATTAATTTTATTTTGTAAGTTTTTGATATTATTAAAATATTATACATCAATATTATTTCGATGCACCTACCTATACCTATAATATAATATTATTACCCACTCCGGTTTCGGATCATATATTATTATTGTTTCAGCGTTATTTTATACAGTTTGAACGATTTATTAAGTCTCGGCTGCAGATTTTAAACGCGTTATTGAAAACGTTCAGCTCATCACTTATTCAAACGAATTTCTTTTCGCACCCTCCGTGTGGGTTTTGTGGCCAACTACAATACATGTCTGTGCGTATAATATAATATATAGGTATATAACATAATCTTATAATATTCAAGTCCCGCTGCAGATATTGAGAATATACGTTCGCAGTGTGATTTAGCTATACCATAAAGATAGATCTCCATCTCCGTTAAACGATTACGCTGTTTCCCCTCTTTCTTTTATCAGTTCGTTTTCTGGCTCCAGCAAAGGTTTAACGCGAATACGCGCCTTAAGGTCTCTCACTATTTACGATTTGGAATGACTTTTATTTCAAACGTTTTCCTCTATCTGTTCGCATATGTATACCCTTCTGAAATTGAAACTTATGTTACGCGAAAACAACGACGAATATACGCAGGATTTTTGCATATCATTTTCATTTCGCCAGAACCGCCGCCGACTCGAACCAAACGACGACCCAATCTCGAATCTGTTTGGGCGGTAGACGTATAATATTGCACTCGATGCAATTTAAATTTAAAACCACATTAGTTATAATTTTTCGCAAAAACGAAAAGTAGAGTTCCTCGTCCCAACAATAAATCCCGAATTATGCACATATTGTTATAAGTTATAACGTTTATGATGGTTTATCGTATACTGCAACGATGCATGGCCATTATAATAATATATTATCATATGTTTTAAAAATGTTCGGTCACTAAAGTTGTCGTGAAAAGGTCTCTTATTGTATAGTTGTGAGTTTAGCCTTGAGACCAGTTAGTTATTGACATGTTTCTAGCCAAACAATTTTGTCGACCGGTTTATTTTTTTTCTTCATATTATATTTTTTTCATGTACCTACTATTTATATATAACTTATCGTGTAGATGTTTATTACTAATATAAATATTTTTTTTGAATTATTGCGTTTGACTAATTTCGTCGAGTATATCTACCAAATATGCATACAAGACTCGCGCGACACCTACGCCAAACTAAATTATTAAATTACAGCAAGCAAACCCACAGACTATAATATTATTATCTCCTTGATCGCGTATAAGTCACTATTTTTGCCAGAGTCCTCGTAAAAATATTGTAGAAAAAGCATATTAAATCGTTCTTCTAATTTCTAGTTTAAATCTTGTCTTATCGTATGTTTAGAAGAAAGTAAAGAAAAACGTTATTGGCTTCAACATTTTTTTATTCAGGAAAAATACAGTTGTTTTTCAACAAGTAAGTTTTCTATACCATGAAAAATCATAAAATGCACAAAAATTGAAAATAATTTACATATTTATTTACAGCAGAGTATAAATTATATTCTTACATAAAAGCCGTTCTTCCACATACATTTTTGGCACAAATTTTTTCAAATCCTTCCTCTCAGTAACAAGGTGCAGTGTAATTATTACGGAACCAGTCAGTAACTTCAATGGTGACTTCAGTTTCAAATGATTTTCCTCCAAGAAGAGTTTTCATACTAGAAAATGACTATCTGTTAAGATTATTTCCTTTTTCCTGGTATAGTTGGAAGTTGAATTAACCTCGTAGATATGACCCAGCCACTCAGGAAACTTATAGAATTCAGTTTCTTTGAATGAAAAATAACGTGTTACTGTTATTTTGGATCACCAATCTTATAAATACATACTACATAGGTATATTATTGAGTGTCAATCTGAAGTTATAAATACATATATAATACCTAATTAATAGTACTTATATATTATATATCAGGGTTAATACTTCTCGGATCTGGTAAGCGTACAAAAGTAGCCAGTTTGCCAAATTTAAACCGCACGAAAAATAATTTTATTTATTTCACAGTTATATCTTGCATTTTATGAAAAAAAAGGTGGGAAAGTGGGTGTCGCTCTGCTGTACAGTAGGGTACAAGTGGGTCACTGTATAATGGATGATATTAAATTTGAATTCACGATATAATATCATGTAGAAGAAAAACGATTCTGAGCGGAGCGGTATTTTCAGTCTAGGTATAAGACAACTAAGATACAGAGCTATGATATTACCAAACAAAAAATTGACCTATAATAGGTACCGCTTAATAAATTCCAAATCATTGAAATCCTTAAGTAGGTATTATACTAATATTAAAAAAACGTGATACTATCATAAATGTACCTTTAAAGTTCAATACCCACAATATATTATATTCTCACACAAATAACTAAATGTTATTCTAGGTTTATAATATGTAATTTCGTCCAAATTTGAATTTAAAATGTCTGTAAAAAATAACTGTGTTAATATATTTTTTAGATTTTTTGGTTACAGTATGACCTATTTATGAGAACCTTTGTTTTAAATTTGGAGTCCTTAGCTATAAAAACTGAACATTTTATAATTTATTAATTACAATGATTGATAATTTTCGAGATTTTGATAAATTTTGTCAAAATTCGATCTTTAAATGCTTATAAAAAAAAATCGTGCATATGTATTTTTAAAATTTTTCAATCGCTATTGTAACAATATATCAGGAGCCGTGTATTAAATTTTTACACTTTTTGGCCAAACAGATAAAACTTTATTGATATTTATAGAAAAAAAAACTAAAAAATTTGAAAACTGAAAATGTCCGTAAACAGCTCAAAATAAATCAAAATATTTTGAAAATGTTATCGTGTATAGAAAATGCAAATATAAACAACCAGTGAAAATTTCATGTATATACGTTCATTTGTTTTAAAGTTACACCACAAACCAAAATCGATTTTTTGGAAAACCGATTTTGCATAAAAATTCCCGTTTTTCCTTAATTGTTATGGTGTTTTTCCCGGCGCTTGTGAAAACTACTAGGAAATTTTTACTTTTGACCCCCCAAAGTACCAACTAGATTCACTTTCCTATCAGAAAAAATACTGTTGAAGAAAATCCAAGCACTTTTACTGTCCTAAAACGTGATGACAGACACAAAAAAATAATAAAAATAATAAAAAATAAAAAAAACACATATCATTGTAAAATCAATACATTCATCGTTTCACTCAGAATCTAAAAATAGTGAAAAATTCTTTATTATTCCTTAATAATAAAATGATCAATTATAAAATGTTGAAAGTTTGGAACTCACATACATATACATTTTAAACATTGAAAAAATAGCTCATTTCATGATATACACACTCAATATTCAGATCAACATACATAGTAAGTTGAGAAATTTCATTTTCCAATTTGCCACACTGATAGATGAAGCGAATACTGCTTGTCTTTCAATAAACCTAACAAAATAACCACCTGATTTTAATAAATGTTATGAAATTTTTTATAAAACTTGAATTACACATTGTTGACACTCGACCCGAAAAAGGTTCGACACCAATGTTATATATACTATCTAAATTATCAAAACAAATTTATCTTTATATAATATGACTATATCGATAGTCGGCTGCAGTTACGATGTTCTAGTGTATTGTTATAAACATGTGTTTATGACACCTTCAAGCTCTATTACGATTATTTTCAATAAAATTACACACTATCAAAGTAAAATAAAAAAAAAACAGAGATAATGATTTCCCAGGTTAGGTCCGCATAACTGTAACACAGCAAGCCCCATACGGAAGTGCCAACAACGGGCAACCACTGTCTGATACACACAGAGTTCACCACGGCTTTTTGAAAATCATCGATATTATATTATTAAACAATGGGGGGGTTTCTAAAACTGTTATCGTTGAAGTTAGCAGGTTAAAGCCTTTAAGGCGTTATTGTGCCAATGTCTTATTATTTATAAATGGATAATTGTAAGATATTATTTATATTGGATTTGAACTTGAACGTTTTTGCTGCAACCGAAAACAGGGTAGATATTATACTAAACCACTATTGCGTTTCACACTCCAATGCACAGTAATTCCTTATCACTGAATTGAACTCGGAGTTAAATAACTAGTTTTCGTATAAACTTGTTTCACTCTCTTATTAGGTACTTTTTTTATTATTGTTTCTCCCATATCTCTCTCTCTCTCTCTCTCTCTCTCAGTCTCTCCATTGGTCTATTATTCTTGTCTATATACATATTTATATGTGTGATATAACCATACGTCATTGGGAGAGATATAAATAAAAAGAAGAATCAAATGTAATTCGCTGAAACGATGTATGGATATATCATATATGTATTACTAAGAACTCAGCCAAGTGGAAACTTCTATTAGGCATCAATTGTTTTCCAAATTCATATAGACCATGGAGAACTCTACCGTGTGTGCCTAGTGTAGTGTAGTGTTTACACGTCATTCTCTATATTTGGGTTTATCATTTCAGAAAATATTTACACGGCAGGTAACATTTCAAATCTTACACTGCAGGTGTCTTCATCATTGCCCTATACAATAATAACAATAATAATATTATACATCAATAACACGATTCTAGACATTTCTTCCCTTCAGCTGTCGTTAATAATTGTCAAAGCAAATAATGTTTTCTTTTATTTATTGTTATTTATAGAAATTCTTAAGGGATCAGTATGAGTGCCAAGATGAGAGCGGAATTTCTTATATAAGTTTTTCGCTTTTTCCTGAAAAGTTTTTAGATTCAATATAGCGTGAAGGAAGAAGGTTGTGATTGTAGGTATACCAAGGAATTTGTTATTTTCCTGAAGGTATCTACTTAATATTTTGAAGACTGTAATTTTGTTCAGATTGGGGATTTTGACATCGCCTCATAATTGGTGCCCGTAGCCCGTAGGTCCATATTGGGTTTTGAAGGAATTTGTATTAGGTACTAGTCATATATCATAATATTGAAGAGTTCAAAACTAAATAACGCAAATGTAATTAATAATTTTATTTATATGACCATAAAAAAAAAAATGTATCTATCTATTATAATTTATCGCCATAAATAAGTATACATCGAAATTATATAGATTATCTGAATTATAGAATTAATAGTTGTTGTATGTAACAATATTTCAATATAAAATAATTATAACTATTGAGAAAATCTAAAAATGACCTGTTAAAGTACCATCTTGATCCAATTTGCTAAAAGATAATATAGTATATAGTACTATATGTTGAAATAGAATCACTCCTTCTGGTAGAAATTTTGTATACAGGATATAGAAAATAAACACTAGCTTCCTCGCTCCTCTCAGAATCTAAAATAATAATGTATCTAGGATATATTACCAAAAAATATAAAAAATAATCAAAGCAACAGATATATCCTACGTACATGAATTCTAATCATATTAATATGCCTATACTCGATATATATATCATAATATATACATACTATGTAAATGTAACGATATGGTACTGAGTAACTGGAGCTCGACGTCATATTAAAAAAAAAAAATGTTGAAAGAGCAATGAACTTTGAGAGAAAAATAAAGTAAAACTGTAAAAGGGAATAATAAAACGTTTGATCATTTTTTGATTATTACCTACACTAACTTTTAGAGAAAAAAATGGTTAACATAATAATATGATACCGTTTTCATTATTAATAAAATTAAAAAAATTGTGTCTACTATTTTTATTTTTTGTTATGGTAAATTAGCTATAAAATATAAAACACCTGTCATTATAATTTATAGTTAATATGTTATTTTCGTTTTTCTTTTACCCATCATGTGTTATTAGGTATTAAGTACTAATGTTGATATTAGATCGATTAAACTTACATCGAGTGATAATAATTGTCTCACATATGATACCATTATTATGTAGCTATATCTGTATTTTAAATTCGCCACTCAAATAATGTAAAATGTTTTTGGTGTTGAGCCGTTGAACTGCAAACACCTGATTCTGAGAAAATACAATGGTCAACACTCTACAGCAATTAAAGTTAAACTGTGGTAATTATTGTACGCATTTAATAAAATGATAAAAAACTATTCATTATTCCATCACTTGAAATAAGTACTGTACTTACTTTAAGTATAAACACGCGTGTTCGCACCGAGTTCATCTAATGCTGTTCATATAGGTATGTACGTATACTCGGGCACTCGGCAATAATGATCAAGAAAAAAATACATAACTACCATATTTTGTTGATTCATAAATAACTAATTACTTCTTGTTAACAATTAACTGCAATAATTTATAAATTATATTAGAATTTATAATCCATGAGCCATCTATTATTAAAAATGAATGATGTTGTTAGGTTAAGTACACGGTGCACACCGTTTGCTCATAGTTCTGCTATAATTCTAACTAAAAGTATAATTTATTTAAATAACAATGATGAACGTATAATACGTAGAATGTATATATATTTTTTTAATTAAAAATATAACAATAGTTAAATTACTCAAATTATTTTGAGCAAGTTATTGTATGCATGTATGGAATGGTGATTAACCTATTATGTTCATAATATCTCAAATTGTTTATATTCTACCACCTGTTATATCTACCTATGTTGGCGTAAACATATTTTAATTTTAATTAGATTCAAAGAACAGATGAGTTACAATAGTTACATAAACGACTTTCGCCACCAAACGTTAAATTTATGGAAAATATATACCTATAAGTTTTTAGGTAGTTAAATCACCAATTTTTTCATATCAAAGCATGTATAACAGCCTAGGATTACTTCCCTACTGGGAAGTAAAGGTGAACAAGTATATTGTTTTCAGGCGTTCATTTTAAATGTAATATTACACAACCCCCTTCAGTACAATGCAGTATTTGACCGATTTGGGTGGTCTGCAAAAAATACATTTTGTGCAATAAATGTATATGATCAGAAAAACAGTGGTTGGTATTTTATTTTACTCTTTCAAGAATTTAAAATTTAGAGTATAAGTCAATATAAGTAACCTCTAAAGAACCAAAATAATACAAAGGGGGTAAAATTATTTGGGATTTTAATTTTAAATGTTACCTAGCAACGTAAAAGCGTGATAAAAATTAAAAGGTTTCTTAAGAGCTTGTAAACCAAAAACTCAAAGGGGGAAAATGAAATATTACGCCCTCGTGGTTCGAATGGATTTTTATCGGTCTCAGAGTTTTATGCGAATATTTATTTTTTAATAAATTACAATGTACAGTATACAACCACTATATTATTATTCCAGTTTTTGTTTTTTTTTTAATAAACCTGAATAAATTCAAGTAGCACAAAAACCACTTGGACAGACATATTTTTTCATCTGACATTTTTGACGAAGTGCAGAAAAAGAAACTCAATTTGAAAAACCAACGACTGTTAACAAATGTTAAAACGTAAATTAATTTTTTTTTTCGAATATTCTAATTTAATACAGCGCCCACAATAGTGTATAAGTGTGTAATAATAATTATTACAATTTATAATGTTACTATGAAAAATAATCAAATAAAAGTAGAACAGTTGATCATAATAATAGTACCTACTACACTATTACCTTATAATGTTATTAGATAAATCATACTTCATTTTATAAATTAATAAAAAAAGGAAATGGACTTACATTGCATGACCCGTGTAAAACACAATATTACATAATATGTATTAGAATATACCAATGTATTGTAATAATATGGACGAGTACTAATTTCCAAAGTCAAAAGATATACTATTTTAACCAAATAAAAACAATACAATTAATACTGAACATAGTTGTATATTAATATTATGGTCTATAGAACGTATATGTATATATTTTTTTAACAAAAAAAACCTAAGGTAAAATAAACAGGTAAAGGTAAGTGTGGTAACCAAAATATAATAATAATAAAATGACGTAAGAATAAATGAAGTGCATATAATATCTTACCATTTAATACATTTTATGTATGCACGCTTTACCTATAGTTTAAATACAAAATATAATATTATAATAATATAATATATTATTCACCGTAGTCGGGCATTACATTGTCGAAAAAAAAACCGTGGACTACGAACTTATTTCAGTTTCAATTTAAAAACTCAATCATCAAAATATTATAATAATAATAATAATAATAATAAAAATAACGATAACGATAAAATGTAAGTATATTGTATGGTATTGTAATTCAAACAAGGCGCATATGACTGCAATACCTGACTCATCGCCGGATCCGTCTATCGACTAATTACTAATATACATTATACTCGTATTATAATGATCCTCAAGCCCAGCAACTGCCTCAGTGGCACAATATAATGATATATTGTTTTTATTTAAAGCAGCCGAATGCACACACACACATACACACACGAACACAAATACACGATCTATTTATTATTATGTGTATATGTATATGAGTTTTGTATATTTTTTTTTATGTTGCACTGCACACATGGTTAGGTGCTGAAAAAAATAAACCAGGCCTTCCAAATCGTATGTGACAGTATAGATCACTTTTTTAATTTTATTTTATCAATCTTAAATTTGTAAAATGTCGACAGTGAAAAATACGCATAAGCTTTCCATTTAAGCATATATTATATACTTACCTAGAATATTGACAGTTCCCCACGATCTCGGTCATAATATTAGTATTATTGATTCTTCCGATACCTTATTCTATTTTGATTTTATAATTACTTTGAACGACAATAATTAATAAGTAACAACACAACAAAATATACTGGTTGGAAAACTAAGAAATGTCAATAACATCAACCGTATAAAAAAAAAACTGATACAATATTATTTATAATGAATAATGATGACCTTATTACGTCATTGTATAAATAACAAATACTAGTTGTTTAGTACATAAAATAAAAGTCAATTGTGGTTAAACTTTGATTGGTGAAATTTGTAGCAATCAGAGCCCAAGAAAATACACTTGACAACGTTTGGAACGGGATGAAAAAACTACTTGTTTCCGTGTTAGTGCGTGTAGCTGCGTTTGTCTCCCCGAAAATGAATAGTTGTGTACTTTATTTATATATATAGATTATGACTCCCCACCCCCCGAATTTTTTTTTGTGTACACGCCTGGCGACAAGTCATTTGTCAATAATAGCTAGCACTCTGAGGACGAATTCTCTCAAAACCTACTATATAGAAACAATTTCTCCATTTTTTTAAATTTAGTTTTAGTTTGTTCATGGCTAGGATATATAGAGCAAAATCCATATTATAACATAAAGTACAATATATATTCTTGAAGCAATGGATTAAATGAGATATCTATCAGATTAATGTAAGCATTTATTTCAAAGTTAATTTTTAAATTAATAACAGTCACACAGGTATACTATATTATATAAATATAAAATTGAGTAATAGCTTTTATATAATAGAGGAAAAATGGTCGAGGCTTAATACTAAAAAAAATACTTTACAGATTTTTACAAAAAATAATTAAGAACATTTTAACTGAAGCAAAATAGAAAATATACCAATTTCACCAAGTTTTGCACACATACCTAATATTTGGAATCTCATGGACGGTAAGTAATAGTATTAGAAATATTCAGAATTAGAATAGCTACTGGTAACAGCTACCATGAAAGGCAAAGTGGATATCTGAGGCTTATAGAATCAATAAATACTCAACAGATTTGGACGATCAAAGAAGGTTTGGTTTAAATCAGTTATTTTAGGGTGGCTTACCCCCTATTAATAATAAAATTAAAATCATAACCGCATATTCGTTTATTTCTACTCGCAATTGGTTAGTTTAAAAAAAAAATTTTCATTAGTAGCAATAAGTTATTACTATCCACCACAGGTGCAGGATTGCCTATCTCGGTGATTCATTTATCCACGGCTAACGCCGAAGCTAGTAAAGCTAGTAGGTATATAATATTATATTATAATATAATATAATGCAGTAAAATCTGTATATAACGGACGGTCAAGAGTCCACCAAAAGTGTCCATTATAGATAGGCCCGACAGGGTTCTAGACTTCTAGTTATTACATTGGAATACCTATATATTTGCCTTTACATTATCATATTGTCCGTTCGAGAGACGTGTCTGGTATATAATTATACATTATACAGGTGTCCGTTAAGGCAGCGGTTTCACTCTACACACATGAGTAGCAAAAAAATGAAATAATAACAATTACCCTATTGTTATTAATTATTTATGACACCTTCAATGATGGGTGCGTAAGTCGGTAGCAGTAAAAAAAAAGAAAAGACAGACAATTTCGACGGCAACGGTATAGCACACAGCATTCGTTGTTTTTTTTTTTTTAACTTTTGACGAAGTCGCCCACGGGTCACGTGCTAGCTCACTCTGAATCGTTGTGATATTATAATGACAATAAATAATATTAAAATTTATATTATAATATCAATGCATGTATTTTTGTATATAGTGACACGTCTGACGTGTGTACCTATTTATACGGCAGAATCAGCTGCGTCGCCCACACGTTCGCTGCGGGTAGTATGTCACTGCAGGCACCAACATTCAGACACTCACGATCCAATAGTCATGCTGTTGGGTAACACGGGGAGCGGGATAAGGATCGATGGGCATGTATGCGAAAAAAAAGCGATCGCATACCTGCAGCTTGTAAGACCGCAAACCATTATTTATTATATTACACGTGATAAACGTCGCGTTTTTGCAGGTGGACTGTTATCATAAGTCTGAAAATATAGAAACACATTTCAACGATATCGTGTGTGTGTGTGTGTGTGTGTGTCATCACTCAGGACCAATAACATAAATTCATTACGAAAACCATGAATAATTAAAACAGTAGGTACTTGGGAAAAAAATAAATTGTATTTTATACAGTGGCCACCTTTGGAGTATATTTTTAAATAATATTATTATAGACGCACTCCCCCATCCGGTCATCCACATTAATAACCTGTTATCGGTTTGGATATATTTGTCCAGGAGAGGTTTAAAAGTGATTTAGACGGGAGTATAGGACTATTGTTTTATGGATATTATACATATATATGTATATATTATATTCCGCGGGATAAAACGGTTTGTTTGTTCTTTATTGTCCAAAAATGGGTAATCCCAGTTTTTAGCCGAACGTGCTATTACGCGGGATTTCGAAATAAGCCTTTTAATATTTAACGGTACTGCAGCATTACTGTACATGTGTGTACAATATTTATTATATTATACCCACAGAGTCAAAGGAAAAATAAATTACTTATTAGTTTATGGCAGAGTACCTGTATGGCTATATGATTTTATGAAAACATATATATATATTATATTATTGTGTACCTTATATGTCAAAATTATGATTCAATGACAATGAGCATAGTAACTGTATTTAAATGTTCATTGATATGCATATTGTATTTGATGTAGCGATATCTATATAATGTTTAAAACATTTTTTTTTTTATAAATGTTGAAACTTGATCTAAAAATACCTATTGTGTAAATATTTTTACTGAAACTTTTTAGGTGTATAGAAATAATATATTGTTGACTATTGTTAGGAAATTATAATACACTATACTATGATAAAATAAAATATAATATATTACTTTCCGAAATGATTACCTATATACAAAGAAATTTCTCAAAAAGTTTAAAGCACCTTTTTATACTATAGAGAACAATGATACAGGATGTAACAGGAAGACCTGCGTTCCTGACAGATGAAATAACTTTAGTTCTAATCAATATTTTAAAATGTTTTTATATATATTATCGCATTTAATAATAGACGCAATTACGCATTTAAGTCACTTGCTTTTAATATTGAAAATAAAATATTTATTTATTGATTTAAATTTTTTTGGAATAATTCAATATAGCTAATTAATTGTAAATCTGATAAAAAAAAACACTTTTGATGGTAAAATCATTTATCAAAATCAAAAATTGTATTTTTTAGAATTTTTTAAAAAATTAATATTTTTTGAGTAAATTAATTTAGAACGTAATGACTTTTTTCAAAATATTATTTTCGGGAATTTTTCGACATGAGTATATTTCCTAAATTATTTATTAACTATATAATTTTTTCATTATTTCAGACATTTAAGTAGCATATTTCTTTTCAGGTCTTCCTGGTACACCTTGTACCTATAGTTCCATTAATAAATTATAGTTAATGAAAATGAACTGAAATACTGCCAATAATCATATTCCCAAGCTTAAGCTTTTACAAATAATATCTATGCCTAGGTATTCGCATATATACAACGAAACAAGATAATATAGGATTTCGTTGTAGTGTATATACGTAATTTTATATTTTGTAATAACAATTGGTTTGAACTTTGAAGAAAATTAATTAAACATTTTGCTCCATCACGATATTATAATATCGAGCCAGCCACTGGTCAAGTAATACACTCACCCTAAACATAATTATTTCCATTTTCCCAGCGTGTTGCGCACTTGTGCAATGAACTATATACTGTGAATGGAGTATCCAAATATTAATTTTCAATGAACATTTCGTCGAATATCTAGGAAATCAATTCTATATGATAACTGATGTGTTTTTAAAACCATATAATATATGCTAACTCAGGGACATAAAACTACATAGAGTAGGCATGTATAGTGTTATAGACTATAGTTATGTGTTATATGTGCACTTATAATTTTAAGTTTAAGTGTAGATATACACTCGACTCGAATACGTTATAATATTATAATAGCTCAACGTTTATTGTTTTAGTTTTTTTCAAAACTGAATTTATATTATACATAATTGAGGTGGCCCTCGAAAAATATTACGTGAATTAAAAATTCCTATACAGTCTTCATTACTTCCCGACAATATTAAATAGGTGGTAGGTAGTATATAGGTACGCCGTACGCATACAATTCCTCTAATTCCGAGTGTATGAAAACACATAATGCCATTAAATGTATAATATGATAACAAACACATTGTAATTATTTTTTTTTCTTTATAGTGCAATTGTTTTAACACGTAAATA
Organism: Macrosiphum euphorbiae; assembly: GCA_949089665.1. Classification (NCBI taxonomy): domain Eukaryota; kingdom Metazoa; phylum Arthropoda; class Insecta; order Hemiptera; family Aphididae; genus Macrosiphum; species Macrosiphum euphorbiae. The sequence continues at coordinate 94,510,160 of CARXXK010000001.1, read as the reverse complement.
TAGTGTTAATAACGATGAATATGAAACAACGCCTGCGAGGTGAACCATCGAGCATAAAATTTAAGCACTTATAATGCTATTAAAAGTAAATCAAATATCGCTGGGGCGAGGTAGTTTTAAGACACAATAACAAGACGCGTGTACTAAATGAACTTTTATCTGACCATATAATCGTACGTCGTGTTAATAGTAAGGTGTTTTTCCGTGTTTGAAACCATTCGAATAATAACATTCCTTTCATTGGGTAAAATAAGATTTTTCAGACATCTGCAGCAGGAATAGTGTAGAATATTTTTCAATATATAATTCAAAAAGCAATCAAGACTGAGCACTTATATGTTGTCCTTATAAGTTCTACTTATACCAAAATACATACGCACGCGTGTTTTAAATATCTGATCAATAATGTGTTTTTAGTTTATTGTTATCTCATTAAACATTTTGTTTTTATGGATTCAAGACCAGTAGTTTTGAAACTTAACACTGTTGAATAAGATAATACCTCAAACTTTTGCAAATAAAGGTAGATATAAATAGAATATAGAATATGAACTGCTACAGAGATGCTTACATTAAAATGTGACATGTTGTTCAAATATACTTATTATAGTAAATATAATTCTAGATAAGAATACCTATATACATAACGCAAATAAAATTAATTCGCTCAAATCTAAAAAATTCATTTTCACAAACTACAAGAAACGTCCCGTTTCACAATAAGTAAATGCCAACAATACATGTTATTTTCAGAAAATTGTCAAATCTTATGATGACGTGTAAACATTTGATAGTTTTACTGATGAATTATTTTTTAAGTTATTATAAACATTTTATGTTGTCTCAACAAAATAATCTTTATTTATAAACTGTATATAATATGTTTTTGTACAAATTACGCGGATTTATTTCAGAATTTCATCTGCATTGCAGTAAGGTATTATTTATTATGGCTCATTGAAATCCAGCCAAATTTCACTTAAAGAGTTGTCAATACGTAACTGCAAGTTTAATTATAATTGCATGATATGTTGTATATTTTATTTAAAATTTTAGTACAGCAGGGTCGATAAAAAATGTCAAAAAGTAATCCTGGTATGTAAATATATAATACGCTGAGCAACTATCTCTATTTGTCCATCGTAGTGCATGACAATGTTTTATTTTATTAGTATAAACTATAAACACTTGGGGGCAATGATAAATTATTGAAATTAAAAACTATTTTGAGCGAGTTCTGGCTATTTTTAATAAACAATTTAAAATTGTAAGTGGGTATTTAGGACAAAAAAATACCAAGTTTTTTTATTTATACAATATAAAAGTGCTTTTGTGTAACTATCTACATAATATATAGAGCTCTTGTCTGCAGACATTTTTAACTTTCAATATTGAAAATTAAAATATTATCAAAAGTAATAAAACTTGAAAGTATAAATATTTCTAAAAGTTGTATAAAGGTAGTAGAATCTGATATTATAATATAATATAATTATTTTTAAATTTTAAATTTTTTACACATTTTAATATTAATATGTAAAGTGCTATGAAGTGCATGCAATTAGTATATTTAATAATAAGAAGGTAGGTAGGTAGGTACCAATACTTTTGAAATTGTACTGTGCACATGTAAATAATGTAAGCATGTAAACAATTAATAATATAATAATATATACTTAATAGTATATTTTTCCCGATTATTAAGAAAAGTAAGGGGAACCTTACTAGTGGCCCTCCAAAGTTCCAACTAGATCCACTTTTCTATTTAAAGTTCTTCAGACACAAAAATAAAAAATTTAAAAACAAACATATAATTATACCTATTGCAATCAATACGCATTTATTGCAGAATCTATGACTGCAGTTCGTATTATATTGATTCTATATTAAATATTTATTTACAAAATGTTTTTATTAGATTTTGTCAAAAATTATTCAGACACAATTTAATTTAAAATGTATCAATAATCACTCGGGATGAAATATAATGAGTTGAATAATTATACTATACACTGCAGTATTTGTAATCGTGTTTCCATACATATAGTATAATATATATTTTCCCGATGAGTATAATATTATGATACGTAACACGATTTGAAGTTTCAACGTATATTATAATATTATTATATTATTTTTACATATAATATTATACCATTGATTATACTATACGTCATACGTACCAATATACATAATATATAAAGTAGGTATATAGTGTTAGTCACTCTTATCCAGAAGTATCTATAGGTATATATAGTGTATACCTAATACAATTTACTATGAAAATTATATTTAATAAATATTAATATCTATATATTATATCATATATTATTTGACATTCGTCATTCTGTATTCGGTATAGTTTTCAAAAATAAAGAATATTATAGTAAAGGACTTTTACTCTTTCCTGCTGTTTCTTTTTTTTTCATCTGGCCATCGTTATTGCTTATCAATGTCCCCTCGATGCTCCCGTGTCACACCGGCCATTGGGTCGGTGGTATCCGATGGTTATCGTCACCGGTGGTCCCGGGACGTTATACTATAAGGGTAGTTATATACATTTAGGCCACGTCAGAGGGTCTTTGCCGAGCTGCAACATAATATAGAGAACTATACACCATCCCCGGTCGGATAATATAATAGCAGCCAAATATATACGGCGGTAAATAGCTGCAGCCCCCATGCGCGATATACTATATGCTATAAATAATGTGCAGTGTATACAGGGTGTTTTTTTTACAGCGTACCAGACAATATAATTTATAATGCAGGTATAAGCTGATCCGATATATGATATATATAGGTTTTATATTTATTTATATTAGGTTTATACTTTAATTTTTACCTAATTTATACGAGAAGATTTCTTATATTATTATCTCGTTTGTGAAAGCCCCAACTACAATAATCATTCTGAGTTATACTGTGTAACTATGACTAACCGATCGATAAAATTCCGAAATTTGGGAATTTACCAAAGGCAGATGATAAAATACTAAAGGTCAAACCGGTAAATCGCATGTATTGCCAGTATTCCTATGTACACATTATAATATTCTATACTGATTTATGAGTTGAAAAAATAAAACGGGAAAATCGAATAATATGACGTCTCAATAGTTCGTTGCCAGTAGTATGATAAAATCATCCTGTATATACAACCTATTTGTGTGATGCATACATGTACAATATATTATGTACACATCAGTACCTACATCACGTATACGTAGGTAAATATAATCGTAGTGATCGGTTAACACTGCAGATATACATTCGATGGTATAGAGTAAAAATATATCCATACATTGATACACCTATACCTATATATATGTAATATATGTATATATAAGAGAGATAAAGTGAAATAATACAACATATAATACATACTCGTCTGATATTATACGATAATATGAACAGGATTAAACAGACGATGTTCAATAGTTTGAAAAACAGGCACCTTTGACGTTATATGGCTAGGACATATTATTTGAACAAAATCAAAAATTCCGTTACTGGAAAATGACTCGTATATATCCCGAAATATACTCTGTCAATTGAAAATGTAAATCCCTTTGGCTATCCGTTTCGGGACAAAGCGGGTTACGCTGCACCTACTATGCACACAATATATAAAATATAATAGCAGATATATGTACGAAAAAAAGAACCTATCGCTAGAAAATCACTGTACAAAGTATTTATTTAATATTGTGAAAAGGTCACTTTGAAATTCGGATTTTGATATGATATAGGTATAGGACGGTAGGCAATAAAGTATGTATAGGTGAACGTCTCGTGGTACCTACTTTGCAGTGGTACCTACTCCCTGACTTGTAAAGTGGTTTTAATTGAGTTTTTTGTCTTGATAAATTAAATGCTTTCTAGACGATCGAGATATTATCATCACATATTCGAATTACGCACAATAATTAGTCTGTTAATCTATTATAGTATAGACACTATACATATATTTAATAATAATATGCTAAATGTAGAACGTTGAAACTTCTATAATATACTATATGCATATCTAAATGTTTAGAATACTTGTAATGGTTCACATATTTATGTTACACACTTGCAAGTTGCAACAGTAGGTATTGGTACTACATTAGTAGGTAACCAGGTAACCTATATGCCACAGAGTATAGTTTACTATACAACCATGTACAAATATTGCAATTTTGTATTCATCCGTGGTAGGTACCTACCTAAAATGTTGCGGTATATACGAGACAAAAGTTACAAAGCACCTCACCCTGCAAGTACCAAGGTCAACATTTTTACTTGAAAATTGTTTGATATTATGTTAATTACTATACGCATATCAAAATGCAACTACACTGTAAAGTATATACAGTGTTCGGGGTTTGTCTTCAATAAGTATCACGCTATTCCTATAAGTACATGGTTAAAATTTCGACTTAGTTTAATACAAAATAGGTACGAGAAAGTCAGTTGTTATATCGAGGACCAGATTACTCGATGCGTATTTAACGATAGATATAACAATAATAATATCTACTAGCTGATCCCCACAATATATAGAGCTTAATTATATATATTTAATATGCAAAAGTACATTTTATACATATCCCACGCACAGAAAATTAAAACCAAAACGATACCTATTATATTAAACATGGATGACTCATAATATAATAATGTTATCATGTATATAGGCGTGTCGAATTTATACGAATAGTGGATATTATATTATAATATAGATAGATAAATAATAATAATAATATATCAAACTATAATAGCGTTATACGCGCATTCTGCATACCTACATATATTACTATCTTTCATCCGTCCATTTTCTACATGCAGATATCAATAATATGTATAATATTATTATATACTATACGTATTGTACTATTATTGGCATCTGAAATCATACATCGATAATTATAGGCGTTTTATTATTGCGTACGGTAAAAATGTCAATACACTTAACAGAACAACCAAAGCGGTACACAATATAATATAATATGCGGTACATATATACGATACACTCAGTAAGCTAATGCAATATAATATTATTTATTATGTTTATAGTAATGATAATAATATGACGATAACAATACCCATGTTTTTAAAATGCGTATTCATTGGCGGACCTTGTAGTTCTTACGCCCAAAAATTGAATCCCGAACTTAATAATATAATATACCCACAGCGACCATAAAATATGACGTTGTTCGGCTGGCCGGAGTAAAGAGAGATAGGCAGCTATTATTTAACTGGAGCAGCTAATCGCCGATCATCCGAATACAGGTTTTTATTATAAATTTGTATGATTAGTATCATTATAATTAATAGTTAATACATATTACAATATCATTATTGTAGGGACATATTGTGGGCTTAGGGGTCTTCACAATAAACGATGATCAAAGTAGGTATTTATTAGTTTAAAAGGATTATAGTACTGTTAATTAAATTTCAAACATTTCGATATATTATAAAATTATATTATTATACATTCATTTAATTTGTCAATATCCATATGATATCATGATATGGGTCAATATTTAATGACGACCTAATGTAATTATGTTATAACAATTAATAAAAATATTATTAAACACAATAATTAATGACGGAGTATGATTAGTGATTACCTAAATAATTACACAAACTATAGTTTTTTCATAATCAAATTTTAAATAGTTACATGCATTTGATGGATGTAAATATATAATATATTTATTGTATATATATAAACGATTAAATTTCATATGAACCTGTGTCCTGTATGGTTTTAAACTGTAATTATATAAAAATGTTTGGCACAACACTGAGTATAGGTTAGGTTTACTCATAGGTCATATTATTTTGTGGTGGATAAAACAGAGCGTTTCTCCTTGCAGCACTGCATGCACCGAATTTTGAGTCGATGGATTTATAAGACAGCTACCTACATGTATGTAATAAAAATATATAATATATAGGTACATAGTATTACAGTGAATGTAATACCGTACTAGCGCAAGGTCAGCTATTATTGGGACACAGATACCATCACAATATATATATTATATTATATTATACACACACATATTATTTAAATTATATCGCATACACATCACGCTTTACGCGTATATTAATTGAGTTCGGTATACAATTATTATGCTATTTAATCGACGTATTTAATACATATTATTATTAATATTTATATTGTTGCGGTGCACACACATGTTATACACGGTGTACCTATATACCATCTGGCGTGGCGTGATTTTTATTATTATTATTATTATGAACATCATTATTTTATTCTGTGTTACCTATATCATCATCATCGTCACTAGTTTCGCTAAAAACCCGCGTGGTGGCCGTCCGACGTGTATAATATGCCTAATGCCTACGTATATATTATATATAGTTATGTCCTTATAGGTATACAATATAGGTACCCAATATTCCGTAGGTAGGTACAGATAATGCTGGACAAGTTAATGATATTTTTTTAAATGAGTTAAGTTAAGAGATGCAGAGATCAGTTTATTTAAGTTATTCAGTTATTTATCTGTTTTTAAATGTATACTTATTATTATTAAATTTCATATCCGTGTGGTATAAAAATTAACTATTTCTTTTAAACAATTCTGGCTAGTGGCAACAAGAAGTACACTATTAATTAAGAATTCAATTTTTATTTTCCTATTTGGCATTTATCATCAATAGTCATTGTATTATATTTATATTATTTAATTATTTATAAATTGATTTAACTTGGATTCGATTGAAAGTAAGTCGTTATTTACTTAGTTAATATTATATATCAATAAAATGTTAGAAAAATTAAATGCAAAACGGAAAGTTAGAAACTTAAGTTAGGATGATCTTGACTTTTCAACAATGTGGTAGCTGCATATACCTTTGTGCGTAACAAAATTAGTAAGTAAGCACCTAAATTTAACCCTCTGGAGGGTGTGAAATTTAGGAACACACTGTGGATTAGGACTAATAATTGAAATGTTTTTATTTCTCCGAAACTGTGTATATATATTATAACCTGCTATAAAATTTTGATTTTTAAATTAGTCACTTGGCCGTATTCTGTTTTAATACGTACTGCACACCCAAGGCTTCTGTAATAGTTTTCCACCCTCGTCACGTTTAATATAACGATAATATACTTTTTTAAATCGCGTATTCGCGTAGGTACCCACTGTATACCCATTACCAACTACTTCGGATACTTAGGGAACATAATATACATGCATATTACATATATGTATATTACATACATATATATGTTATATTCATAATATAATGATATAATATTATTATCATCATCACGCCAGCTACTATACCTTTACACCGTACTCAACTATACCGCATAGCCGCATAGGTACACCTATTATACCTGCAGCATATCACAACATATCACAACAGCGCGGTTGTAATTATTATCATTAAAATAATAATATATTATTATTATTATTTCAACGACGTATAGAGGTATACCTACATAGTAATATTATAGTAATATTAATTATTATTATAACACCGTCGTCACTCGTCGCGGCTGTAACGCGCGTTCGTTTGCCGAGCAGCGGCGCGTGGGCTCGACTATGCGGACGTGCTGTGTATAGCTGCTATACACCGTAGTAAGCAGAGTCCCCGTCGTCTATACAAATACAATACAAACAAGCACACATACACACACACACACACACACACACACACACACACACACACACACACACACACTGCTCGTGTAGGCGAACCAGTGCGGTCTTTATTATTAACGTGGTTTATAACACAGTACGATGATACGCGCAAGCACACTCACACGAGCCCGAGATAACGTCTTCAGATAAACACACGTCGACCCACAGGGGTCTCTCGGAGCGGATTTATGTCGTATCGATTACCGGCATGCAAAATGCGCGAGTATCCCGTCGCGTTTAAAAACTTCCTCTCTACAATACACTGTGTTATTATAGTATATTATACATATTATTATATTATAGCCACGCAATCCCCGTCCCTCTATAGCATTACTTACCTGTATATATATATATATATAACATCTAATACAGCTCATAATAACATCTAACGCTGTAGCGTAGCCGCAGCAGCACTGGCAGAATATTCTACTGCAATCATAATATTATTATTATTATCATCATTATTGTTATTAGCCATTTCTTTAGCCTTCGTCGTCGCCATAATAACGCAGCCACGACGACGGTATAGACGCCACGGTTTATTATATTCATTCGAAAACGACCGAATTTACACAGTGTTGGAAACGACCTTTACCTGGTGCCTATGCAGTTATGCCTCCTGCAACGGCTAATAACGATTTTTTTTCATTTTATTACCTTTAATTTTTATTGTTATCGTACCTGTTTAATGTGTACTTACCTACTGATAACAATAATGAGAGAATTTCATATCGCAATCAAATAGGTTTTTATTAAAGTATTGTTTTAATATTGGACGCGTAAAGCATTCAGATAATTAAAAACTTTGAGATTTTCATGAACAAAAGTAATAGTCAAATACTTATTTAAAGTAGGTATTTTTTTAGTTATATTTATTTTATAGTTCAAATTTATAAAATGGGAATATATATTGCCAAGGTAAAAATGTATAGAACTCTCTTTATTGTTTATACCTAATATACCTATTATACATTGGTGTAATTTATTAGCAATAATTTTTATTAATTTAGTTATTTTTTTTTATTTTTTATGATATTATATACAAATATTTATTAGATAAGACATATTTATTGTTACATTTTACGGACTCTACTACGACTATAAATTGCATACAAATGCATACTAATAACATTTCATACTAAATATTAGCAAAAAATAATTATGAAAATAGTATGTGGGGGGTGCTGGAGTAACGTACTTGTATGAACTTACCATTTCTTTGCAAATCAGTAATTAGCCTCACAAACGGTGCGTAATATAAAATGCAAGTGTATGTAGATTTCCGTTGACCTATATATTAGATGAATCTATGAAAAAATATGAAAGTCAAAAGCTAAAGCTAAAATATTGAAATACGAATTTTGTCTTTATGGTTCTGCTACTCTGTCACACAACAAAAGACTTAAGTAATTCATTGTTGTCAAGCTGTCTACGAACCACACTTGGGACGTTAAAATCTACTCCTTCCCTTGCATTAAATGTGAAAACCACCTGTTCTTCACTTATCATTAGATATATCGCTGGATTACTGGACAATTTATCCTGAAATGGTCTCCCCATCAATCTCCCCCGTAATCGATAGATTTAACTCGGTTAACACTAAATAAAGATTCGTTCATAGATTCACTCCGTTATTACTCTCGTCATAATGTAATCACTCCCTACGATTCTTACAATTTTTAACAACGTTCACCAACTACCTATATATGATAGGTAGTGCCCTTACACTAACACCTTCAGTGATGGTTGCACGTAACTTCATTGGCTAAAACGCAACCCATAGTGTGATGATTAGGAATTAGTATTTAGTATTTGTCAGATTTATCAAAGTTTTTTAAGTTACAGAGGGATTTCAAAATGGTTATCGATAACTTTACCCCTTAGTGAGCCAGTGTCGTCACCAATAAAGTTTTCCTTTTGGCACACTTGCTTAGTTTTTTTTGTTTGTCTATTTAAAATTTATGATTGGTAGTTGGTACCTACTTAACAATAAGCGGAAAAAATATTTATGAATCCACGTATAAAACTATTACGTACTTTTCATATTATAATATATCTTATATCTTATAAATTATGATATACCTACACTCCAATTGATATTGTTCATGTTATTTTGCATCGTATATGGTTTACCATAAGAATAAACACACACCTCATCCTCATGTAGTAAGTGAAAATCAAATAGTAAAATATCTTCGTCACTATTATACAGCAAACATATTAAAAATAAGAATTATACTAATCATAAAGGTACGCTGGCTAATGTACCTACCCAACTACAACTGTTAAAGCCAATATTCTCAATAACAAATAATAGTACCTAATAATAATACCTAATAATAATACGAATTACAACAATATTTTGCGAGCCGCAATGAAAGAACCACACATCATTCTGCAGTTTTATTATAAATATGAGTATTAATGTATTATATACCTACGTATTATAAGATATTGCACCAAGAGTTAAGTTTAGATTTATTAATAATTAAACATTCAAATTGGTTTTAATCGGCCACGTTCAGATTAGATAATAATTGTATTTACATAATTTTAAACGGGTCACGTTGATTGTATGCAACTACATAATAAGCGTTGTGTTTATACAGATTGTGGTACCTAGTACACATATAGTCGATTTTTTTAAAATAACAACTTATGCTATGATTCACATTTAAGTAGCCGTCACTTTTTAATGATACAATTATACATTTATGTTAAACCATTTGTAATTATTCAAAAGTCGGAAGAAAAAAAATCAATTTTAATTGTTTTAATTTGTATTTTATATTTATTATTAAAGTTTTACAATTAAATTAGCAATAAGCATGAGTAAACACTATTATTACCTACATTTACAAAATAATATGTAAATTGCTAAATAGGTACCCATGTATTTTAGATTCTGAGTGGAACGATGAATGTATTGATTTTACAATGATGTGTGTTTATTTTTTATTTTATTTTTTTTTTGTGTCTGTCATCACGGTGTGGGGCAGTAAAACCGTTTCGATTTTCTTCAACAGTATCTTGTTCGATGGGAAAGTGAATCTAGTTGGTACTTTGGAGGAGTCAAAAGTATAGTTTTTCCAGTAGTTTTCAAAAGTGCAGTAAAAACAACAGAAAATTTAAGGAAAAACGGGAATTTTTACGCAAAATCAGTTTTTCAAAAAATCGATTTTAGTTTTTGGTGTAACTCTAAAACAAATTAACGTACATATAAGTCAATGTACATGAAATTTTCACCGGTTGTTTATATTTGCATTTTCTATACATGACATTTTATTTTTTCTTTCTATGAATATCAATAAAGTTTTATTTGTTGGATCAAAAAGTGTAAAAATTTAATACAAGGCTCCTTAGATATTGTTATAATAGCCGTTGAAAAATAATAAAAATACATGGGAGAAATTTTTATTTTATAAGCATTTAAAGACCAAATTTTTTCATAATTATTTTGTAGTTAAAAATGTTTAAAATGTTCAACTTTTATATCTAAGGATGGACAATTTAAAACAAGATTCCACGTAAGTAGTTAATTCTGTTACCAAAAAATCTAAAAAATACATAAGAACAGTTTATTTTTATAGTCATTTTAAGTTCAAATTTTGACGAAATTATATAAAAAAAAACCTAGAATAACTATTTTGGTTATTTTGTTGTGATAGTATAATATTATTCGTGGGTACTTGAAACTTCTGAAGTACACTATTATATATCTATGATAGTATCAGGGCTTGTTGTTGATGTATAACGCGTTATAAGTACCTAATGGATATTGTGATATGATTAATTTGGATATCATCTCAGTATCATTTTTCTTATACAATGATATTATATCATTGAATTCAAATTTAATACCATCCATTATACAGTGACCCACTTGTAACCTACTGTAGAACAGAGCATCTTTTTAAGTTTGTAGTTCTGTGCGTACCTAAATTGTTTTTGAGAAAATACCCATTTATTTCAATTCACAGTATGAATCACAGTAAAAAGTAATAAAATCATACTTTTCAGTTTTAAATTGTTTTCTGATAACTAATTAGTTATTCTATTGGTAGGTATAATAATAATATGTAGGTGCATGATACATCCATTAAACCTACATAATATTGCCATTTGAATTATCCATTAATAATTTTATGTACGACCTTTATAGCTATTATATGATTACACGATCTCGTACACATACTTTATTGCGTCCCATAAATATGCAGTGATTAGTTTTTATTGTTCAACTATTTATTGTTTAAAATAAAAACATTTAAATACTCATTTTCAATGTTACTTATGTAAATTAATCGTTTTAATTATTATATATTCTACAATATGTCAATTATATTTTCTAATTAATAATTAGTAGATACATATTATATCTTTTGTTCTGGCACACAATTAGTTTTGGTATTACGTTTTCAAATTTTCTATTTCAAAAACTTCTGACCCAAATACATAAAATTTCCATCGAGGTCTTCAATTTCACACATAATTCAACAAATGTATTATTACATATTACATATAGGAATGGGTGACTATACAATAATAAGTCCCAAGGTAATAATAATTTTTATATGAACTTCCAAAATCTGAGTTAATTACTACTTAGTTATAAATACCGTGTTATAAATTACATGCCTGAATCACGAAATTGATAAAATATGGTCATTGGTCAAGACGTTTATCAACCTAGAGAGCCTATTTACAAATACAACTGATTAGGTATACCATAAAAAAAAACTGTTAGTTAATGCTACTAATTACTATTGTAGGTTATTTTACATACCTATCTAAAATTGTTGTGAAAATCGGGCAAGATGATCGTCAAATTCCTTTAAAAAGTATTAAATGAAATATATTCAAGTTTTTCCATTAACTTTACAGATTTAAAAAGGCTATATAAGTAGGTAGGTACTTATAATAAGCAATAGTCGTGCATTTTCCGAATAGAGATTAAGGAGAAGAAGTATTGTGTTGTTGGAAGCTTACCTTTACGACCTTAACATTGATTACTTGAGTAAGAATAATACAAATTGTGTACAATATACCATATAAAATTCAAGCAAACCATGATAATATATTATATTATTACATAAAATTAGGTATATAATACATACATAGAATATAGATAAACGTAATATTTCAATCAGATAATCTCATAATAATTTTAAATAAATCATATTATATTGTATTATAATGTAATATAGGGTACATAATTATGGATTTTTACACGCATAAACAAAACAAAGTGTCTTATTATTATAATTGAAATGATACACATTTAATCATACCCTACTTAAATTGTATCAATTATTATGTTTGCTATATAGGTATTTACAAATAATTTAATTTTTATAAAAAGTAAGTAACCAAAATAATATATAGAACATCACAATGGAAAAGTTGTGCAAACAAATTAAAAAATTATGTTGTCGATTTAGTATGAGAGAACAATGTAAAAGATTAAAAACCAATTAAAAAGTAATTAAAGTTCATTATATTTTATTATACAAATTACAAATGTTTTTTCTGTGGTGTATCTTATAATTAATAAAAATGTACTATTTTGATGTTCATTAAAAATGTGTTAAAATTATAAATTGTTGTACAACTTTAACAAAGACTTCAATCCGTATAATAATATATACACTGTTATATGACTCTTAGGGTAACGTATATCAAGCAGTTGGTATAAAATATGAATTTATGATTATGTGATAACCAATAACTGATAAGGACTGTCAAATAATATAAATTATGGTAAATTTGGTGGGAACCCCTAAAATAAATTACACAACGAGAGTCCAGTGGATACACCATAAAAAAATATTCATATGATATTATACCCTTGTCCTGAACCCTTGGCTAAGTCACTGACAAAATATGGTCAATGCATTAGATATATACGTCATGATATTTTATACTTTTAAATCAGTATTTTACCGTTGGTGACTATCTATTATACATGTATACGTCATATTATATAATATATAATTCACAATATTCGTATTCTATGTATGGCACTGTATATTACAATAAATTATTCCATAGCCAGTCGGGCAAAGTTACTTGGAAACAAGCACAAATTGTTTTTTTCTCAAGGAGTATACCTACCTAATACTTTTTAAGTTCTAACAAGTAATTTACTCAAATTAAGGCGAAGATATTTAAACACAACTTGCTGAGATCAATTATGCATTAACAGAGCAGATAAAAATATGGAGTGTAATAGAAGAAAATTTTGAGAACTGACAAAATTATAATAATATACAATATTATAATACAACATAGTGATCAGTGATCCAGATACCATTTAAAGTTATCGAAAATAATTTGGGTTGTGTGGTTTTCCTATAAGATTTTAGAAAACCTACTTTCAGACAAAAAGGTCATAGTGGAAGTCTGCAGTATATTATAAATAATATAATATAATATACATATTATTTACATTTATATTTTATAATATATTTTCTGAATATATTATGTTTAATGTCACTCTTGGAATTACCACTGACCCATCTCTTTCCATTTTATGGGACTTAAATATTTTAGCCTCCATGAATAAAAAATCGTCAAAATATCACATAAATGATCACGAAAATGTGAAAATAATGGAAATAATTTACCTATACTGATAACTTAAATCGAATGATATTATACAGCAGTGTACCAATACACTATAATTATGTTTATTATAGATATATAATACATTTTATATGCCTGCGCCTGTTGTATTATTATTGTTATTTTATTTTTAATTACCGGGCCATCTCGGCCACGAATTAACATTTTTTTTATCAAGACGTGGTTAATATTATATAGAATTCCTGTTATAGTGTTATGTATTATAATATATTTCGTAATCGATAGGTAATATCGTAGTTGCGACTGCACTATGGAATAAAAAAATGCGTATTATTAAGTAGTCGATCGACTATCGAGTTGTACATATGTATAGAGCAGGTATAACGTTTAAAATTTCACAATTTTATCGAAACGATTGGTTTTTAGCCGCTTAAATAAAGTTATTGGTGATAGAACGACACGATACACATTTTATTTTATTTTTATATTATTCGGTTTATCATTTTCGTCCTTAACTTCATTATTTCACCATGACATTAAAATATCAATAAATTGTTTTGGCATTTTTTGACCGTATAAAATATATATGATCAAATCGAACGTGGTAATGCGGTAATAACAACAATAACAATAACAATAACAATAATAATATCCCTAATATAATTATAGACGCTCTAATGCCTCCAAACACACTTATTGGACCTCTATAATGTAACTCCCATTATAAGGGCACTCGGGCACATGGCTCCTTCTCGAATAATCATCGTGCAATTTTATTAGTTATTCGGTCGATGACACACGATACGAGCGTGTGAAAGAGAACGGTGCACATGTGTTCCCCTCAAAATATGCTTATATTATTATATAGAGTTTTTTTTTCGCTGCTTATAATTATTATTATTATCGAAATGTAATATAATGATATATTATAAGTTTTGAAAAGGCTGTTCTCGGGATTTAAGAGCGACCGCGGTCAAGGCTCGTTAAAAACATTTCGGCTTGTTAAACTCGAATAGACGCACGCGCGACCGTTTACGCGATGTGATTTTTTTATTATTGTTATTATTCATTTTGCCATCGTCATCGGGGTCTGACTATTATTATCGTCATCGTTATAGCATTGTCATTACGAGTATTTTGCATGTTATTGTAAGAGTAGATACTCTGAACGCGAACGGGCTAAGTGGAAATCAAAAACGTCTTAGGTGTGCGCTGTAGGGTGTATTACAAATAATGATAACAATAATATATTATGCATAGTATTACAAACAATGTAGAATGGGTATACGGCGAGTAATATTATATCACATTATCATAGGAATATATGAGCGCTCGTCGGGATCGGACCGGAAAAAGCGTAGCAATCTCACCGTTTTCGGCCCGTTTGATAAAAACAATACGACACCTTTTTACACACATATATATATAGTGCGCTTGTGTGTGTTTGTGTGTGTATGTTACACTTGAACCGTTTCACCACAAGAGACTGTCGCCAGTCGGGTTGGCATGATCATTTATTTTAATAATCTAGGCAGAAATACTTTATTTTTTCCACTAAATCAAAACTCAAAATGTGTATGCGTACTCAGCAAGTCTCTGTAGACACCGCCCTAAGTAAGTCGGGAATATCTTTGAAAGTAATTGAATTTTTAACCTCGGGTGATGCAGCTTTAGAGGTCTAGACCACGGCCCTTTCGAATTTACCATTCTGCAGTCCGTCGATTTAATATTTGGACGTATCCCGTGGTTGATGCATTTGCATTTCAAACGTAAATGTCTAATGCAAATCGTATGTTTGATGTTCAGTCCAACTGCAGAGTCGGATCGACAACTACACAGTATTAATTGTACTACGATATTTAAAATAAATAACATTGCAGACAAAATGGATTGAAACAATATATTGTTAGGTATCTACAACTTACAACATACAGATTTCAGATTTGAAAGTTACCTACCGTATGCTTGTCATTTCATACGTTATAAATCGGTCGCAATGTATATAATAACAATGATATTATCACTACATGGCGCCGATTATGCTGTGCGTAGAGTGCATATATCAATAATCACTATACGATACTATATAATATGGGGTAAATCGACGTGGACGTTTGAACGGCGGTCGGTTATCGTAGTTTCAGCTTGTTGAGAGAAAACTTCTAACAAAATAATATTTCATATACTTATATAATATTATGTATATGTACCCTCGAGCGCATTTCGCACACAGATATATAGAGCAAGAGCGTGCAGTGTCGAAGTGCAGCGTAAACTGTTGCCATTATACACGCGTAATACCGGCAGTTACCGTGGATAAGAAAAGAAAAAAAAATTAAACGACGTTGAACCAATTTTCCACTTGCCCGGCCCCGTGATATAGCTCCGTTACCCCAGCACTGCCATATTTGAAATTGAAATTCAGACTTATTCAGTATTATGTACTTTATTTTGTACAATTTTGTACAACCAAAATTAAATTTTGTACACCTCCCCGAACCCGAGAAAACGCCATTTTACCACGTCCGTGCTGCGGTAACGTTACCCCAGCACTGCTTCTAACTAATTTTGAACAAATTCAATTTTCAACCATACAGTATTATGTACTTTATTTTGTACAATTTTGTACAACCAAAATTAAATTTTGTACACTTCCCCGAACCCGAGAAAACGCCATTTTACCACGTCCGTGCTGCGGTAACGTTACCCCAGCACTGCTTCTAACGAATTATGAACAAATTCAATTTTCAACGACACAGTATTATGTACTTTATTTTGTACAATTTTGTACAACCAAAATAAAATTTTGTACACCTCCCCGAACCCGAGAAAACGTGACCTATATTAGTGGATATTTTAACGAATATACTGGGAGTAGATTGATTATTTATTACGTTTAATTTTGCTATTTATTTATGACGTATATCATTTCTTTTGACAAATAATTATTGAGAATGGAAAACCCATGTAACAATTCACCGTAGCCCATAGGTAGTAGGTACCTAGAATAATACAATGCGAGAAAGCAATGCATTCCAAGCGGTCCGCCGGCCCGCGATAATACGACATGTTTTTCATGCTTTCATCTGGTCGTCCAGTCGTTCCGGCAATTATCCACAAATTGATTGTTTTTCATTTTATGTTAGTCCTGGTTCCTACCATCTATTAGCTAATAAGTTAAATGATTATTTCACTTTAAACAGTTTAAACGTACAACCCCTAAGTTCAATGTAATACGTCATACGATAAGGTAATACGGCCACAGGACGACTTTCGTCTTTCGGTAAGTATATTATAATTTAAAATCTAAAATTGTAGACTTGGACTTAACTAAATACAGTAAGTACCTGTTGGCTGTTTTTAATAATTTTAATATTGACATTACAAGATTTACAAAATACAATAATACTAAATTAAATATACATACCTACTTGCATAATATATAATACGTATATTACCATTTAACATTGGTTATAAACACTATTCAAAATAGCAGTTTTACTATCAATCGTATTACGTATACGTATTGATGTAAAATTATTAATATTCTGTGAATTTCTGTGAATATTCAATATAATAACATTTTTAATAAATTATCATTTATTAATTAATATAATATTTAATATTTTGGATTATTATACATTTATACCTAACTTTCTTTTTAAATTCATTTTTACAAAATTGAATATATATTATTTTAATCTGTGGTTTAGGAATAAAATTAACTTAACGTGACGATAAAATAAATTAACTCATAAGTTACTAAATAACATGGAAAAAATGTAACTCGTTATTTAAGTTAGTTAAAAGTAACTTATTCAGACTTATTCAGTATTATGTACTTTATTTTGTACAATTTTGTACAACCAAAATTAAATTTTGTACACCTCCCCGAACCCGAGAAAACGCCATTTTACCACGTCCGTGCTGCGGTAACGTTACCCCAGCACTGCTTCTAACTAATTTTGAACAAATTCAATTTTCAACCATACAGTATTATGTACTTTATTTTGTACAATTTTGTACAACCAAAATTAAATTTTGTACACTTCCCCGAACCCGAGAAAACGCCATTTTACCACGTCCGTGCTGCGGTAACGTTACCCCAGCACTGCTTCTAACGAATTATGAACAAATTCAATTTTCAACGACACAGTATTATGTACTTTATTTTGTACAATTTTGTACAACCAAAATAAAATTTTGTACACCTCCCCGAACCCGAGAAAACGTGACCTATATTAGTGGATATTTTAACGAATATACTGGGAGTAGATTGATTATTTATTACGTTTAATTTTGCTATTTATTTATGACGTATATCATTTCTTTTGACAAATAATTATTGAGAATGGAAAACCCATGTAACAATTCACCGTAGCCCATAGGTAGTAGGTACCTAGAATAATACAATGCGAGAAAGCAATGCATTCCAAGCGGTCCGCCGGCCCGCGATAATACGACATGTTTTTCATGCTTTCATCTGGTCGTCCAGTCGTTCCGGCAATTATCCACAAATTGATTGTTTTTCATTTTATGTTAGTCCTGGTTCCTACCATCTATTAGCTAATAAGTTAAATGATTATTTCACTTTAAACAGTTTAAACGTACAACCCCTAAGTTCAATGTAATACGTCATACGATAAGGTAATACGGCCACAGGACGACTTTCGTCTTTCGGTAAGTATATTATAATTTAAAATCTAAAATTGTAGACTTGGACTTAACTAAATACAGTAAGTACCTGTTGGCTGTTTTTAATAATTTTAATATTGACATTACAAGATTTACAAAATACAATAATACTAAATTAAATATACATACCTACTTGCATAATATATAATACGTATATTACCATTTAACATTGGTTATAAACACTATTCAAAATAGCAGTTTTACTATCAATCGTATTACGTATACGTATTGATGTAAAATTATTAATATTCTGTGAATTTCTGTGAATATTCAATATAATAACATTTTTAATAAATTATCATTTATTAATTAATATAATATTTAATATTTTGGATTATTATACATTTATACCTAACTTTCTTTTTAAATTCATTTTTACAAAATTGAATATATATTATTTTAATCTGTGGTTTAGGAATAAAATTAACTTAACGTGACGATAAAATAAATTAACTCATAAGTTACTAAATAACATGGAAAAAATGTAACTCGTTATTTAAGTTAGTTAAAAGTAACTTATTCAGACTTATTCAGTATTATGTACTTTATTTTGTACAATTTTGTACAACCAAAATTAAATTTTGTACACCTCCCCGAACCCGAGAAAACGCCATTTTACCACGTCCGTGCTGCGGTAACGTTACCCCAGCACTGCTTCTAACTAATTTTGAACAAATTCAATTTTCAACCATACAGTATTATGTACTTTATTTTGTACAATTTTGTACAACCAAAATTAAATTTTGTACACTTCCCCGAACCCGAGAAAACGCCATTTTACCACGTCCGTGCTGCGGTAACGTTACCCCAGCACTGCTTCTAACGAATTATGAACAAATTCAATTTTCAACGACACAGTATTATGTACTTTATTTTGTACAATTTTGTACAACCAAAATTATATTTTGTACACCTCCCCGAACCCGAGAAAACGCCATTTTACCACGTCCGTGCTGCGGTAACGTTACCCCAGCACTGCTTCTAACGAATTTTGAACAAATTCAATTTTCAACGATACAGTATTATGTACTTTATTTTGTACAATTTTGTACAACCAAAATAAAATTTTGTACACCTCCCCGAACCCGAGAAAACGTGACCTATATTAGTGGATATTTTAACGAATATACTGGGAGTAGATTGATTATTTATTACGTTTAATTTTGCTATTTATTTATGACGTATATCATTTCTTTTGACAAATAATTATTGAGAATGGAAAACCCATGTAACAATTCACCGTAGCCCATAGGTAGTAGGTACCTAGAATAATACAATGCGAGAAAGCAATGCATTCCAAGCGGTCCGCCGGCCCGCGATAATACGACATGTTTTTCATGCTTTCATCTGGTCGTCCAGTCGTTCCGGCAATTATCCACAAATTGATTGTTTTTCATTTTATGTTAGTCCTGGTTCCTACCATCTATTAGCTAATAAGTTAAATGATTATTTCACTTTAAACAGTTTAAACGTACAACCCCTAAGTTCAATGTAATACGTCATACGATAAGGTAATACGGCCACAGGACGACTTTCGTCTTTCGGTAAGTATATTATAATTTAAAATCTAAAATTGTAGACTTGGACTTAACTAAATACAGTAAGTACCTGTTGGCTGTTTTTAATAATTTTAATATTGACATTACAAGATTTACAAAATACAATAATACTAAATTAAATATACATACCTACTTGCATAATATATAATACGTATATTACCATTTAACATTGGTTATAAACACTATTCAAAATAGCAGTTTTACTATCAATCGTATTACGTATACGTATTGATGTAAAATTATTAATATTCTTCTTCTAACTAATTTTGAACAAATTCAATTTTCAACCATACAGTATTATGTACTTTATTTTGTACAATTTTGTACAACCAAAATTAAATTTTGTACACCTCCCCGAACCCGAGAAAACGCCATTTTACCACGTCCGTGCTGCGGTAACGTTACCCCAGCACTGCTTCTAACTAATTTTGAACAAATTCAATTTTCAACCATACAGTATTATGTACTTTATTTTGTACAATTTTGTACAACCAAAATTAAATTTTGTACACCTCCCCGAACCCGAGAAAACGCCATTTTACCATGTCTGTACTACGATAAAGTAAGTAGGTATTGCTGTAGGTAAAATAATTATTCACTGCAATAACCAATATATTCACATTTAGCTTAGAAAATGTGTACAATGGTTATTACTTATTAATGTTATTAATACATTTTACACTTTTAGAAAATAAATGTTTATAATTTGTTTTCGTTGCTTTTGAATAATATGGTAAATTTATAAATATAAAAATTGTATTATTGATATTTTTAAAGTGTATATTATTTTAAAACTTTTTTAATTGGTTTGGGCTGAGTAATACTGTGTTCTAGGCACGATTTAAGATATACCTTATATATATATATACCTAACCGTATATCTTAAATCGTGGTTCTAGGTCGTCGTAAACTTCCCAATAGTTATTTGATCTCGGAGGAATTGGTGATTTTTGATAGGTACCTCTCACCTACTTAATAGTAATAATCATTTTATGAAATTATTAGTTTTGAAACATTCCTCAATCTTTATTATACACTTCTTAATCAATGAACATATTTTGATCATGTCTAAATGTCTTTGGTATTTATAGATTATTAAGAACAGCTTATTATTGAAATACAGTTTATTATCATCATATGAAAATCATATATTGGGAAGACAGATTAACACTGGGAGCGCTGTCGACGCCTATCGTACTGATGGTTAGGCAGGTTCCCCCCTACGTGGAGTCCTGAAATTGTATGTATTTTCCCGACATTTCACATATATTTTGCTTTAAGTGAAGTGTATTTGAATGTATTTGATAATATTAGTAGGAATTGTACTTACCAACGTATACAGTTAGCTATAAAAGCGTATAAAGTTTCGATACCAACATTAATTTATTATAAACAGTAAAATAACTAATAAAAAACTATATCTATACATCTTGAATTGGAAGTTACAAATTGTTTCCACCAGAGCGCGTTTTGTTAATCTGTTTTCCCAATAGAACATAATATTAATATATGTTTATTTTTATACCAGTTGTATATAACTGTATAGTATTATATTTGTGATTTATACCGCACATCATGATTTTTATAAAAACTATTTATTATTGGTTTAGTATAGCTTAGCTTACAGTGAACTATTGTGCATACTGACAACAGTATTTTTATAAAATTGTTTTTATTATTTTTCCTTATTGCAGTTTTAATTTAAAAAGTAAGTTAGTTGCCAATTACATCAAAATATTACATATTAAATATGTATGTTTAGTAAGTAATTTGTTTACTAGAAATGACAGGTGAAAATAGAGGAAGAAAACCTAAAACTGAATTCATCAGCATTATCGAAAATGAAATTATTAAGTTTAAGCATGAAATTGTCCAGGATGGAAATAGTAAGATATTATACATTATTTTCTATAACATAATCACTCCATTAAAAGTTATTTCTTTTCTACATCACAATTTGACCCTGTTTTCTCAATTTGTGTACTAGAAAAATACCATATTGGTAGTACGTACCAGTAGTACCTAAATAATTGATTTGGGTTGAGGGCATTCAGGCTATTCTATTTTTTGTATTCAACCTATAAATTATATTTAAGCATTGAGCATATTTTGCTGAGTTTGGGGAAATATTATGGTTCATTAGCATTAGTAACCAAATTTTATGTAATTACCCATCAGGTAGGTAGGTAGGTACCTACCTAAAACTTATTTGTTATAGTGGAAGTCAAAAATGGTTTTGTCAATTGGGGTGATTTGGCTGATTTCTTAAAATTTCTACAAAATATTTTCATCGTTAACCATATAATTTGTGGTTATAATATCTTTAATACTTTAAATGCTCACAAAAATAATAGAATCGTGCCTGCCTATGCATCTTGAATACCTATGTTTCAACTTTTATTATGACAACTTATAAGGAACCTCATATTAAATGAATATGAGTAATGAGTATTGTATTATCATTTTTCATATAAATAAAAACACTTTATTATAAGTCAAATATTTAAAATGGCAATATATAGCTTTAAATTAGTCAATTTGTTTTGAAAATTACATCATTAATAAAAGATTCTTATCCAAAACTATTTTTATAAATATGATTTTTCATTTTAAGGAAGACAAATTTTCTATTACCTACAACATCATTGTTCTGCCTAAATGTTTCACATAGGTACGTTAAATATAAAATTCAATGAAATATTTAACTGTAAATAACTTATGTTAGTGTCTTTTCAAGTCTGATCACTTTTCTTGATTTAAAAGAGTGGATATGGTCTATAATTGAATAATTGGTAATTATTCTACAGACCGGTAGTAAAGTAGGTAGGTAATTCTTGCTCCATCTATTTTTTTATAGGACTTAAATAAGTGTTTTTGAATGTCATGCAAATTATATTCAAACAATTAATAGAAATTTTTTTGATTGATTAGAAAGCAATTAAATGAACTCAAATTTATCACATTTGACATTAAGTAGGTATAAAGTAATTTATCTTCTTTGTTGGTTTTACGACCATCCTTTCTATGTACCTACATTTGTAATATATAGACATCATATCCAGTAAAAATTGATGTTCAGTTTCATCAGGTATACGTATCAGCTAGAATTGTGGAAATGTGACATACTGTTAAAGGTTTTTCCTTGTGGATACAATTCAATATTCAAGTTTTTTCAATTTAATTCTCCATATTTTTTCTTATTTGTCTTTAGTGAATTTTTTTTATTTTCTGTTCACCACCAAGTGTTTATTTCTTCAATATACTCAAGGTCTAAGTATTAGTTCATTACAACTATTAGTTTCAAGATTATCTTCTTGATTCTTCCAAAATCACAAACTCCATATTAGGTACCATCAAAATTTAATAAGTTATCCGGCTTATCCCAATAAATATATTTTATCAAAATATATTCATATAATAAATAATAATAAAAGTTTATTACAGGTTATAATAATAAAACCAACATAGTTGTTATGTCATACCAGGGTTCAAAATATTAAAGCAAAACAAAATGCATATTATTAACTTATGTAGAAATACTGTAATATTATAATCTATCAAATTTTTAATTTACAGTTTTTTGAAAAACAATAATTTGTATCTTCTGTTGAAAAATTAGGTGATTTAAATTTCAAGTTAATTTCATTATCTTAAGACAAATAATAACTTAGTTCAGTTTTCTACTTATCAGTTACCTATCCGCAGTCTTGTAAAATATACTTTTGATAAATTATTAAAACATTAATACTAGTATTCGAATAAAATACTATTATAAAAATGTATTTTATGAATACTCATTAAGTATTTGAATACAAAAACAAGTATTACTTTCTTGATTTTTAATCAAGTAAGTATGGTAATTGAAATGAAAAAAATCTTAATTTTTAAAAGTTCAAGAATATGTATCTAAGAGGGAAATAGTAAAAATGTAATTCAGTAATAATATAGGTGTGTAATTTAGCTAGCTTTAATATAAGATATTAATTAGAGAGATACGATATCACACCCAAGCGGTATAACCACTTAAATAAACATAAACGTCGGCGTGAACAGTCATAAAATTTCTATTTTTTAACTTTTCTCTTAAACTAGGTTAGTTAGAAAGTTGGTTGATAGCTCATTAAAAAGGGATTATCGAGTAGATACTAAATGTGGAATTAAATTTTAATTAAAATAATTATTAAATTTTTCACATAAAAAAAGAGATATTTTTGGCTAAATTTTCATTCAGTGAGGTAATCTCTGAAACTATAGAAGGGATTTTGTTGTTTGAGGTCTTGTTAGATGCACATTGGCTAGGAAAAGTGCAAGGGAAGATTTTCAAAACTTTATAATTCACTACAAGGCTGTAAAGCTGAAAAACATCAAAAAAACGTTCAATAACAATAAAATTTTTTTTTATTAATGTTCTATAGAGAATTAACTATTAAAGCTTAAGTTTTGAAAATATTCCATTGCACTTCTCCTAGCCAATGTGCATCTAACAAGACCTCAAACAACAAAATCCGTTCAATAGTTTCAGAGATTACCTCGCTGAATGAAAATTTAAAAAAATATATCTTTTTTTTTATATGTGAAAAATTTAATAATTTTTTTAATAAAAATTTAATTACACATTTAGTATCTACTCGATAATCCCTTTTAATGAGCTATAAACCAACTTTATACCTATTATAGTTTAGGTGAAAAGTTAAAAATTAGAAATTTTGTTACTGTTCACATTTCACATTTTCATTCAGCGAGGTAATCTCTGAAACATATAGTTATATAAACGGATTTTTTTGTTTGAGGTCTTGTTAGATGCACATTGGCTAGGAGAAGTGCAAGGGAAGATTTTCAAAACTTTATCTCCAATCGTTAATTCACTACAAGGCTGTAAAGCTGAAAAACATCAAAAAACAATAATATATTTTTTTAATAATGTTCTATAGAGAATTAACTATTAAAGATTAAGTTCTGAAAATCTTCACTGCACTTCTCCTAAAAAATGTGAATCTAACAAGACCTAAAACAACAAAATCCGATGTCCGGTTATGGAGATCTACCTCGCTAAATGAAAAACTAGTTAAACAAATTATTTTTTTAACTGTGAAAAATGTAATAATTATCTGCTCGATAATCCCTTTTTAATGAGCTATCAACCAACTAAATAATTTTTAAAATTATAAAAAAATTGTCTTCAATAAGAAAATAGTAAGAATGTAACTCAGTAATAACAAATAGGTGTGTAATTTAGTTAGCTTTAATATAAGATATTAATTAGAGAGATAAAATAACATAAAATAAATTAATTAGTTTTAATTTTTTTAATGCTATGTAGTTATTCAACTATTAAAGATAAAGTCTTCTTTGATAGATTTTCATTGATATAGGTAGATTTATGAAACTGGATAACAGATTTTCATGTTATAGGTCTTGTTAGATTCACATTGAATAAGAGAATTGCAGTAAACATTTTTGTAACTTTATCTTCAATTGTTAACTATGTTACTACTTACCATAGATTTTAACAATTTGAAAAAAAATAATAATACGTCAAACTATTTAGAAGTAAATATATGTTTAGATATTTCATTCATATTGATACAATTAAATTACAAAAAGTAAAAAATAAAAAGTGGTATTAACTATTAACTATTAATATGAAATTATTTAAAAAAATTCAAATACAAAATCCATATAAAATTGGTTTAAACTTTATACCTTTAAATTACCTACTTTTTCTATACAAAATGTTTTCTGTTTTTATAAATTCAATCTCATTAATATATTGTTTTATTTTTATATAATTATAAAGCCTTGAAAATAAGATAAAAATTTATCTTCAGTACTCCCATACTCATGATTGAATACAATGTTTTCCATAAATAGTTTATATTTCTTCTTTACACCTAGTCATTTGTAGTTCAAATTTTGACAAAAAAAATATTTAAACAAAATATTTTTGATGTTAGATTTTGTTATAACCTTTATTGTATTCCATATTTTAGAAGTATTTTTATTATTAAAAGCATACTAATTTTTTTATTCAAATTTTAATTTGTAATTATTTTTGTAATTATTTTTAATGATTAAATTAGAAATAGTAGGTATTCAAGCTGATGTCTGGAGAAAAATTGCATTTAATATAACTGAAAAATGTAATGAAGAAGTAACGCCAGCATCTTTGAGGGTTCGTGTTGCCCTAGACCGTGGTGGTATAAAACAAAAGTTAGGAATAGAGTCAATTGAGTCAAATAAAGTTGAAGAACCTTACCAAAAAAATGGTATATACAATTAAATAAAAATAATCGAGTAGATTATATAACATTAAAATTGTTTTATATTTTTATTCATTTAAAAACAATATATTATTCTTTTTTAAAATTGTCAGAATCTTCATATAGCACATCTGAGGAAGAGGTAGAAGAAAATCATGGTGATGAGCTATTATTTGCAATTACATTTTCGATTAAGGAATGGGAAGCGATTCGTCCGACAAATAAAGTCTACAATTGTAAGCGAGGTCCTAAGACCTATCAAGTTATGTCTCCTTTCGAGTGGAGTAATGTGATCCAAGAACACTTTTTTTTGCACACTAAACTACCTTGTTGTCTTGTATTTAAAAAAGCAAACATCAGCTTAAATGGTAAATTTTTTTTAACAATACGAGGACGTTGTTCTGACTGTGGATCAATTTTTGATGGTGTTGTTAAAGATATTCCTAATACGGAATCTAGGTAAGAAGAAAATAATTTATTTTAAAATGTTTTGTGACGTATCCTTATTAATTTTTAAATTTTTAACAGAGTCATAATGGAATGCAATTATTCAGGAAATTATAAAATTTCACATTCAAAGAAACGTAAATTATTTGGAAGTGAAAAAATTCGAGCATTAACTACGATGCTAAATGAAAACGTTAATCCTTCAGTGTTTAACCGTATTGAAGCAAGTCGTTTAATGTCTGAAGGTGAGATGCATTAAAAAAAATTGTATTTTTTATATACTTAACTATTTAATAAAAATAACTTTAAAAAAATAATATTTTATAAATTATAAATAATACAAATAATAATAAACAATATTAAATAAAACCTAAAAAATCAGAAAGTTACTATTATGCATTAAAACAATTATCCTTTGCTTGACAATTAGTTATCAGAGTTACCAATTTTTCAACGCCTAATAAAACTATTATTTTTTCATCCTTAAATTAAAAAAAATTCCAATCTTAATAATTAAACCATTTAAATTTTATAAATAAGTTTATTTTGAATATATGAACTATTAAGTCCTAATATCTATAATATAATAATTTTAAGACTTTTATTCATTTTAGGTGATAAAGCCCCTGCACAAATTCCAAGCTTGATAAGTCTTAGAACAGCAAAAAGCAGAGCAATTTCCTTAACAAGGCTTCATCAAGACCCAGTAATTGCAATAAATATTATGAAATACAATTCATCATTTTGTTCTACTATTCGTGATATTGGTTACGATGGTTTTTTTGTTCATTTTTGGAGCAACTTACAACTTCGAATTTACAAAGATTGTTACTCAAAATGTAAAATTCCTTCAATATCATTTGACGCTACAGGAGGATGTTGTAGAAAAATAAAAAGACCGGACAACACTATGAGTAGTAACCTATTTCTGTATGAAGGTGTTATGGAAGTAGATGGAAAAACATTCACAGTTTGTTCAATGATTTCCGAAAAACATGATACATTAAGTATATGTACTTGGTTAAAACGATGGTTGAAGTGTGGTGTCAAATCTCCTAAAATGGCTATATCTGACCAATCTTTGGCCCTTATGTCTGCAATTGTACAATCCTTTACGCAGTACAATTCCCTTGAAGAGTACTTAAGAATATGTTTCAAATTAATCATGAATACTCAAGTTAACGAAAAAGATATACCTTTATGTTTTGTAAGAAATGATATCAACCATTTTGTAAAATTAATATCACAATGGACTCCACTTAAAAAATCTAAGTTCCCTAGAACTAGACAATTGTTTATTCGTTCTATGACACTATTAATATATTGTTCTTCAATGGAAGAAGCAAAACAAATTTTAGAAGCTATTTTCAAAGTAGCACTAAGTAAATATGATGGTCTTTGTTTAGGAGCAACAAATAATAATATTACAGAAGAAACTCCTTGCGCTAAAAGTAAAAAGTATTTACAATCACTTATTTCAAACAAATCATCGTATTTTCAAACTTTTGATAATTATATAGAAAATACAATATCTAATGAAGAATCAAATTCTGTAAATGAAAGTATATGTGCAGATATCGATAGCTCTTTTATGAATTGGGCTTCTATAATTGCAAATCGTTCTAAAATAGATGTTGAACAACTGGAAGGAGAATATGACAACGCCCAGTATGTACCAGAAATTGTTCCGTTGGTACTTAATGCGATGAAATTATATCCATGTTGGTCGGGAATTATGACGAAGACTTTCAAATATGGAGATGCCTCAGTTTCAAGTTGTCGGGTGGAAAGTAATTTCAATAATATTAAGAATAGAGTTTTCAACGGAGACAACTTACCAATGAGAGTTGACAATTTTTTAGAAAAGTTAGTCTCTTATTACAATGGGGATCATTTGTTACTTCAAAGTTCAGATTCAATTGTTACAACAAACTCTAATATTGATGAAAATTTAGGATCAAACCTTGATACAAATAACTATAATTCACAAACGGTTTCTTCAAATAAAAGTATAATCAATGAACACCATTTGAATGACCAAGAACTTGAAACAGATTGTACAGATGAAGGATTTTATATTGGCGGCACTATTAACAATTCAAATCAAAAGTTGTATAACAAAAATGTTGTACAAATTGAAGAAGATCAAGATATGGAATGTACTGAAAAAAGAAAAACCTCAACTGGGACTATATTAAATAATGAATTTAATACCAACATATGTCTGCCATGTAAAAATATTGATGAAAATTTAGGATCAAACCTTGATACAAATAACTATAATTCACAAACGGTTTCTTCAAATAAAAGTATAATCAATGAACACCATTTGAATGACCAAGAACTTGAACCAGATTGTACAGATGAAGGATTTTATATTGGCGGCACTATTAACAATTCAAATCAAAAGTTGTATAACAAAAATGTTGTACAAATTGAAGAAGATCAAGATATGGAATGTACTGAAAAAAGAAAAACCTCAACTGGGACTATATTAAATAATGAATTTAATACCAACATATGTCTGCCATGTAAAAATGGAGATTTCCCAACAGGTATACATCGGTGTGCTTTTTGTAATAGATCTGTACACTTATTTGGTTGTTCAGTTAATCTTGTAGATAGCGAAGAAGGCTACGGAGAATCACGAATATGTTTGTTATGTTTTAACCAGTCAGAAGAAAATAACGCTGAAGAACAATGGCAAAAAAAAAATATATCTAATCGGCCCCCCATTAGATCAGCTAACTCATATCTTACTTCCCAACCAGGATTCGATCATTTAGATTTAAGCCAAAATGGCTCCATAAAGGCAATAATATTTTTGAAAAATGGTAATACTTTTCAAAATAAACCTTGCACCTTACCAGGAATTGGTAAAGTAATTCTCAATAATAGTTGTTCACCAGATTCGTTGATGTCTATTTTAGCCTGTGCTGCAGCAGACAGTAAGGTTTATTATGATTATTTATCAAGCATATCAAAAAAAGATAAAACTGCCAAATTTATTATTAGCATGCTAAATACAAAAACAAGGAAAGTTATGCACAAAGAACGAATAATATTATTAGCTCCTTATTTTTTATCTAAGGACAAACATCTTATTGGTGGTATCAGTACAATTGATGCAATGGATACATTATCTTCTACAGCACATAAAATGTTAAAAAATATGCCATCTTACAAGAAAATAAATCAATGTACAAATTTCACGTGTGAAGATTTTTCCAGTGAACAGAGTTATGAAGTCGTAAAATTAACAGCGATTGATGGAAAAATAAATATACAAAAAGAAGTAGATATTTTTTTTAAAAATGAAACCACCATATGTTCCTACTGTGACTCTAAAAGAAACATTACAGTAAATGTTAAAAAAAATGTTTTGATTGAGCTGGTTTCTATTCCTAAAGGTAATTTTTTTTTTAATTGTACCTCAAAATCTAATGTTATACATAACCATTAAACTATTTTTTTGTATAGAACTTGAAGCATCAACAAGTGCTCTTGATATTGATATTATAAATGACATACAACAAAATTATGCTGGAGAAACATTGTTGACATTGGATGAGATACCAAAAACATTAAATGTGAATGGCCATACTTATTATATCCGAGGAACGATTGTCTTTAATAGTGGCTTACGTACAGGACTCAGAGTTACAAGTGGTCACTATAAGGCATTTGCATATAGGAAAAATAACTATTGGGAAGTTTATGATGACCTAAAAGATGGCATCACTCAGCCAAAAGCAATAAAAAATAATGTCGAGGTCATAATATATACAATTTAATAATGTCAATGACACAATTTTTATATTTGAAACTACCTACCATTTACAAAAGCAATTTTTAATATTTATTTTTTAAATGTGTAAAATATATTTTATAATATTAGTTATTATTATCTAAATTTTGTAAATTAAGGGTTATTCTTGTAATGTCTAGTTAGATCTCTGATAACGCTAACTGGCAGAATATTGGTTATCGAAGTAAAAACTTTTACTTATAGATACCATGCAAATGATGAAAAGCTGTGCGGTATCATGGAGAATTCAATAAGTTATGTAATTATAAGATCTTGATGGTCCCACCTCCTAGAATATGTTTAAGCATTGTGAATGTTTAATTCATAGATCAAAAGACATTTTATATTAATTAGGTACCTATATTTTATGAAACAAGGAATCAACCTGATATTGTGTTAAATGTAGTTTTAGGGTCCTTAACTTTGAGAAAATATTTACAAATACCTAATACTTAAAGTTGAAAAACTGATACTTAGTGGACTGTTCATATTGTTCAAGAAATACAACAAAATTGTTACAAGGCGGATATCTGTAAGTTGAGGTAACTTTTGTATAGGTAATATTTAAAAATGTTTTAAATTATTTACTTGGATTTAATAAAAATACCTATAATGCATTGCGAAATCCTGCTACAAATGTTATTCTTGACGTTTAACATTATGATAGTATAGGTACATATATGGTCACTTGTTTGTTTCTCATTTGAATGAAGATTCCTTTTTACAAACTTAAGTAAACAAGGAAGGTACATAACAAGAATCGCTTAAATCTTTTGATTTTTTATTTCCAACAAAGTGAACACAACATAGCAAACTATGTGACTTTGGCTGCCAAAGTTGACAATTTTTTTTTCTAAAAAAGAAGTTGCAGTAAAATTATTTTTAGCACTACTATGGAGGTAAAAGAAAAAAATCCAAAACTGATATTTATTAGGTACCTATTAGTACAACGTACTCGGATCGTTTTACTCTCAGTACATTTAGGTAGGTATTCCTTGTGAGAGCAACTATACAATTTTAAAATGTTGTATTTTTATTTTTAAAGGATATTACAACAATTATCCATTCAACATATTCAATTACTCTTTTTCGACAATAAAGTAAACGATACGTCTTGTTTTATTCAACTTTGAACTTTCGACAAAATTAAAAGTATGATCAAGGATCAACTAAGAATTAATAAAAAACAACAGCATTGTTACCTAATAATAAAAGAGCTTATGATGTTATCAACCAGATAGTGCTAGTATAGGTTTGTACAGTACCTATAGAAATATATAGATCAGACTATATTTTAAGGAATTATCACTGGGCGATTTTAAAAAAAATTTCAAGCTGACTATCATAATCAATGTATTATGAACTTTAAAAACTTTTCAGTATTAAATATTGTAAAAAGTATTACATATATGGCTATATCTAATAATACCATCAAAACTCACAACACATAAATAATTTATAAGTTAGGTAAATTTATAATTTTTTCAAACTTTTTCAAAGAACTTCTGTATGTAGAAATGGTTTTTATACGCTTGTTCGACTTTAAAGTTAAATTCTAAGTTAAATTCTAAGAGGTGTACAAAATTTAATTTTGGTTGTACAAAATTGTACAAAATAAAGTACATAATACTGTATCGTTGAAAATTGAATTTGTTCAAAATTCGTTAGAGGCAGTGCTGGGGTAACGTTACCGCAGCACGGACGTGGTAAAATGGCGTTTTCTCGGGTTCGGGGAGGTGTACAAAATATAATTTTGGTTGTACAAAATTGTACAAAATAAAGTACATAATACTGTGTCGTTGAAAATTGAATTTGTTCATAATTCGTTAGAAGCAGTGCTGGGGTAACGTTACCGCAGCACGGACGTGGTAAAATGGCGTTTTCTCGGGTTCGGGGAAGTGTACAAAATTTAATTTTGGTTGTACAAAATTGTACAAAATAAAGTACATAATACTGTATGGTTGAAAATTGAATTTGTTCAAAATTAGTTAGAAGCAGTGCTGGGGTAACGTTACCGCAGCACGGACGTGGTAAAATGGCGTTTTCTCGGGTTCGGGGAGGTGTACAAAATTTAATTTTGGTTGTACAAAATTGTACAAAATAAAGTACATAATACTGAATAAGTCTGAATAAGTTACTTTTAACTAACTTAAATAACGAGTTACATTTTTTCCATGTTATTTAGTAACTTATGAGTTAATTTATTTTATCGTCACGTTAAGTTAATTTTATTCCTAAACCACAGATTAAAATAATATATATTCAATTTTGTAAAAATGAATTTAAAAAGAAAGTTAGGTATAAATGTATAATAATCCAAAATATTAAATATTATATTAATTAATAAATGATAATTTATTAAAAATGTTATTATATTGAATATTCACAGAAATTCACAGAATATTAATAATTTTACATCAATACGTATACGTAATACGATTGATAGTAAAACTGCTATTTTGAATAGTGTTTATAACCAATGTTAAATGGTAATATACGTATTATATATTATGCAAGTAGGTATGTATATTTAATTTAGTATTATTGTATTTTGTAAATCTTGTAATGTCAATATTAAAATTATTAAAAACAGCCAACAGGTACTTACTGTATTTAGTTAAGTCCAAGTCTACAATTTTAGATTTTAAATTATAATATACTTACCGAAAGACGAAAGTCGTCCTGTGGCCGTATTACCTTATCGTATGACGTATTACATTGAACTTAGGGGTTGTACGTTTAAACTGTTTAAAGTGAAATAATCATTTAACTTATTAGCTAATAGATGGTAGGAACCAGGACTAACATAAAATGAAAAACAATCAATTTGTGGATAATTGCCGGAACGACTGGACGACCAGATGAAAGCATGAAAAACATGTCGTATTATCGCGGGCCGGCGGACCGCTTGGAATGCATTGCTTTCTCGCATTGTATTATTCTAGGTACCTACTACCTATGGGCTACGGTGAATTGTTACATGGGTTTTCCATTCTCAATAATTATTTGTCAAAAGAAATGATATACGTCATAAATAAATAGCAAAATTAAACGTAATAAATAATCAATCTACTCCCAGTATATTCGTTAAAATATCCACTAATATAGGTCACGTTTTCTCGGGTTCGGGGAGGTGTACAAAATTTTATTTTGGTTGTACAAAATTGTACAAAATAAAGTACATAATACTGTGTCGTTGAAAATTGAATTTGTTCATAATTCGTTAGAAGCAGTGCTGGGGTAACGTTACCGCAGCACGGACGTGGTAAAATGGCGTTTTCTCGGGTTCGGGGAAGTGTACAAAATTTAATTTTGGTTGTACAAAATTGTACAAAATAAAGTACATAATACTGTATGGTTGAAAATTGAATTTGTTCAAAATTAGTTAGAAGCAGTGCTGGGGTAACGTTACCGCAGCACGGACGTGGTAAAATGGCGTTTTCTCGGGTTCGGGGAGGTGTACAAAATTTAATTTTGGTTGTACAAAATTGTACAAAATAAAGTACATAATACTGTATCGTTGAAAATTGAATTTGTTCAAAATTCGTTAGAGGCAGTGCTGGGGTAACGTTACCGCAGCACGGACGTGGTAAAATGGCGTTTTCTCAGGTTCGGGGAGGTGTACAAAATTTAATTTTGGTTGTACAAAATTGTACAAAATAAAGTACATAATACTGTATCGTTGAAAATTGAATTTGTTCAAAATTCGTTAGAGGCAGTGCTGGGGTAACGTTACCGCAGCACGGACGTGGTAAAATGGCGTTTTCTCGGGTTCGGGGAGGTGTACAAAATATAATTTTGGTTGTACAAAATTGTACAAAATAAAGTACATAATACTGAATAAGTCTGAATAAGTTACTTTTAACTAACTTAAATAACGAGTTACATTTTTTCCATGTTATTTAGTAACTTATGAGTTAATTTATTTTATCGTCACGTTAAGTTAATTTTATTCCTAAACCACAGATTAAAATAATATATATTCAATTTTGTAAAAATGAATTTAAAAAGAAAGTTAGGTATAAATGTATAATAATCCAAAATATTAAATATTATATTAATTAATAAATGATAATTTATTAAAAATGTTATTATATTGAATATTCACAGAAATTCACAGAATATTAATAATTTTACATCAATACGTATACGTAATACGATTGATAGTAAAACTGCTATTTTGAATAGTGTTTATAACCAATGTTAAATGGTAATATACGTATTATATATTATGCAAGTAGGTATGTATATTTAATTTAGTATTATTGTATTTTGTAAATCTTGTAATGTCAATATTAAAATTATTAAAAACAGCCAACAGGTACTTACTGTATTTAGTTAAGTCCAAGTCTACAATTTTAGATTTTAAATTATAATATACTTACCGAAAGACGAAAGTCGTCCTGTGGCCGTATTACCTTATCGTATGACGTATTACATTGAACTTAGGGGTTGTACGTTTAAACTGTTTAAAGTGAAATAATCATTTAACTTATTAGCTAATAGATGGTAGGAACCAGGACTAACATAAAATGAAAAACAATCAATTTGTGGATAATTGCCGGAACGACTGGACGACCAGATGAAAGCATGAAAAACATGTCGTATTATCGCGGGCCGGCGGACCGCTTGGAATGCATTGCTTTCTCGCATTGTATTATTCTAGGTACCTACTACCTATGGGCTACGGTGAATTGTTACATGGGTTTTCCATTCTCAATAATTATTTGTCAAAAGAAATGATATACGTCATAAATAAATAGCAAAATTAAACGTAATAAATAATCAATCTACTCCCAGTATATTCGTTAAAATATCCACTAATATAGGTCACGTTTTCTCGGGTTCGGGGAGGTGTACAAAATTTTATTTTGGTTGTACAAAATTGTACAAAATAAAGTACATAATACTGTGTCGTTGAAAATTGAATTTGTTCATAATTCGTTAGAAGCAGTGCTGGGGTAACGTTACCGCAGCACGGACGTGGTAAAATGGCGTTTTCTCGGGTTCGGGGAAGTGTACAAAATTTAATTTTGGTTGTACAAAATTGTACAAAATAAAGTACATAATACTGTATGGTTGAAAATTGAATTTGTTCAAAATTAGTTAGAAGCAGTGCTGGGGTAACGTTACCGCAGCACGGACGTGGTAAAATGGCGTTTTCTCGGGTTCGGGGAGGTGTACAAAATTTAATTTTGGTTGTACAAAATTGTACAAAATAAAGTACATAATACTGTATCGTTGAAAATTGAATTTGTTCAAAATTCGTTAGAGGCAGTGCTGGGGTAACGTTACCGCAGCACGGACGTGGTAAAATGGCGTTTTCTCAGGTTCGGGGAGGTGTACAAAATTTAATTTTGGTTGTACAAAATTGTACAAAATAAAGTACATAATACTGGATAAGTCTGAATTTCAATTTCAAATATGGCAGTGCTGGGGTAACGGAGCTCCGTGATATCATTGAATTCGAATTTAATAACATCCATTATACAGTGATCCACTTGTAACCTACTGTACAGCAGAGCACATTTTTTCAAATTATCATTATTATCGACTGATTCGACGATGACAAAGACGATAACAACAATAATAATACATGCAAGTTGTACTAAGGTACTAAAAACATACAACTTGAACTACACAGCCGTTTATTCATATATTTAAGAGTTATCTGCAATAGGCCTATTATAAATAAATGTACTAATAACAGAGAAAGAGACAACATTGAAAAATATATCATAGAACTTAAGTGCCATTTATACTAATTAATAGTAAGAGAGAGAGAGAGAGAGAGAATAGTTCAATGACAACGATAACAACATTTTTAGAAAAAGATAGCATACACTTTAGGTATAGTAGTCAGGTCCCATTATATTACACGGGACTAAACTTTTATATAAGTTTCATGTAATACACAAATTTCGGCCTATGACCTTTGTATTCGAGGTCTCGTATGTAAAATAAAAAAATATATTACACTGGTACATCCTATTGATTATCTCTTTCTAACAATGTAAGTACTTGGCAATCTATTATAGTAGGGTACAGTGGTTTTCTCAGGAGTTTTCGATTTGGGGGGGGGGTCATGGATAATTTTTAGGAACACAATATGTAGGGGGCTATCGATTTACAAAAAAACGGTCAATAGGGGGGCGGGGGTTAAAACAACATGATCACCCCTGAGTACGCCCATCGCCCATGGGGGACGCGCAATTCATATATTAATAAGTCTATGGTCTTGATAAATCGGTCAGTATTATCAAGTGGACTGGATGTTCTATTTTAAACTTTCCAAAGTCTCTGCAGTTGGGCATTCAAAAACTCTTTAGAACTCTCTGTCAATTTGCTTGATAATAATTTTCCAATTTATTATATTTAAACCGCATAAGATTAATTATTAAAATCTAGTTTCCATTGTTATTATATTATTTGCATGCTTATTACGATTTCCATTTCTACGATACCGATAGGGATACACAATATAATATCGTAAGCTGCACGATACGTCTTTTGTGCGATTTTTTAAAAACAATTGTTATTCTCGACCGACCCGACGACGACAATAATACATGCAAATAGGTACTAAAAACATACAAACTGAACTATACGACCGTTTTATCTAAAGTTCACGCGTTGTCGGCCGCGATAAATCGGTCACCATTATCAGGCGTTCTATTTTAAATTGCCCAAAGTTGCAGCAGTCGGGGACATTATTTAAAAACTCTTTAGAACTCCCGGTCATTTTGCCCACAACCTGCGTAATATATATTCATAACATTATATTATAATAATAATATAATACACATTATTTCGTTATGACCATTTCGGGACAACGGAAGTGTATTGTTCCACATTTTAACAATTGATTTCGTCCAGTCAACTCGTATATTATACACCCTTACCCGAGAATACGTATTATTATTATTATTATTATTGTTGTGTTTAAGTTTTTCTCGACGAAAACGTGCACAAAACATTTAAATATAGACTACGCGTTGTGATATTTTTGTTATTGTTATTTGTTTCAGCTTTCGAATATACTTACATATATATATATATATATAATACCAGTGTCGGTGCCCCGGTGGTACTTTTAGTTTATACAACGAGCCGAGTTCACATTTTACAAACGGATTTCTCATTAGAAAAATATTCGAAATATTGGTGTACGTGCATTACAGATACTTTACTTTGTTACCAAATCCTTAGGCACTCAAAACGTGCCTGAACAGTACAGCCTCGAGCCTTAAAGGATAAAGGCAACCTAACAATATGAATTTCCCCTCGATGATATTTGCATTCATGTTTATTTTTTATCACTATATAAAATATGTACATACCTATTAACTATAAAGGTTTCTATTAATGTTCAAATCTTAAAAAAACCTTAGCACTCTGTATTTTTTCCCTAAAATGAAAATCTATGAATCATATTATTTATATACAGGGTGATCCATTTAAGTGGGTACACTAATTATCTCGAAAAGTATTAACTTTTTTAGAATTTTTTTTTTTTAAACTTCTAGGTTTATGTTTTTCTAAAACCGTATAATATTTTAATTTTTTTCACACTTATATTTATTAGTGAAACCACTAACAACTTTTGATTTTCAAATGGTAACATATAATAAAAATATCATGAATTAATAATACCATTTTTATTGTGAATTTACGAGTTAACATTTTTATTTTTCGATGATTCGTTTGCGAGATACAGCTCCTCAAAATATTGGTGGTTTTCAAAATGTTTTCAAAGACCAGGAGCTAATCACAAATTTGATATCGTTGAACCCAAGGTGACAAAATAAATAACAATTAATTATAGATTACCATTGTACTTTGAACCCTAATCTTTTATTAACCTATCGACTAATACCGAATTACCAAAGAATGATAAATAAAAACTGGAAATATATTATGACAAATTTATTTTAATCACAATTTCACAGATAATTATTTAAAAACTAAAATGGTATCACCACATAATTATATCTTATTACCACTAATGACTATACCTTGATAAAGGCGCCTTCACAGCTCACGTGAAACGTGATAATATATTAATATATAATTTGTTCCCGTAAAAATATTCTTAACCACGACTGTCAACCATACGGTAAACACACGCTCTGAGTAGGATTGAACTCAACTATACGGTATAAGCGGTATAGATAAGGTATTAAGAAAAAAAATGATGGTTAACCATTAGATAACCACATGGTTCAACCAATCACAGTTCTAGAATATATCACGTTTCACGGGGAGCTGTGAAGGCGCCTAAAGTCCGTGACTGGTAATATGATTATAATATTATGCAGAAAGTAAATAATAAATACCCATATTTAGGTTATAATGCACAATTTTATTGTCACGATTTAAGATAGTCCTATCAATTATCTTAAATAATATTGTTCTGTGATATTGTGAATGATATGAATGTTGTATGATAATAGTAGAAAATGAAATAGAATAATAATACTATAATAGGTATTATAATTTTACAGCACTATTTAAGAATTTAATTAATTAATTACCTATCTAAAATCGTGTTTTACAGTTACACTATTTGAAAATCTTATAACTTTTTTTTTTTACTGTACAAAAATTAATATTAAATTAATGTAGTGATATTATTTGATTAACAATCAAATCGGAATCCCAAGAGTCCAAGACCATAATTAATTAATAAGGATTTGAAAGAAAAAATGTATGAAGATCCAACTACATAAAATTCTTGGTATACAAATATTATAAAATAATAAATCAACAAAAAAATATGTTTTTCTTTATTTCTATATATTATTTTTTCTTATCATCTATAACCGAACACATTTAAAAGAAGAAAAAATATTTTTCATAATTTCATTGAAATATTTCAAGAAAAGTGAAATTTTCAATTTTGAAATATTTAAAATTCAGAACCCTAATCATAATATTTATATATTTTCTCGATTTGTCAGTTCCTGAAATGATTTATCCCAAAAATAAAATTCCCGATATATAATCTATCAACAGTAATTATCAAAATCGTCCTCACGAATAATTATTGAAAATTACAAGTTACAATAAAATAACTAGAACCGTTATTTTTCGTTTATACTTTATAATTTATATGTTACATTTCGTGTAAATTTGAACTTAAAATATCTACAAAAAAGAAGGTGGACCAACACTTAGTGGATGTCACTCTGCTGTACAGTAGGTTATAAGTGAATCACTGTAATGGATGGTATTAAATTTGAATTCAATGATATAATATCATTGTACGAGTATAAGAAAAACGATTCTGAGCTAAGAAGCGTATGTCAGCTTACAACAGGGATTAATATAATCACATATTTTATTATACACAATTAGGCCACATATAAAATTATAAAAGTGTTTTGCCCCAATACAAACAAAATTGAGTAAACATTATAAAAATAATTAAAAAACAAAAATAATTTTTTTTTTTGTAAATATTTGATAAATGTACCGGGCCTCAAAACTTTCCAAGGCAGGCCGCGGGTTGGCCATCCCTGGCCTACAATATCACTATAGGTGTGCATTATATTTGTTTTAAATTTCCAGTCATTTTTTTTGAATTTTAAAGTACAACACAATTTGCACATTTTCGGGATTTTGATATAATTTATTTTGTCAAAACTTGAACGTTAAATGCTTATAAAAAAAATTCCTGGCTATGCATTTCTTAAATTTTCAAATTATAAATAGAATATATTATGAAGAGCCTTGTATTCAATTTTTCGGTTTTTTTATCCAACCAAAATATTTTCATCGTATTTATAGAAAAAAACTAAAAAAAGGTGAAAAATTCTTATGCCTACAATTATCTCAAAAAGGGTTAAAATATTTTTTAAATTTAATTGTGTGTAAAATAATAATCTTAACATTCGGTGAACCTTGCAAGTTGCAAGTATCTACATAATTAAACAATCCTAATTGATTTTTATCCAAATAATTTTTTTTTGATTTTTATGTATTCCTGAATTTGATTGTTCTTGGCACTATTTTTTCTAAAAATAAAATCCCGAAAAATTCCTGAAAAATCTTTATCCCAAAATTGAATTTCCTGCATAAGAATTTTCCTATGATATACTGTTTCATGTTTTTTTGGTTCCTATAAAATATCGTTCATGTTGTTAAACAATCCTAATCAATTTTTATCTTGATCATTTTTTTTCCCGATTTTAACGCGCTCCCATTTACTGTCCTAAACGGTGATGACAGACACAAAAAAAAAACACACACACATCATTGTAAAATCAATACATTTATTGCTCCGCTCAGAATCTAAAATGTTACTAAATGTATACAGAAAATGAAGGATCAAGTAACTTCTTCTAGTATGATAAATGCTGTAGAAATATTTACGGAAAATGTATCTAAAATAGAAATAGAAACTAAAGCTAGAATGCCCACAGAAATCGAACCAATAACGGCAATAACCAAACAGAAGTGTGGTTAACCATCGTTTTTCAAAATTAGTAGGCCACAAGTATCATTCTGTTTGGTCATTTATTTAAAAAATGAGGTTAAAGTTTTCTTTTGATGCAAAAAAGTTAGCCAAATTTGGAATAGGCGATTTTAATAGAAAAAAAGGTGGGTAAGTGGATGTCGCTCTGCTGTACTGTAGGTTACAAGTGGGTCACTGTATAATGGATGGTATTAAATTTGAATTCAATGATACAATATATCATTGTATAAGAAAAACGATTCTGAGTGAAGACGGTATGTCAGTCTAGGTTTAAGACAAATTATATACATATCTATGGTATTAAAAAAAAAAATTTACCTATAATAAATTCCAAATTAATCATATCACATATCACAATATCCATTAGGTACTTATAACACGTTATACATCAACATCAATAACAAATCCTGATACTTTCATTGATATATAATAGTAAACTTTAGAAGTTTCAAGTAGGTACCCACGAATAATATTATATAATCACAACAAATTAACTAGGTTTTTTAATATGTAATTTCGTCCAAATTTGAACATAAA
Source organism: Macrosiphum euphorbiae (assembly GCA_949089665.1). Lineage (NCBI taxonomy): Eukaryota > Metazoa > Arthropoda > Insecta > Hemiptera > Aphididae > Macrosiphum > Macrosiphum euphorbiae. The sequence goes on along the minus strand of CARXXK010000001.1, from coordinate 94,468,107 downwards.
ATGACTATAAAATAAACTGTGATGGTATATTTTTTAGATTTTTTGGTAAGAGAATTAACTACTTACGTGGAATCTTGTTTTAAATTTTCAATCCTTAGATATAAAACTGAACAATTTATAATTTATTTATTACGATGGTTAATAACTTTCGAGATTTTGAAAAATTCTGTCAAAATTCGATGTTTAAATGCTTATAAAAAAAAACTGTGCCTATGTATTTTTATTATTTTTTAACTGATATTTTAACAATATATCAGGAGCCTTGTATTAAATTTTTACACTTTTTGGCCCAACAGATAAAACTTTATTGATATTCATAGAAAAAAGGTGGGCAAGTGGGTGTCGCTCTGCTGTACAGTAGGTTACAAGTGGGTCACTGTATAATGGACGGTATTAAATTTGAATTCAATGATATAATATCATTGTATAAGAAAAACGTTTCTGAGCGGTGACGGTATGTCAGTGTATGTATAAGACATATTATATACTTATCTATGGTATTAAAAAAATTGACCTATAATGAATTCCAAATTAATCATACCACAATATCCATTAGGTACTTATAACGCGTTATACATCAACAAAAACCGTGATACTATCATAGATATATAATAGTACACTTTAGAAGTTTCAAGTAACCACGAATAATATTATTCAATCACAACAAAATAACTAAAATAGTTATTCTAGGTTTTTTAATATGTAATTTCGTCCAAATTTGAATTTAAAATGTCTGTAAAAAATAAGTGTGTTCGTATATTTTTTAGATTTTTTGGTTATAGTATGAACTATTTATGAGAACATTTTATAATTTATTAATTACAATGATTGATAATTTTCGAGATTTTGATAAATTTTGTCAAAATTTGATCTTTAAATCCTTATAAAAAAAAACTGTGCTATGTATTTTTAATATTTTTCAATTGCTATTGTAACAATATATTAGGAGCCTTGTATTAAATTTTTACACTTTTTGGCCCAACAGATAAAACTTTATTGATATTTATAGAAAAAAAAACTAAAAAAAAATGAAAGATGTAAATGTCCATAAACAGCTCAAAAAGAGTCAAAATATTTTCAAAATTGTATGGTGTATAGAAAATGCTAATTTAAACATTCAGTGAAATTTTCATGTATCTACAGTTGTTCGTTTTTGAATTGCAACAAAATAAGGAAATCGCTACATGAGTGTACAATCGAGTGAAAATCCAATGTTGTAAAAATTTGAATTTCAAACGCTCATAAAAATTTAATTTGACTGTCCGGTAGAGATTTTTTTATTGATAAAGGTAGATAATCTTATAAGGAATCTTGTGTTTAATTTTCAAATCTTAGATTTAAAAAGAAAAATTTTTACGAATTCTTAACTCAAAATAATTTGCTAATTTTCGTGATTTTTCCATATTTTGTCAATTTTTGAACTTTAAATGCTTATAAAAAAAATTTGTGACTAAGGATTTTTAATATTTTTCATCTGCCTTTGAAACAACATATTAGGAGCCTTCTATTAAATTTTCAAGCTTTCGCAACCAACAAATAAAATTTTATTGATATTTTTAGAAAAAAAACTAAAAAAAAAATGGAAAATGAAAATGTCCCTAAACAGTTCAAAATAAATCAAAATATTTTGAAAATGTTATCGTGTATAGAAAATGCAAATATAAACAACCAGTGAAAATTGCATGTATATACGTTCATTTGTTTTAGAGTTACACCAATAACCAAATCGATTTTTTGGAAAACCAATTTTGCGTAAAAATTCCCGTTTTTCCTTAATATTTATGTTGTTTTTCCCGGCGCTTGTGAAAACTACTGGGAAATTTATACTTTTGACCCCCCAAAGTACCAAGTAGATTCACTTTCCTATCAGAAAAGCTACTGATGAAGAAAATCCAAGCACTTTTACTGTCCTAAAACGTGATGACAGACACAAAAATAAATTTAAAAAAAAAACACACATCATTGTAAAATCAATACATTCATCGTTTCACTCAGAATCTAAAAAAACTTATGTAAAGATGCAAGACAAATTATATAAAATATGTAGTGAAGGCTTAACACAATAAGATTATTTTAATTTTTTTTACATTATATATAGGTATATATTTTTATTAGTAACAATTTTACTACATTAATATAAATTAACTTTTTGACTAATTTTTATTATTATTATATTATATGAATATTTGACAGCTATTGCTTACACAAGTCATTTTTAATTGTAAATTTTAACTTTTTTTAATTGTACTTTGCATTAAATTTAAAAATAAATAATATTACATTGTATTACATTTATTGTTGCAGCACAAAAATTAATCCGTGTCATTTTTATCCATGACTTTTTTATGGGTGGCATTTTTGTCCCGTGGCTTTTTTTGTCCATGGCTTTTTTCCATAATAAGATGAATAAAACTCGAAAACTTAGATTTATTATGAATCAGAACACTCAATATTTATTAATACAAATAGACATTTAAAATCCACTGAAAGATACGCAAAATATTTTTTATAAGTTTTACTTTTTAGTAGGTAATAAATCAAATGGAATAAAATAATAAAAATGAAATTTGAAATAAAGATCATATTTTGATATATTTTAAGGGTGGAACATTGAATTAGGATAAAATAGAAAATTAAACTTTATTCATTTTGTAGATAGTTTCATTTAGGTACTGCAAGAAAAACAAACCATTTTTATATACCTAGTGCAATGTAATAAAATATTATTGATGATTTTTATTTTTTTTTTTTTTTAATTACCGAAATTAACGTATGTGCACCCTACTATATACACTCAAAACAGGTGTACCTACTATACTAAGTGTGTGTCATACAATGTAGGTGGTTTTTCATATACTGTAGGATGATGGGAAATCTTTACTTAAACCTATCGAAAATACTGAATAGGCAGCACTCTATCCCACCTAGCCCCCTGCCACAAGGTCAATGGACATGAATACAATAGCTTAACTATAGGTAGTTAAGACTTAAAAGCTTACAACTATATTATGTTCTGTCAGGCTACATTGCATATTATATACTTATATTATAGTAATTAATACTATATTAATATATTATCAACCATGGATTGGTGCATTTTTAAATAAATAATAATAGAGTAACAATAATAGGTAATCGATTTAAATTTAAAACGTTAAACCTCAACAATTTAGTCTTTAACTTATTTAGGTAGGTATTTTTTAAAAAGATAATATAGTATAAATAATTAATTTAGGTGTTATTAACAGTAGTCAGCGCGCCGGTCGTCGTAGTCAGCGCGCCGGTCGTACACTAGTCACACGTGTGTTCACGACCAACGCTCCCAGGCCCGCCTCCAGCGGCAATTTCGTTTTCTCGGACTTAACTAGTCTAGCTAAGTTGTGCTTCTTTTCCGAATTAGCTAAATAACAAGTTCGCGTACAGGTCGGTGTCGATTTCGAGTCGGCCTGATAACTCAAACCCCCGTGGGTCCACCGGCAAGCACCGTCATAAGGTCTTGCTGGCCGCCCGACTCTGGTGAGTACTTTAACCTACAAATATTCCGACCACGCGCTTTCCGCACGTCCGCGCATCCCGAACAAGCGCCGCCCGGAACCGGCGGCCGCGAGCACTTCGCAGACCCGCGCGTGCGGGCATTTACGTAAGTCCCCGTACCTCCGCGAGTACTTGTCCAAGAACAGTGCGGACGACACAGCCCTGTAGTGCGGACCACCCCGCACTACATACTGAAAGTCCCCCCCCGCTTCACTTTTTTGGACTAAGTATAACTCCACGGCCCTTCGTGCTAGCGACCCCGCTCCTTCACGGAAGATTTCGGTTTTAGGACCCCAACAAGTCCCCCTCCGCCGCCCGCGTCGGACCACCCTTCCAAGGGATCTCCGGAACCGACTGCCCGATCCCGCCGAGACTCGGGGAACCCGTTAGGGACCTCACCAGGACCCAGCCCACCAAATCCCGCGGGATTCGGGAGGGTCCGAGAAAAGGGTCAACCCCCCCCCCCTCCGGGGCTGCGGCCCGGAAACATGCCAGGACCTTGCCAAAACCCCCCCCACCAAGATGGGATGGACGACCAAAGCAGCCAGGGCGGGCCTCTGCCCTGGGCTGTCACTCTTGACCGCTTGTCCGAGAGCTTGCAGGGCCCCCTCCAGCCAGCAGCCGAGCAGACGCAAAAAAGGAAGAACGGGACCTCAGGAGACCCAGTCGTCAGTGAGTTGGAAGCCTCGCTCCAGCTTGTTAGGTCAAATCTGCAGACGGCCCTAAGAAACGTCAGGGACGCCAGGTCGGACCCTACCAACAAAGGGCTAAACGCGGGCAGGATGCTCGAGTTGATGGAAACAAGCCTGGAGTGCCTCAGCAAGGTGCTGACCAGGAAAGGCCACCTGGTCACCTCCCCCCCAACATCGCCAGTATCTAAACAAGCCAAGGTCGCAGAAACCAGCCAGCCAGCCAGGCCGCCCATGGCCGACGCTACCACCGACACTCTACTAACACCAAGTTGGTGGGACAGTGACAGGACAATCGAGGCGCGGGCGGCCTCCAGGCGCCGATCCGTCCGGAAACCCGCTGACCCCACCCAGCGCCACGCCCGCTTCACGGAGACTGAAGATGACACCGCCATGGACACGGACGCCGTGGACATGGACACGGACGCCATGGAAACGGACGCCGTGGTCACCTGGGCCAACGTCACCAAAAGACGGAGAAGAACCAGGAAAGCCACGGCACCCGAACCCCGCCCGCCTGCCCCCAAGGCCCCCACGAGTCTCATCAGTGTCGCGAAGAAGCCGCCCGCAATTTTAATCAAGCCCGGAGACGGGAAGACCTTCGCGGATACTGTGCGCTCAGTCCGCTCCTGCGGGCTCACCACACAAGATCTAGGCACGAGCGTCTCCATGCGTGAAACCCGCGACGGATCATTGCTGCTGGAACTGCCCAAGGGGGCGAAATCCGCAGCGGCAGCCAAGACGATCGCTGAAGCCCTCGGCAGCAAGCTCGGAGACTCTGTCGGGAGAGTGTCCCAACTTGGCGTCCAGGTGGAGGTAGAGGTCCTTGATCTGGACGCTGTGTCCTCCGCAGCCGAGGTGCTGGAAGCCCTCCGCGCAGCCATTCCTGGCGAGAACGATCCAGCCGCGGCAGCCGAACGCGAGGCGATTTGTGACGTCCGCATATGGTCGGTCAGAGCTGGCCAACAGATTGCGACGGCCAAAATGAGTCGCTACGCAGCCTCTAAAATCACCAAGGTCCCGGTAGGCTGGACAATGTGCCGAGTCCGCAGTAGGACCCTCCCCCCGGTAAGGTGCTTCAGATGCCAGGCCTTCGGCCACAACTCCAGAATCTGCACGGCACTAGACAGGACGGGCGCTTGTTGGAGGTGCGGCGAGGCCGACCACCTCATGAAGGATTGCGTGGCCGGGGAAGACCGTTGTCTCGCTTGCGAGATGGCCGGTCTCAGCAAGACGAGCCACAAACCGGGTTCGGGCGCTTGCGCGGCGCGAAGACAGGCCGCAGGATCCAAACCCGGTCAAAATGATTAAGTTCCTGCAGATCAACCTCAACGTGAGCTGGGCGGCGCAGCAGCTGATGGTACAAACGGCGGACGAAGAGGGAGCGGACCTACTGATCGTCTCCGAACCATCGACCCGCTACGGCCAGGATGACGGGTGGTGCTTCAGCTCCGACCGCATGGCTGCCGTGGGCATCCCCCGCCTCTCAACACTCAGTTGTGATCTCCGGGGCTCCGGGAACGGGTTCGCCTGGATGGCCTTCCGAGGCCTCACGGTTTTCAGTTGCTACTTCCGCCCTAGTGCCACGATGCAGGAGTTCAACGCCGCGCTGGGCGACCTGGAAAACGCCATCAGAGCGAGGGGCGACGCCTCCGTCATCCTGGCTGGGGACTTTAACGCCTGGCACATCGAGTGGGGCTCTAGATCCAGCAACCCCAGGGGCTGCGCGCTCTCTGACCTCGCCTCCAGCCTAGGACTCCTACTAGCCAATTCGGGTACCGCTCCGACGTTCAGACGCGGAGCAGCCACCTCCGTCATCGACATAACGTTCTACAGAGGCGTAGCTCTGTCGGACTGGACGGTGTCGGAAGCCGAGTCACTGAGCGACCACAACTACGTGATATTCAGCACGGCGAGTCCAGACCAGGACCAGGCACGTCTGGAGCCTCAATACATCAACCTCCTCGGATGGACTGCTAAGAAGCTGGATGCAGACGCCCTGAGCCTCTACCTGGCGACCACGCGCCTGAGTCCCCTACCGGGGCCGGCAAGCGCGGAGAAGGCCCTAGCAGCTGCAGACAACATTGAAGACTTCCTCCTCGGCGCCTGCGACGCCAGCATGCCGAAGAAGAGGCCCGGCCCCGCAGCCAGACGTCCCGTCTACTGGTGGAGCGTCGAGATCGCCGAGCTACGCCGATCGTCTCTGGCACTCCGAAGACGGTACCAGGCATGTCTAAGGCGTGCCGGCCACCCGGGCTTACAGGAAGCCAGGTGCAGCTACTCCGCGGCCAAGAGGGACCTCAGGATCGCGATCCGGGCAGCCAAGTCGAAGGCTTGGGCAGACCTCTGCTCAAAGGTGGACAAGGACCCCTGGGGAAGACCGTATAGGCTGGTGATGAAGAAGTTCGGCACCCGCGACCCCGCAGCGGATTCCAGGGGCAGAGAGGCCCAGATAGCGGACTCCTTGTTTCCGGCAGCTCCCGCCACGGACTGGAGCATCGCGCCCTCGTCGGTTGTCTGCGACCTGTTCCGGATGTTCGACCCAGAAACCGGCGTTCCGGAGTTCCAGAGAAGCGTCCCAGAGTTTACCTCCGACGAACTGAGATTAGCCGCCCGCAGACTCTCGCCAGGGAAGGCTCCCGGACCGTCGGGGGTCCCGAACGAGATCCTCAGGGCCCTCGTCACCACGCAGAGCCAAGCGGTGCTGAAGACCTTGAATGACTGCCTGGGCGGCCTCACGTTTCCACCTCGCTGGAAAAGAGCCCGTCTAGTGCTGATCAGGAAAGGCGCGGACAAGCCCCGCGACGCCCCATCGAGCTACAGACCCATCTGTATGCTGGACACGACGGGCAAGCTACTGGAACGGCTGCTGCTCCAACGTCTGGAAAAGCACCTGGACGAGCGCGAGGGCCTCAGGAGAGCCCCCAACCAGTACGGATTCCGCAAGGGCATCAGCACCGAGTCTGCGGTCAACAGCGTCCTGGAAATCGCAGCCCAAGCAGCCGCTCCTCCCCGCAAGAAGAGCCTGTGCGTCCTGGTTACCCTGGACGTGAAGAACGCGTTCAACTCCCTGAGGTGGCCAGTGATCGACGAAGCGCTCAGACGCATCCAGACGCCCGAGTACCTGGTGGAGATGCTTAGGTCGTGGCTGTCCGACAGGACGCTGTTGACCGGAGCCGAGAGGACGCCTAGACCTGTGACGTGCGGGGTTCCACAGGGCTCCGTGCTTGGACCGGCTCTGTGGAACGTGGCCTACAGCTCCTTGCTGAAGATGGAGGTGCCTCCCGGGGTCCAGCTCATCGGATTCGCGGACGACCTGGCAGTCGTCGGAACGGCAGTGACGGGCGAGCTGTTGGAGGACCTGGTCAACCCCGTGCTCCTGAAAATAGACGAGTGGATGACGAGCCACGGGCTGGAGCTGGCACACCAGAAAACCGAAGCTGTCATCTTGTCCAGGAGAAGAGCCTACGTCCCCCCGAGGCTATCGATCGGAGGTCACCCGATCACACTCTACGGGATGATCCGATACCTCGGCGTGATCCTAGACAAAAATCTGACTTTCGCGCCCCACGTGGACATAGTCACAAAGAAGGCCTTACGCACGGCAGCCGCGCTAGCCAGGCTGATGCCGAACATAGGAGGCCCCAGTGAGTGGAAGAGGAAGCTGCTTGGCACCGTGGTGGACAGCCAACTGCTGTACGCCGCACCTACCTGGATCGACAGAGCAATTGTCGCGGCCAGGACCAGAGCAAACCTGATACGCCCTCAGAGAGCAGCAGCGCTGAGGACCATACGCGCGTACCGCACAGTCTCGGACGAGGCCGCCCTAGTACTGGCCTCGACGGTTCCCGCAGACCTACTCGGCTCGGAGCGGAAGAGGATCCAGTGCCGCCTCGCCGCCGAAACCGCCCCCGGGACACTACGACCTCCGAAAGCCGCGGTCAAGAGGGAGGAGAGATCCCGAACCATCGAGGTATGGCAGCGGAGACCACCAAAAAGGCGTCGTGGACCAGACGATGCATTCCATCAGTGGGACGTTGGCTCGGAAGAACGGTCCCGCTAGTGCCTCTGACGTACCACATGTCACAGGCACTTTCGGGACACGGCTGCTTCCAGGCCTACCTGTACAAGCGAGACAAGGCCACTAGCCCCATCTGCCTCCAGTGCCTGAGCCAAGAGGACACTGCCGAGCACACCCTGACGGAGTGCCCCTACTGGAGCGCGTTCCGGATCCCGCTGGCCACCCAGCTGGGACACAGTCCATCAACAGCCGACATCGGAGAAATCGTATGCGGCCCCCCGTTCGACCAGCTGCCGGCGGACCCGAACGAGAAGTGGACGTTGCTGAGGAATGCTGAGGAGACCTTTCGGAAGTTCTATATCATGGTGGAAGGGATTCTTTCAACCAAAGAGGAGGAGGAGAGAATACGCCAAGCCGCGGAGCCTGCCGACTGACTTCCATGTACAGTATTGTAAAATAATTATTTGTTGAATAATAGCAAGTGGGGGATTGTCCCACTGTTATAGTATGTAATGTTGTTGATTAATTCAATAAACGATGGGGGCCAGAGGGGAAGTAATGCTAACGCGGTCCCCCCTCTGGTTCTCGATACCACGAAAAAAAAAAAAAAAAAAAAAAGGTGTTATTAACAGTCGCATGATAATTTTTAATAATTCTCGTAACGGCAACATAATAAGTTATATACAACGCAGGACGTAATATTGATAAAATAATATATTATGTTATCTCGTTAATGTATATTATAATAATATATTCGCTATACGAAATAAATAAATAAATAAAAATATATGTCCGCGGACTGTTGTCATTGAGCGTCTCTCCACAGTAGTTGATGCCATGATGATAATATTATTATTATTGTATCGACGTGATTAAACGGCTTCGCACTTTAATACTCCGTGGCCGACGTTATTTACACGCGATCGTTTTCAGCAGTCCATCATGATTTCTGGCGCTTTAAATAGTTCTTAATGAGCTTTGTGGGTGGCAAGAGGCGCCTCTCACTTTCCGTCACGCTGACGAAGTCAAGCCTGGTGATGTGCTTCAACACGGATAGGACCGCGGTCCGGTAACCGTGGTACTCGGCCATCGGGTTGTTCTGCAGCGTCACCGACCTGAGGTTTGGCAGCCGGTTGATGCACGCCACGGCGCACAGGCTGGCCAATCGATTGTGGTGCAAGTACAGCGTACTCAGATTTGGGAACCCGAGCAGCTCATCTGACAGGTCGGTCAACTGGTTGTGAGACAGGTCTAGCCAGCAGAGGGCATTTGGCTGCCAGAGCAGTTTGTCAACCAGCAGCCGGATGTCGTTTAAGCCACCGGTCAACCGGTTGTTGCTCAGTAACATCGAAGCCGTCTTGTACCGGCCATGGCGCTTGGCCGGCACGCCCAACATCCGGTCCGAAACTACGTAGAACACTCGAAGCGAGCTGGGCAAGGGCCACAGCGACTCCAGGTCTTCGAACGACAGGTCCAGTGGTTTGGCCCGTTTGTATGAAAATGGCACTTTCATCGATTCCATTATTATTAGTAGAAATTTGTTGTTTCACGTGTAACTTTATTTTTTGTTATAACATTTTACTAATTATAGTTCTCATATCAACCGGATCGTCCTGTTTAATATGGTATTTTATTGTAATAAACAAATAATTTTAAAATCCATAATATAATATATGTATATATATATATGTGTGTTTTTTTGATAAGTAACCACGACAAAAAAAAAAACACTAATAAAACGAAGCATTTACAAAATAAAATAAAACATTTTTTTAAATATTCAAAAATTAAAACATAAGATTATTAATTATTTGAGTATGATATTACCACAATCGTTTTTTATGAAAATCCAATATCAGCAATATTAATAAAATATTAGGAAAAATTTTACTTTAAATGTATGTTGATAGCAGGGCTCGCATTTAAAAAAAAATTCTGTTTTATGTTGTTGACAACTATTAAAACGTTACACAATTTTTGAGTTTATCGTTATTTAGAACTAAAACGTTATACAAGTTTCGCGTTTATCGTTATTTAAAATAGTGTTAATACCTATTAAATGTATTAATAATAACTAATGTGGGCAGGTATAATATGGCCCGGATACGGAATATAATATAACTAATTCTAATGTCCGTATTCATGAAATAAATATTTCAACGAAACCAATGTAACTTTTAAATAAATGGATTTTAAATTATTTCGTGTTATTTTTGTCCAGTACAATTCTATAAATTACATTTTGCGATATTTTTCGTTTAATGATATTCTCTAAATATTACGTTTTCCATTATGTTTTGTTTAATTATATTGTAATATAATATCGATCGTTATGTTATGTTTTGCGATATTTAATTTTTTTTTTTTTTTATTATTATATTTAAAATTTCAATAGTTTTTTGTCAAATATAACGTTATTATAAAGTTTGCAAACCCTGGTTAATAGGCATCTAATATTATTTCAAAACGATTTACAAAAGGCTCCATGTCACTTGTACTATTATTGGTTATTGCGTAGCTTCTTAATTACCTATATAAAAACAATCAGAAAAATCATGTAAACCAGATTTGTGATGTATAATTTTATACAGAATGATTTTAATGCAAAATCATTTTATGTAAAATATTATCTAGGGCTTTACATATCAATTTTAAGTTTTAAATTTCATGAGAATAAATTAGTTGTTTAAGAGTTTCTAAAAATATTTTTCACAAATATTAAATTATTTATTTCATCACATTAAACATTAAACACACTAATCTAAAAAATAAATTACAAAATATCATGAAGACTTTAAGTTAAAAATTAACTATGAAAACCGTATATTCTTATTATAAGTCCAATATTCGAGCAATTTTTGGTCTGATTTGATTTATTTGATGAGGGACGATAGAAAAAATTTTGCAAATTCAATTAAATCCGGTCTTTATATAACGTACATCCGTTAAACTGGATTTAAATTAACCAGAATTTATTTTTAAAATTAGTTTTTAAATTAAAATCAATACAATGGTGACTCGTTTTCAGTTATAAAGTACCTATGGCAATATATTATTATACCGATATATAATATATTTTTAATGCATTTTATTAGGGCGTATTGTCAGCATCATCCGGTCTTTAATTATTATTATTAAACACGAACACTATGACGAAAATCCTGGATTAGGAGCGGACTTTGCTATGACAGAGGTGACGTATAAGTCGTTAAAGGTGAAAATGTTACGCGTCAACGGGGCTTGGATGGTTAAGATATTATTTGCTTGAAGTTATCCTCCATCCCTCCCTCTATGTAGCTCCCTCACATTATTTTGATCGAATTTAGTGCAATTTACAGTGCAATTCTTAAATATTTAACAACTGCTTCCGGACTTCCGGTTATTGAATGATCAATTAATTTCTCTACAGTAGGCATATGTCATTCGGATGCCAGTAGACTGAGATGAACTGTAGTTGGCGACGAGCTGCAGAATATCAATTACACTTACGGTTTGTTATGAAATTGGCGTGCATTTTTTGTTTTGTCTTTTCAATAGTGGTCAACAAATGTCATTGTGTATTTTATACTCGAACACAACAACTTTCAATATTTAATGCAGAATTTCAATAACGGGATGGAAATACTAGGTAATATAATATGAATGGAAAATAGCTCATAGCTCGCCATCGGTGATTCAATATTTCAATGTCTGCACGGTGTTCGAAAAATTACGGTCTGTAAATAACACATTTTTCAGTAAAATTATTGTTCGTTTCTCCCGAACGACTAAAACAACACCTAATTGTTTCGGTAAACATAACAATATTATGTATAATATTATGTTATAATATTACACGGCTGACTGACGCACTTTATTGTGACTACTATCAGAAGGTGTGGCGAACAGCGATTTATTTATTTAGTCACCCGCGGTCAACAAATTTCCCATAGACTCACGTAATGATGTTTATAATATTATCTACATGTAAATAATACAACATATCTCGATATTTTGTAATCCGAAAAACGGAGAGAAAATTACGATAATATTATTTTCAATTAGAGCCGATGCACGCACAGCAATAACCACGGTCCCTGTTACAGTGTTACCGTTATCGTGGTATGCTCGGAGTGATATAATATTATAAGTGTCGTCCTCGATAGGTACCTACAATATATTATTATAATTATTGAGCATCTTCGTCGTCGCGATAATATATTATGGTCATCACCTGATCGCCGTCCGGTCGGACGACTGCAATCGCGGCGTGGGCTCGCGCATAATATTATGATAAAATAATAATTTATTAATATTTTGTACTTTATTTTTGTTGTCATTCCAATTATTGCTGAACCCGAATCTGATTGGATCCGTAGGAGGCGCATTTTAAAATATTATAATTTAGTTATCATTTCGACGACGACAAATCGGCCACACCGACAGCTTAAAAACAATACACCTGACGAATATTCGTAGGGCGTCGTGACTGGCAGTCTCCCCCCAATTAGCAGCCATACCTTTTTTTTTATTATTTTGTTCGTTTGGTTGTTTATTTATTTTTCAGCGACGTAAATTCAAAACCGACCTGACACGCGTGGTGCGATATACCTTTGATAGCTCACAGTGTTGGAAGTGCGTTTCGAGGAGGTGTAGAATGGGATCGTCAATAGTGAGTAAATGTATATCATGAAATGAAAATATAAAATCTTTATGAACAAAATATGCAAAATCTCATGGTGTTATCTACCTTAATTTATTTATATTGATTGAACAGTTCAATAGACAGTAACGGCAAAAAAAATGTCCTTAAAATTAGTATTTATTAGATTGTTTTTTTCATTTCCAAGGATTTTAAATCAATCATACAAATCGTATTTGAGTTATATTCCTCAATGATAATTATAAATACGAGAAAAACATAATTATAATACTAAGTATGACTCGCCCCGTTTGAAACGAAGAAAGATTACTAATCAGATCTGCTAACACAAAATATGTATACGACTTAACTCTTTGAAGGGAAAAGGTTTGCTGATGACTACCATTTTCCTACATTTCAAAAAAGGTGGTTACTATAATAACCACCTTTTCATATATTTTTCATTTGTTGGTAGTGATTAGCACATACCAACTACCTTACTATCGGTTTAAACATAATATATGTTGAGCTTTATAACTACCAATTATCTGATTATAAAATTATACTACAATATTTCCGTCGTGAATATTCTTTTATTATCCTTATAAATATTTTGATTTACATTATAAATATTTTTTTTGAGTGATATTGAATGAAAATTAAAATGTTCGTTATTTTGTAATTAAAATAATATTACATATTATTGTATAAAATTACTAGGTGGTTTTGTGTGGCACTGAGTGTACTGAGTGTACCTATGTAACAGCTGCGTCTCTAGTTCCCGGATGGGTGACCAACCGGGATTTTTAGCAACGAATCCTTGCCACACATACAAACCGTGTTTTCAACCGTTTTTCCCCCTACTAACAACGTACAAACATACAAAAAACCAACAGCTATTGGCCTAAGTTTCCGGCTCAAGCTTCATAAAAAAAAAAAAAATTAAATTAAATTAAATTACTAGCTTGCCCTCCCGACATTCAAGAACCAAAGATTTATATTATTTATAAATATATTTGTTAAAAAAAGGGGGTAAGTGGATGTCGCTCTGCTGTACAGTAGGTTACAAGTGGGTCATTGTATAATGGATTGTATTAAACTTGAATTCAATGATGTAATATCATTGTATAAGAAAAACGATTCTGAGCGGAGACGGTTTGTCAGTCTGTATATTGTATATTTTCATTAATTATTAAATCATGTAAGTTGAATTAATATTATAATATTATTATTTTTTATTCGTTTCTATGGTAATTAACAAAGCGTTAGAAATTAAAATCCCATTTTTAGCGGTTTTTTGTAATTATTCGGTGTTTTTTCCCGTGGCATTAAATAACTGTTGGTAAAATCGAAAAATGACCTCTCTAAAGTACCATCTTGATCCAATTTGCTAAAAGATAAGGTACTATATGTTGAAATCAAGCATTCCTTCTGGTAGAAATTTTCTATACAGGATATAAAAAATAAACACCATTGTAAAACCACTAGCTTCCTCGGTCCTCTCAGAATCTAAAAATGTATAATATTATATTCCAGTAATATATTATGACGTCACTAATGGCAACCATTTATATAAATAGAACATTTTATGATTTTTTAGTTTTTTGAAAAAAAAATCATCTGGGAGCTACCATTAACTACCCTTTAGTAAGGCACCTCTAGTAGTTGAACAAATAAGGTATAAACGCTCTCCAAGTCTCAATAAGGAATCTATTAATATACCTTTTATTGAAAATGGTTCAGTAGATTTTTGGGTATATTACTTTCGGATGAAGCAACATACATTTTTAGCTGTACAACCCGACTTTGACCGTGAAAAAATGAATAAATATAATATATTATAGCGTTATATAGGTGTATCTTGCTTTTGGTATACCTCAGTTCGCAGGTCAGTGTATCTAGCTTTGAGAACTAATAGACCGAGAATGACAATTTATTCGCATGTGGTGGATTGGATTTTTACCTTGGTATAAATCGAACGTGGTTCAAACTAGTCTTTCAATTTTCCTTATATCTCTAAGAACAATTTGATATTTTCACAAATCTGTTAAATAGGTTTTGAGTAGGTACTTATACAAGCTAGAAGCATACATTAAACTTTCATATTGGTTTTAAGAAATGATATCTTTATTTGAAACCATAAACATGACGTTTTGATGTATGTTTTTTCTTCATTTTTTAGAGTAACCAGCAATGGCAATCATTTATATACAAAAAATAACTATTCATTTCTACAAATTAATTCTCTTATTAGTATTATCTGTAAGCAGTAACCAATACACATACATTATAATATAAAAATTATATCTAGGTAGTATATTGACAACATATTTAAAACTTTATAATTATTTTAATGTTGACTAAAAAACATTGGGAACACATATCTATATAATATATAAAAGAAAGTCGTGTTAGTTACACTATTTATAATTCAAAAATGGCTGAACCAATTCGGCTAATTCTTTTTTTGTTGTGTTTGTTATTGTCAGAAGAAGGATAATATGAAAGAAAAAATTGAGAAAGTTCCGGGGTTAGAGGAAAATTACGTGGTTGTGATGAATAAATAACTAAATAATAATAATAATAATAATAATAATAATAATATTTTTTTGTTACCAATGGCAATGTGAATAATAAACACATGATTCAACAATAACACGGCGTAAAATAAACTTGTAAGGTTATTGTGTCCTTACTTAATAAAATTAGGAATAACCGAGTGAAAATAGTATATAAAAACCGTATATTTTATAATATATAAGAAAACCAAACACATTAAATTAATTACATTACTATTAAATTCTTCTTGCATAGCTTCCTTTTCAATGTCAGTGTGACAACATTATATTCCCTACAAACTGTTTTAATCGCCGTGGAGACGGAATACGTGTTTAATCTTATCTTATATATTTATATTATATATAGATAATAATAATAATAATAATAATAATATTTTTTGTAATCAATAGCAATCATTTAAGGAAACAAAATAAAATAAATGTATTATAATTACACAATCAGGCATTTTCTACCTACGACTATATATTTTATTGTGCCGATATTCTCATTAACAATACCATGCCACGACCAAAACAATCAAATACTTCACGACAAATACGCAATGCAACTAGGATTCAAAACATTGAGAATGAAAGGACTGATATATATATATATATAAATGAATGTTTGTGTGTAGATTAGACCTCTGGGAAGAAGATAGGCTAATTTAAAAATTGTTAAATTATGACGGGACAGTTAATTATTTTAAATAATATAGACGTTATTAAAGTCTATATTTGCCTATGTTCTGCCACTTGTTTGAGAGTTCCCTTCACGATTTACCCAGGCACCTATCGATGGTGAAATTTTTGTTAGTAGTGAACTAATTGATAGTGACTAGGTATGATAAAACTAAAAACATTTAGGTTTAAACTCCAAGGAAAACTGACACAGTGTTATATAATTTTATGAGTCGTTCAGTAAAATTGAATAAAATTATGAGTGTTTTTCTCATAAATTACCAACGATCCCTATTACTATTTGTATAGTAAATATTTTGAAATAACTATGATAATATTATTACATAATATTATTACACCTCCTACTATGATTTGTAAATATAATGTATATCAAATAATATGTTTAATGATAAATTAAAAATCATAATATATTATATTATTATACGTCTCAATAGGTGACCTATTTATTTCATATTTGCATTCAAATATTTATTTTGAAATGTTTATAAGGTATGAGTAGTGTTTACATGATTATGTGTAAATGTTTAATTTGTCATATTATATTATGTGTATAACTAAACTAAGAAATATTTTTTTTAAATCTAAATAGGTACCTCGTATAAGTATATTATATTATACTTAAAATATTATTATAAATATGAATGATTACCTATAAAATGTATATTATAACTCGCTCACTAGAGTCTCTAGATGTTCAAATACTAAATGGTATTTATATTACTCACATGATTTCGAATCATCACGTGTGTAATGAACAAAAGTATACATTCAGTTGTTGAAGGAACGATTTTAATTTCTGGATATTGGCTGTGCCTTGCCGAATGACTTGACAAGGTTCAAACATAAATCAAACATAAATTAGCATTCCTCTCGTTAATCAATTACCCGATGATCCAAAAAAATTCTGGTTTTTATAGTACACACGGTGAAAAAAAAGTATTTGAATCCCATGTAATTTAAATACTCAATATCTCTCGTTAACTCAAGGTTTTTTTTTCCAAGATGTAATTTTTAATTAAAATTATAACTGCAAAACACAATGATAAAAATGTAAGTAAAATTTACTACAATCACAAAATAATATACACGTCAATGATTATGATTTAATATAAAAATATTATTAAGTTTAAATTATTAAGTTCATATCATAAATATAATTTGTACGTGTCAAAGAAACTTATTTAAAAAAAATAAAAACACAAATTTGTTAAAATGTATATCATTATAATATTATAAAAGAAGCTGTACTAAACATCAATTAGGTCCAAATATATATTATATACCACGATTGAAGAATGTGTCTGTATTATACTAATTGGGAGATTAGGAAACGGTTTTAAACTATTATCTATCGAATGCGAATACTAAACGTGGAATTTAAGAACAAATCAAAAATAAGTATTATTTTAAAAAGTGTATTTTTGATAAAGTATTGATTAGACTAATAATCCATTTTACGAATAGGCGTTTTTTGACGTTCTGTCCATCCACCAAATATGATGCTAATAATATGAAAGGAAAAAAATGAAAAATATAAACCAATAAAATAATAAATATTGTATACAGATTATTTTTTGAAATCCATTCAATAGCTTTTTTTAATCAAGTCGTATACAATTAATCCAAATAGTCCAATATGTAATGAAATTTGAAAGTAAGGCCCCAGTATAAGGTTTTAGAGTACTTAACACGTATTGTATTTATTAGTAATTTATGTTCAGTTTTCAAAAAAATAATATACTATTAACTATTGAATGAGGGTAAATTTTGATTTACAGTGTAGCGACTAGAGAAGATACTAGATACATAGGAAACATTTTTTTTTTATTCAATTTGAGCAAAATATTTTCACTCGTCGCTTAAACTAAAGACATCGTACTATTCGTACTATTATCCGATTTGTCATACACGATAAAATTAGAACTCATAAGTGAAAAGATACCTATATTCACTTAATATTATTTACTTAGCAAAGAGTACAAGTAAGTAAAATATAATATTATACTGAATGGTAAAATATAATAAAATCAAAATATAAACACTCAAGTAAAAATATAATGTTCCAAGTTTTAACTTCTAAGTTCTAACCCCAAAAATGTGTACCTATGCGAAATAAAATGTTTGTGAAATCGGTTTAACTTGAAACGCCGTAATTGTAGGTACATCCTTGATATATTGTATATAGTTATACTAATAATTAGGAAGGTACTCAATATTTAGTAGGTACTCAATATGAAAATACGATATTATACCTATTATAATTATTCCGTTCTGCTAATTCGTTATATTATAATAAGGTGGTTTGTGTGTCGATTCGCAAATCCAAAGAAATGCGACTGAGTTAGTACTTAGTAAGTAGTAGTATATAGTACATTATAATTATTATTATACTTATATCTACTTACGTATAAACATAATATTGTTATAATAATAATGTTAAAGGTCGTTCTCGAAGTGGTGGTTATGACGTAGGCGGGTAGGTAATAATCGAAATAACATTATTGTATTACTTATTCATAAAATGACTACTCTTGTTTGTTTATATATAATATAATGTTATATGTGTGAATTGCTGTAGTTATTGCCAATGTATTAATATATTTTACAATAGACCTTATGATATAGTATGAGGTCTATGATATTTACCTGAGCGTTCATTCATATTGCGTTCTCGCCAAATATGTCGTCGGAATATTCTATCGTCTGCAGAAGACACCTGTCGTACGTAAATAAACTATTACGAATTCAATTTTGGATGAACTACATGATAGAAGGCCATATCATTATTATTAATTATTGTTATTTATCTGTATACCTACCGAAAATGGCCGTGGACGACCACAAAACTTCTGTACAATAAGTAATCACTAATACTGTTTATAACCGTTATACTATCATTTATGTAGAACGTGGTGTGAACTTGCAAATTCGTCAAATTTGTAAGGCCTCGTTTTTTTTATCTGCAAGATTTTATGACCAAGGTAATACGAGGGTGCTGTCAACGAATACTAAAATATTATACATTTTATGAAGAGAGTTCGATAGACAAAATATATTATCATAAATCGGGTTTTATTTATTTTTTCCCGACGTCCCGCACATTCGATAAATTCCCATTTCATCTTTTTAGTGCTTTCCATTGGGTCTTTTATACTCATTGATAAGTTTAAGATTTTCCGGTGATAATCCTCGATGGTTTTTTGAAGTAAATAAGATTTACAATTTTCATGTTTATACCATTTGGCATTTTCCATTTTTATATACCATTTTTAATACATTTATTTTTTTAACACATAAATATATTTTTTAGATTTGTTAATTTTATTTAAGTTTCTTTAAGTTAAAAACAACCTATACTATATTTTGTATTATTTATTTTATATTATGACCTGTATAAAATATTTATTAATCCAAAATTTAATTTGTATAAATGATAAAAGTGTAAACAGATAATGCCATTATGTCAATTGGCATAGGGTAATATTATAAAACGTAACATTTAATATCACTTACATTGAGCGTTTAAACATTTTTAAATGATTATAAATAATTAAGTACTGAAATAATAGTATGATATTTTCAACGAAATTTGAAATTAAATCTGTAATAAAAATGATTAGCCTATTTTATTCTGGTTTACACCATGCTCATCTAGTAGAGTAAAAATAGGTTAAATGCGAAACTGATGTCATCAGTGTTCCCCTAGGTGTTCCTTTAGAAGGGCTTATCCCCACTGCTGTTCTCTCTGTTATTTAATGGACTTAAGTTGGTTATCCCAGACTATAAGTTCTTTATGTTTACAGATAGATTAGACTTTATAGCCTATCAGAAAAACCTAGTTTGTAACTGATTGTGCAACCATAATGAGCTAGATGCATTTTACTTGTGCTTTAACGCTATGTGGTTA
The DNA here is from genome assembly GCA_949089665.1 of Macrosiphum euphorbiae. Lineage (NCBI taxonomy): Eukaryota > Metazoa > Arthropoda > Insecta > Hemiptera > Aphididae > Macrosiphum > Macrosiphum euphorbiae. The sequence continues at coordinate 94,448,075 of CARXXK010000001.1, read as the reverse complement.
AATTTTAATTAAGGCAAATTATAATCCATGTCTTTGACTAAGGGCCAGTTGTACCGTCTACGGTTAAACTACGATTAAGCTTAATCTGCTGATAACGGAAAGGTTAGGTAAGGGCAAATTCAACCGATTGAACTCCGGTTAACTTTAATCAGATATGGTACAACTGGCCCTTAGAGTAACTACATGAACTTGATTATTTTTTCAAGTTTTCTTGTGAGTATGTTATCTAACTTATCAACCAGTAAGAAATACTTAACTTAAGAAAAACAAATAAATTGAGGATACTCCAACATTTGTTTATTCTGAATAAAGTAGTCCGTAAGCGTAAAATCATTTTTTTAACAGCGGGTTCACATTTTATAAAAATATAATTGGATTCAAATTATTTGTATTAATTATTGAAAACTTAATAGCATTTACATGAGAATACGAGGAACTATGTTTGTATCAATTGCTTTTCAATTCCATCAAACAAATTTGAATTTTTTTCGTTTAGGTTATTTTCATGATTCATCATTATCTAAATACATAACTACCTAGTACAATAGCAAAATAATAATAGGCAACATTTAAAAGTAACTGCATGATGTGGCATCAAAAGATTAAAAACTCAACAAACTTCAATATTGAACACAAATGTGTTAACAATACTTGAATGACATATTTGATGCAGTTTCGGAGAGGGTTCGTCAGTATTAGTTTAGAATGTTTAGAAAATAAAATGCATAACATTTTAGATTGAAAAAATATACATGATTCTAAAATAGTTATAACTAGTTGGGTACCTATCTACAGTTTTTGTTTAGTACCTACACTAAAAACTTCATTAAATCAATTACCGAACTAAACTTCTGTCTATAATGGTTATTGCTCAACAATATACTTCCAGACAACAAGTAATTAAATTCTGATTTTTTTTATTTAAGCGGCGGAAAATTTTTAGTGCTCCATTGAATTGTTTAACGATCGCAAATATAGGTATAAGTATGTACTATGTATATGTTGTTTTATGCTTGTATGGATACTTCTTAATTAACGGCATGTCATATATTTACGATTTATCGTTTCATAAAAAAAAAATTGAATCGTTAATTCTGTTATAGGTTTTTGTTGATATAAAATAAAATATATGACATACAATTGTCACGGTCGAGTGAGATATTGTTCAATAAATGTATATAGATTCCTATAACTCATGATCTTTAGAAAATTAAAAGAACAATGTATAGGTACTAATAATTGTTTGAAAACTATGTAAAATAATATGTTCTTAAACTTTAAAATCCTAATTTTTCTGAAACGTTTCCTAAATTCCTATAAAATAATAACTATCTGATTACGTATTATTATATTTTATTCTTATCTATTTATTATTATGGTGTAATCGTGTATTAAATGTACTTATAATAGTACGTATGAGAGAGTGTGCGAATCGCACAGTTTCACACATTTTATATAATATGCACGTGATGGCGGTATTGTTATCGTACCTTTATATTTGAATAATTCTCATTTTAAGAATACACTAGAAGCAAGTAGGAACACACACACACACACACACACACACACACACACACACACACACACACACACACAATAATAATATGTATATGATGAACGCGATAGTTAAAATATTATTATTATTTCCTTGTGATTCAAAAAACATATTCATGAACGAATGTTTTTCCAAACAATAGGGAAATGTTGTGACTTTTTTTTTAAATCACTGTTTAATCGCACATACTAATTGTTAATGGCCGGTAGGTAATATAATATTATGCCAATATAGATGGTAGTGATGATAAACAATTATTGTGATCATGGACATCGTGTGAAGTCATTCTGCGAACATGATTGAATATTTGAATCAAACCGTGGTAACGAAATATCAAAAAATATAAAAGGTCGGCATATACAGTATGTTTTGAAAATGTAATATGCTTAGCTTTTTAAATATATTACCTAAATGTTTATACAAAGTTCGGTATTTCAAAACTAATTTTTTCATTTTCCTATATTATTATATTCCATATTTTCCAAATTTCCATAATTTATACATTGTTAGAATTCAATAGTTGTTATTAAATATTAATAATTGTATTGTGAAGTGTTGAAATAATTAGACATTTGAGTGTCTATAAAGAATCCAAATATGGGTAAATGTATATATCTACCTACTACAGTATCAGATATAAACTACGTTACAAATCTTAATTTTTATTTTTTATTTAGTTGATATATATTAAAGTATGTCATAGAATTTTTCAGATCGGCGATAACAATTAGAAAAACGTAAGTATAGTTGTAAAATGTAAAAGTGCATGAAAGTGTATATTATTATTGTAATTTATGTAAATATTATTATAGTGAGCCAAAGGTATGCACTGCAAACCGTTTTGTACATTTTCACCTGTTTTAGTCATTTTGTTAGTATAGTTACTACACCGCGTAGATAACCATGGGCGTAACTAGGATTTATTAGTTACAGGGGTTAGAGTCCTACAAAACCTACACTGTTCACAATGTCAATTATATTATATCATATTTTATAATATAATAATTTATTATTTTTTTTCGTAACGATACGAGCCTAAGCAGAGGCTAAAAAGTAAAACCCCATAGGGGGGTTTGAATAGAAGTAAGAGGGGGCTAAGTCCCCCTAATCCCCCCACCTAGTTACGCCGATGTAGATAACCGTGGTAGGTGCATGTTATGTTGAATCAATTTTCTGGTAGGTAACATTTTCAGCATTCTTACAAACACAATAAATTAGACTGGCCAAGATCTGTGTACAGAAGTCCACGTGCTCGTTAAACATAATATTTATAAATACTACCTAACGATAATATAATGTATAATACTCGACGATGGGCGCTCAGGCGTCAGTCAACGCACGTCCGAGTCGCTGAGCTGTCCGCCTGGCCCGAAGTTTCCGGTCGCACACGACGTGCACCCGACGGCGTGTCTTCTCATTTTCGTGGCGCCGTGGCCCGTGGCATGTAAACGGTTGCTCGTGGTGTTTACGATATAAAATATGATGATATAATAACCGCGTACCTACATACTATATTATTATTATAATTTTATAGACGCGTATCATAGGCGGAGGCAGGCGCCTGTATTATGCGATACGCGCCGTATCGTCACGGTCGTTAATTATTCGTTAGCCGGACGCCAACGCCGCCGCCGCCGGTCGTGTCAAACCGTCGTCGGATGAGAGAGAGAGAGAAAAAAAAACCAAACGAGACGACAAAAACACCGCGTTTATTGCAGGGCTTGAAACCGAAAAATTTTTTTCCGGTTTCGGTTTCGGTTTCGGATACCGGTTTTGATTTTTTCCGATTTCGGTTTCGGTTTTGGATACCGGTATCGATTTTTTCCGATTTCGGTTTCGGTTTCGGATACCGGTATTGACTTTTTTCGATTTCGGTTTCGGTTTCGGATACCGGTATTCATTTTTTCCGTTTCGATTTCGGTTTTTAACGGTTTTAACCGGTATTCAAAATCAGTATCGAATATCGGTTTTAATCCCTGTATTTATAATAATTTATAATGGCATAAAATACTGCCGTAGGAACCTACTTGCCAATCGCCAAACATTGCGTGGCGTACGATTTAGCGTCTGGTTGCCTGACAAGTACTATAGTATTTGCAATCAATGATAATATTTACTCTGGAATGAATACGTAATTATGACGTATTTAGTTATAGCCTCTCCACTTCATAACACATTTTCCAAATGATTTGCGACCTAATTTTTTAAGAGTTTGTGTAACTTCATCGTTTATAAGTTGAAACTATTTTCTCAATGAGGGGCTAACTTCATGTGTGTCCCACCCACCACATTAATCAAATTGATCACAGCTTGATTATATTATACCAATCTAGATTAGGTATATTTATCTAATAGAGTATGGTTGGTGGTGGGTTGGTAGGGAGCACATTTTTCAGTCGACGGCTTTTAGGGAAACCCAGACAATATTATGTTAAGGCCTTATAATGTATTATAATAAATTATAAATAATATAAATTATTTATAACTATACTATAATTATTGACTCAGTATTTCATAATTTATTGTTGGCTATTGTGTTAATTTAATGTAGGAAAATTATGCCACATAGTTATTTCTGTCTTCTGATCGTCTGTGGCGGCAGAAAAACACGACAGCTTATAATATAGTAAATTTAATAATACTAGTATTATTGTTATACAATTTTTATTATAGCGTAGGTATTTCTGCGTATACTGTTTTAGAATACGACTATACGATTAATCCATTTACCAAAATAATATATAATATATAAATATAATAATTATTATATTGCGTATAATAATAATATTATATTATGCGTCTAATAATTTATATACCCTGTGAAATTACCTATGCAAACATACGGGTGCACGCAGACGAAGACTACTGCACCAGTGCAGCTAGACTTACTTACATAATAATATATTATTATATTATAAAATATTAATTATAATAATATAATCTATTAGGCACCATTAATCATTATTAATATCAATTGTGTTACTGCAGAACTCAGAAAGTATACATAATAATATAAATATCTATATAGGTAGGTACTTTCGAGTTGATATTTTAGAATCCAGTAAAAAACTAAGTAAAACTAAGAAAAAAAAGAAGGCATAAGCACATGACCTAGGCTACAGGTCTAATAAATGGACCAAATTAATAATTTTTAATAATATTATTGTAAACGCGCCATGGAAACGGCAATATAAATATTATAAACTATTAAAATAAATAATAATATATAATATTTATATGATAATTTATAAAAACTAATAATATACCAACAAAAATACTATGTCAACTCCATGTAAAAAAAATGTAATTTAATTTAATTCTTCGTTTTGCGCACGGAGTAAACAATTACCCCAGACGTAATAATACAGTATATTAATAATTTAATATGATAATTTATAAAAGACTAATGAACTTTAACTTAGCATAGTTATTTTTTATTTAAGGATAACTTAACTTTAACTAGTTAAAAAAATTGGTTAACTTGCCCAGCTTTGCCATCATCCACATGATGTTATAATAAATAATTATATCTTATAAGTTATAATATTATATTTAATATTGATCGCATTGTATGATAGAAGGATAGAACAAATTTACATAATATACACGATATTTATTATTTTCTACCATAAGCATTATAAATTATATTATTCATAGCTTTTAAACAGAAATTAAATTATAGCCTATAGGTTTATTTTAAATGCGTAGAACTTTTTAAATGTTAGATATTAATGTTATAATTTTTCGACTTCCGTTTCGGATATCATGTTATTTCTTAAGATTTCGTCTTAAGTTTCAAAAAACGGTATTATTTTTTCTGATTTCGATTTCGGTTTCAGATATCGGTATTTATGTTTTCCGATTTCGGTTTCGGTTTTGGATATCGGTATTTATGTTTTCCGATTTCGGTTTCGGTTTCGGATACCGGTATTTATTTTTTCCGATTTCGGTTTCGGTTTTGGAAACCGGTATTGATTTTTTCCGTTTTCGGTTTCGGTTTCAGATACCGGTATCAATTTTTTCCGATTTCGGTTTCGGTTTTGGATACCGGTATTATTTTTTTCCGATTTCGGTTTCGGTTTCGATTTCGGTTTCGGTTTTTAACGGTTTAAACCGGTATTCAAAACCGGTATCGAAAATCGGTTTCAAGCCCTGGTTTATTGTATACATTTATTTATATTATATTTTTTGTTCGTCTTAAATACCCTAATGATTATCGGTTCAGACGTGAGCGGAATAAAGTCTATCCCTCACTAGCTGTTCATCCCGCCCCTCCTCACTCTCTCTCATACCCTCTCTCACGTTTTTTATTTCTATTTCGTGAGGATATAGAATCCTCACGCAGTACATAATATTATTATGTCGCATTTGAACTACCTGCCTTCTGTTATTAAACTGTTGTATTCATTTTATAGTTCTCCACTCTGCAATTTTTAATTGGCATTCATGACCATATTTAGATACAGACATGGGATTTGATCATCATTAAAATTAAAACACTTACAAAAAGAAACTTTCCACAAAACTTAGAATAGAGCTTAATATTCAATCATTTTACATAATTAATTGAGTTCATTCTAAATGGTCCAATTTTTGTTAAGCTCGTATAGGTCTTAAAGTCTACCAAAAATACACCACTATCAATCTCCTTAAAATCTTTTAATTCAACAAAAAAAATTAAAAGACCATGTAGGTAATCTTAAATTGTACATATTTTGACAATCATAGGTGTTTAGACTTTTTGTCACAATAAATAAAGAAAAATGTACGAATAAAAATTATGAAAATTAAATTTGAAAAAAAAAGAAATATTACTACAGTTACTTCGCACAATTATTTTAGTTCCTGATTATAATTACGTAAATTATTATTATTAATATTATAAGGACGCATATTATTATCATTGATTGGTGACTGGTGTTCACCTCAGAGGACAACGATTTTATCGTATTACACGTCATCATGGGGAAATTACACAGTCGTTGTCCTCCTATTTGCGGCTTATACAAAAATATTTACCGTATCACATTTAAAAGGAGATTTCACAATTTTGCTCACGAGTTCATGCCTTACACAAAATATTTACCGTATTTTAAAAGTACAGGGAGATTGCACGCTCAAACTCGGTTTTGCCACTTACTCGAAATTGTTTACAGTATTATTTGTTTTTATCCTATGTAAACTCGATTTTTTCATCAAACACAAATTATTAGTCAAACATATTTTTTTAACGTCGTAATTAATTCTAAATTAGAAACAATAAGTAGTTACACCTATAATGAATTCTGATGCTTCAATTTCCAAGTCAACATCCACTGCTAAGTAGGTACGAATGATATTTTAAGTAATTGAAGCTATATAAATCTTTATAGAATTATTATTTATCAGTAATAAACTAATAACTAATAACTAATAACTAATAAGTAATAAGTAATAACATTATATTTGTAACAGTGTATATCGTTAACCCGGAATTCTGCACATTTGAAATGCTGTTGTGTTGTAGATGTTTTGATAAATAGTATTATAAATTAATTTTATAAATATTATATTTATAAATAATTCATATCACCTGTCGTCACCTGTGTATAAATTATATTATCATTATGACGTAAAATAAAATGTTATCCTATTTATTGTATAGTATATATACTTATGCAATGTACATAGTATACATGTTATTAGATGTACTTTACATAGTAACAATAATTCTATGTCTACTAAAAAAATGTTGAAAATGTTTTTTCAGTTATACCTTAGTAATTAGTTCTTGATTATAATAATAATGTTCACTGCTACCATTAATTTAAACATAATTTAACGCTCACTCCTTTCAACAACGTCATATCTCAAAAAGTTCAATTTTTAAGGAGAGCGATTTTAAACTTAGAAAGTAGAATAAAATCGCCTAAAATAAATACTAATGTACCGATTGAAATTTTAAATATGTGAGACATACATTAGAGATAATACCTGCTTTTGTTTCTTGATTTAAAAAAGAATGACACATAAAAACTTTAAGTTTAAAAAGTTCCTTTTGATTTATGACGTTCTTGTTCAAAATTTCATTGATGGTGTTTGAAGTATTTCAAAATGTGTCATTATAGTCACTAAAATAATACAATTCGGAAGTCTGACATTTAATTATTTTGAAATATGTCATCATTGCAACAATAAATACATTCCAAACAGGCAGTAAGTTATAGGTACATTATTTTTAAAAAAATTTACTTTTATTATAATGTCATATTATTTCAGTTTAAATAAAAAAAATATTTCGAGAAAGGAACAGGAATTTTCACACTGGAATATTTTTTTAGACAGTAAATATTATTCATACAATACGTATTAAGTAAAATATTAAGTCATATTAAGTAAAAAATAGAAAAAAATTTTTGAATTTTATTAATTCTGAATTAGTCTTCAAATTCTAAAGGCTCGAGTTTTGAAGACTGTCATAGAACGTTTTGTAAACTCTTGGTATTAAATTCTTGTCAATCAGTCGCATAAGGTCATTTTTTTTAGCTTCAGAAATCCCAGGTTTTTGATTGAAGGCAGGTTTTAATGGAACATTTTTACATAACATCTTGGCTTTTCTTATAATTATGGCCTCCATAAAGTCTACCTCTCCATAAGAATGCTTATAAAAAAATGAATTTGGATTATCTTTTTGAACTTTCAGCACTTTAATCTCTTTGAATTTAACAGGTTCATTTTGTGTATTTTTTACTATACGCAAAGGACCAATTTCAGAGGCTAAAAGTTTTAAATCAAAGAAGTCTTCATACGAAAGTTCATTTACTGAAAATGGTTCACCTGTTCTTTTTGCTGTTCTAATCAATGAAACGAGGCCCTCTGGTGTATAAATTGGGCCACTTTTAAGAGCTTGTTTAGTTTTTCTCTCAATCAAAGAATGAACGGAATCCCCTTCGTTTTGCGTATGGCCTTTAATTAGAAATTTATGAGTAATCGAGTTAAGGTCGAATTTACGAAGAGCAAAGATGTATGCGGCTAACATGAATTGATTCTTTTGCTGTCCGCTGCAATTGTCAGAATAGAAAACTACATGCTTGTATGTTCCAATGTTTTTCTCAATATATTTCAAGACACACGTACCAAGTTCATTTGCTCCACGGTGGCCGTTGGATTCATCCCAAACATAACATTCGGTGTTTTTTTTAATTAGATCAGTAATTGTAAAATTTAGGACATTCAATTTAGAGGAATAGTAAAAAGCTGAACATTCACCTTTTGGTAATGGAATGACTGCTTGTAAATCATAAACCGCTAATACAGCTTTATCCACTAGTGTCTGTTTATCATTATCCTTCTCTTTTCTTGATAGCTCTTTTTCTACCAAATGCTGATCATAATATTCTTTTAAGTTAACTTTGTCTGTCTCTGATGCATTTTCATAAGCGACACATGTTTCACACTGATCCTTTTTAGGCTGGAAAAAACTTAAATTAAACTCATTAGTGAAAATGTTATAGAAATAATTGAAGTTACAGAAAGAAACATTATCTTTTTTGCAGTCGTTCAGGTAATCGTTGTAAATGTCTGTTATGGTTCTGCCTCCTTCAATGTAGTGTTTTGTAGTATTTTTGCGAGTATAGTGACTTTCAATTTTGGGAATTCTGTTGATATGGTCTGTAACTCTATTTCTAACTGTTTCATTCATCTTGGGCTGATTACCATGCTTTCCTCTTTTATCTTCGGCCATAACAGCACCTGCTAGTTTATCTTTCTTCTCGAAGGCAGTACGGATTGGACGGTCATTAATAGCCAAAGTATTTCTGAAGAATATCTTACAAACACGAATGCGTCTGTCACCAAGATTAAAAAAGAACGCAGCATTGTGATTTCTTCGTGGCCTTTGTCCACCCTCGCGCACGTAACGATATTTGGGTTTAATTTCTGTTGTGCAGTTATGAATAAATTCTCTTTGTTTGGCTATGTTACCCAGGTTCCAGTACGCATTAAAAACACTCATCCTTTCATCTTCATTTATTTTTTCAGTGCACTTTAATCGGCATTTATCTTTACAAGGCGATTTAATTTTTCTTGCTTCTTTTACTCGTTTTTCTGGGTTTTTTGAATGACTTTCGTACTCTTTCCCACTATTTCTAGCTATCTTCGAAATGTTCCTTTTCCAACTGGCTTCATTTCTTTTTCGTTTACCTTTTTTCACTGGACTCAAAATATCAATATTAGTAGCAATGGAGTTTTCAGAATAAATGGTTGAGTCAGGGGTAATAGTGACAGATGGTAAGGCATTAGTTTGACCAACAGTACTGGTTAACGGTATTTGAACCATGATAACATGATCAGTGTCTTTCTGGAAATCATCCGCATCACATTTTTCTTGGTCAATCGAAGGTGTCCAGTTTTTATCTGCATCAGTGTCATCGAAATCTTCAGATTCAGTCTCATCGCTTGAATCACTGGAACTGCTAGACGATGAAGAAGAGGAGGAACTTGACTTGTTCTGACCAGAACCAGAACTGGACCCAAAACAAAATATATCTTCTGCAAACCAAAAAAACAAATTCAATTTTATTTTATTTGATTAGGATTTTATTAGCAAATTTAATTTTAATTTTATATTTTTTTTACTAAATTACGTACCAGCTTTTGAAGATTCGACAATATCAGTCGTGTCCTTATTCACTAATAAACATGGTATCTGATCAGTTTTTTGCTTAATACCTGGTGATTGAGCAATATTATCATTTGAGGCATGACTAAAATCCAGTTTTTTTTTAACGCAGTAACCAATTCTTTCTAAATCATAATATACAAAAATATAATAAAGGTTTTAAGATTTAAAAAAAAAACAACAGCGTAAGTTAGTTTTATAATTGGTCAAATAATAATAGCAATAAAAATAATAATATAATAATATGTATTTGCAAACAAACGACAATTAGTTCGCTAGCCTCTTATAAGCAAAAGATCACGAGAGGTTCTATTCTGGTTGTTATTAACAATAAAATAACTTAGGTGATTAATCTTTTATTACAATATCTGTTATTGTAATTTTACCAACGTAGTTGCGGTCGAAATATAATATTATGTTTTTATCGTTGTTTACAACTTAGGTACATAACACGTAATAAAGCATGGGCATTGTGCTTCATAAGCTTCTAGTAGATAGATATTAATTATAAATATTATTGTTGCGGCTACACGCTAAGCCGCCGCGGCATTGAACGTTATCAAAACAATTATTGTTATTTAGTATTTATAGTACTATTTACTGCGTATTTTGGAAAAACCCGTAATCTGTACAGATAATATTATAATATTTCACAGCATGGTTACTATAATACTGCCACGTACATAATAATAATATGTTATATTTATTATATCAATATAAATTAAAAACATAAAATCGTATAATATAATATCGTACCATAAAATTTACTAACTTTTATTATACTAACTTTTAATGTCGAATGCATTTTCACATGAAAAATTTTCTCGGGACTCTGTTCTAGTATTATTATGAAGTGCTAACCTTGTCAACTTTTCACCTCGAGAAGTCATAATGTTCAATCTAGATAAAATTAATTATAATATAATGATAACGTAGCCCCTGCGACAACATGGAAACAGTGTATCGTTTTACTAACAATAATGACACATTCTAAAATGAAACTGCATATTTTCCTAATTAGGGGCCAACTTTTGTTTGGAAGAGGGTCATAAAACAAAATGATTCAAAACCACTTTGTCCGAGCAAGAAATTTTTATTGACAATAATGTCACAAGTTAAAATAGTACAATCGAAGTCTTACAATCACAGTGCAAGAACGTCATAAATCGAAATAAACCTTAATAGACCGCTTTTCATTTTCCTTACAATTCTGACATAAAACTAAATAGTACGTTTTCGATATAATATTAAAAATAAAAAGTGTACTTACCTTTTGTGCAATACCGATTTATAACAAAATAAAACACTTTTGCACTAAACGAAGGAGATCTCTCCTGGTAACGGCAAAATAGCAAACTGAATTGTGACACTCTTGAAAAAACAATATTAAAATATTAAATAATGCAAAAACGACACATATGCCATCTGACGGCTTAATATTGAGTTAAAGTTATGACGGTTTTACACGGAGATACTACTCTTTGATGGCAATCTAAATATGGGCATAACTAAAAATAGCCGATTTTTGAGATATGACGTTGTTGAAAGGAGTGAGATTATATGTAGCCGGTGTTTATATAATATTGAAGTCCTAAGTAGTATCTAAGCTGTACTCTCAAAAGTTAGACTTTATAGTAGGTATTAAAAAAAAAAAACATCTTTTTTTGATCTAGATAAAAATAAAAATGTATTTATCTTTAATCTATATCTAGATAGATTTAAATTTAGTTATCTTTTATCTTTATCTAGATAAATTTTCATCATATTATCTTCATATTTATCTAGGTAAGAAAAGTACTTATCTAATCCCAACACTGCCAGTACCTATAGGCTAAAGCTATTTATTTTCAAAGCCGCGAAAACGCACCCCCGCACACGGGCCCATAAACACACGCGTGCGGTGCGTATGGCACATAATTTTTTATTATTATTGTACAGGTATACGGTATGTATATAATATATATATATATGTATAAAGAGAGAGAGAGTGACGAAGAGAAAGATAATATACGTTTTTCCGCTGTCAAACCCGCTCAGATCGTATCGCTGACCCGGTGTTGTTTTACACTTAAGTAGAGATATTACTATTCCGTTGCCGCGCGTATCCGGTTCACTTGCGAAATACGCTTTTGTGGTCTTTATATGTATGTATGTATGTACGTATGAGTATGTATGTGTGAATTAATATAATTTACGATATGATTTATGCTATATATTTATTGTGTGTTCACGTGAATAATAATATAACAACGGATCATGAAATACACGTGTGGTCCGTCGAACAACTATATTATAACAGTATAACATCTACGTATAATAGGTACACGTAGACATATACTATATACAAACAGTATTGGAACATTAAATTATGAAGTTTTGGATGTCGCAGAAGTCACATTTCCTTATGAAAAAAATATATTAACTTATTTATCCTCGATCCACAAACGCCGTTGTCGGATAAGTACTTGTCTTAACCTCCTCGAGTTAACTGAGGATGGGAAAACTACCCTAATTCTCATTATTGTGACATAATTTCGACGAAAACACCTCATAATTTCATGTAGAGCTATTAGCTGAAGTTGTCGTAGGTACAGCTAGATTGAAACTTGGCAAAAATGTTTTCACTGTTTAATGGTATTCAAATTTTCAGTAAGAATATGAAACATTTAATTTAACTAACCTTTATGAATTTAATTCAAAAAACAACTTCAAACAATAATGAAAAAGTGACTATGTACCTTTTTTTATATTTATACAATTACAACAAAATAATTAAAATTGTGATTCTTTTTTATTTAATATGTGCTTTTGTCAAAATTTGATATTCTTATACGAAAAAATGTCTTATTAGCCCTCCGCGCGTTCGAGGCTGCACTGCGACCAACTATACTGGATTAATGGCAAGTATTGGTCACACCTTAGCACCCCTGAGGTGTGTAAGTTTTGTTACAAAATTGATTCTTATAAAGGTCCCTGAATTTACATTTAATAGTTCATATCTGGGTAAAAAGTTATAATTTTAAAATGTAAAATAAATAAATGATTTTATAAAATTTGTTTTGTTAAATTCAACAAAATAAACACTATATAAAGTTTACAAATTAATACAACATATCATGTACTGGCTTCATATTCATTCAGTCATTCAGATATAAATGTTGTCATGGGCCGCAACTCGCTAGTCACAAAGCATGATCAGTTGATCTATACAGTAATGGTAGCCAAACATAATGTCGGTATACAACTGTAACCTCGGATCAGTATAAAAGGGAAAACAGACCAAAGTTAAAAGTCATGAGCGAAAGAGTTATAATTATTAATCAACCTATCCAATCGACAGTCAGAGTTAACCTGAAAATGGATTCATTCCGGGCCAGAATTATAGATACTATAAATATAATATGAGAGTATGAGACATACAATATAGTCAAGTGTGGTCGAAGAGTATTTCTGTTACCAAATTTTTTACATGTAATTAATGTGTGGTAATTTGGTATCATATAACAAACGGTGATAATAAATTTGAACCACAATTCAAACTATTATATACCACATTTTAGAAAATATATTTTGTTGAAAAATTTCCGTTTTTCAATATTTGATAATTGATTTGGTTTTTTGGTAATTTTAAAAGCATTGCGAATTTTTGGCCGTGACCACTCAAAATTGAAAATTCCCAACTAAATTCACTTTTCAGCCGGATGTGATATTAAAGAGTAAAATAACAAATCATTTTTTCATAAAAATCGTGTAGATATACACAAAAAAACCTAGTTCATTGTAAAATCAATAGATTTATCGCTCCACTCAGAATCTAAAATAATTTAAAAATCACATGATTAAATTTTTTACTTAATATATATTATTATAATAGATTTTTTGTTTTATTATGCAGTTTAATTGAAATTAAACTATACACGGGAACAACATTAACTACTGAAGTTCTCATATATTATGTGCATAAAGTTTACAAACGCCGACGAAACGAAGTAAATTTCATATTAATAATATAATAGTACAATGATACCTACAATGCTTATTGTGCTTATTACTGCTGTTTTAGATATTTTTCTGCAAACCTTTCAAAAATAAAACGTAAAACGAAATGTAAAAAATCACCGACATTACGGAAATCGCGAGGGAACATCATTAAATTTGAAATTTGAAAAATTTTGTCAAAAAACAAACTTTAAAAAAAGGTGTATTTTTCAACTGCTATAGTAACAGTATATCATCCTTGTATTAAATTTTCACACATTTGACACAACAAATAACATTGTATTGACATTAAAAAAAAAAAAAAAAAAAACTAAAAAACATTAAAATTGAATATGTCCGTAACAGGTCAAAACAGGTAAAAATATTTTGAAAATTTCAGCAAGTATAGGACTTTATAGTAAGACCCACAAAATATATTATACAACAAGCTATTCAAAAAATGTAAAAGACCTTAATAATTGTAAAGGATATAAATAATTACATAAAAAAAAAAACGGTCACTGTATAATGGATGGTATTCAATTTGTGTTCAATGATATAATATCATTGTTTACGTAAAACTATTCTGAGCAGAGACGGTTTGTCAATGTGGATATTTTATACTATGGTTATACACTTATACCTATTGTTATTACTTATTATTAATACAGTAGAAAGTAAGTTGAATTAATATAATAAAATTACAACTAAATAACTAAAATTGTTATTATTTTTTATTTAATATCTGGTTTTGTCAAAATTTGATATTCTTATACGAAAAAATGTCTAATTAGCCCTCCGCGCGTCCGAGGCTGCACTGCGATCAACTATAATGGATTAATGACAAGTATTGGTCACACATTAGCACCCCCGAGGCGTGTAACTTTGTTACTAAATTGATTCTTATAAAGGTCACTGAATTTACATTTAATAGTTCATATCTGGGTAAAAAGTTATAATTTTAAAATGTAAAATAAATAAATGATTTTATAAAATTTGTTTTGTCAAATTCAACAAAATAAACACTATATAAAGTTTACAAAGTAATACAACATATTATCATGTACTGGCTTAAAAATATGGCAAAGACGATAAATTCTATTAGATCATGAACTGAATAGCATGGTAACCACATAATGTTATGATAAACAAATTAGGTGTTGAATAAATAATTTACTCATAGACGCAGACTGACAATACAGTTACACACCAGCGCACAAATGGAGAAAAAACATTACCCGTGTGACGTGTACAGTATTATTACATTTATATAGGTAGCATTATTATGTTTAACATTTATACAAATTAAACTATGTGTCTAGTAGGGATTTTTCGCCCCGGTCTAGGGTCAATGCGCTACAACTCATATAAACAAAATCCAAGTCCTACAATCGAAAGTCCTACGTACAATATCAAATGCTCCATGGTTTGTGAGTAACGAGGCACTGCACTTAGATTTTAAGTTAATAACGATAAAAAAATACATCGAGAAACTTTCGGTTGGATTCTTCAGCCAGCTACAAAAAGACGATAAATGACGCCTTTAAATCTGGAAATGTAAAAAATCACCGACATTACGGAAATCGCGAGGGAACCGCGTTATTATATGGCAAGACTATTTGTAATTTCGACGGCGAAAGTATAGCGAGGCAATACGGTTTTCGCAAAGTGTAAAAATAAATTAGGTGCCCGTTAAAACAATACAATATCCCCCGGCGCTCCCGCCTATTGCCCGGTAATAGCCTTGTAATAACCTATATACCTATATATATACTTATCTACCTAAGTTTCGGTAGCTGTTTGTGTCGAGCTGCACAATGATACACGATGGTGGTGATGGCGTTGTCGTCGCCGGCCAACAAGCCTCGAGCGATTTAGTTCAATGGCAAAAATAATAGTATTATACCTATGGTATTTTCGGTATTTCTGCTGCGGGAGAACTGTTGGGTTAGGGTGTTGCAGACAATCGCGATTCTCGACCTTTTTAAATAGTCAACACCCACTTTCAATACGATAAAATATTATTATAATATCATATTTTCGTGATGTCTACAAACTACGCTTTGTTATAATACAGGCACAAGCAGTAAGCGCGGGTTATCGTGAATTTAATGTTATGTTTATGACACCCTCGTGGCAAGGGTGATCCTTGGGGTTCGATAATACCAGGTATTACCATAGATTATAAAAACAGATTTGTTCGATAATTTTGATACAACACTGATGAAATGAGCGCGGACAGTAGCATCAAAAGTGTCGTATGTTATAAATGAAGCGATGATTATATGACAACAATTATAGTTCAAAACTCGGTTGCGGAAAATTAGAAAATAAAGAAAATACCTCCTATCCTTCGAACGTTTTGACGACGTGCAGATATGAAATTACACAGCATAAAAATATTTCCTAACCAGGGTAAAAACATTTTCAGGAAAATAATATAGTTATCAAAATATTTTAAAAAGTTGCGTAAATAATTAGGAAATATTTTAGTTAAATTCTTTGGCCAAGAACTTCATATTTTTGAAAATATTTACAAAACATTTTAATCACATATTTTCAAAAAACATTTTTACTGAAACTTTATAAAAATATTAAGTCAAAATCTTTATGCAATCATATTGTACAATATTTTGTCATGATCAGAAGAAAATATTTATAAAATATTGTCAGTCAAATATTCATTATTCAAGTACTTTAAAATATTCACAGAATATTGTGATTTCCCGAATTCTGTGGGGGAACTCTCATCTACCAGTAAGATTGGCTGGTAGGTATAGTTATCAAAATAAAGTATTTCGCTGGAAATAAAACCTTTTGGTATTTTAGTTAGCTGGTTAAATAAAAAAATTAATTTCATTGATGATCGTTTTGAACTATATATAAAACTATGTTTCTTGAGGTACCTGTTGAAATAAGAAACCAATGTTTATAGTTTACGGTCTCTGGAATAAATCATACATGAATCAATAGTATTTAATGTTCAAGCAATAATATTTTAATAAATTGTACCTATCTATTGTTCAAATTTTGAAAATAACTCGGTACCTAACTAATAGTTAAGATTGTAAAACAAGTAAAAGTGAAAATTATAAGTTAAGCTAGATGAAACCAAATTTTTAGAGTAATTTAATATTACTCACCAGTAATAACTACCTACAGTACGTCAAGTACACAATTCACTGCTTGAAATCAAAATGAAAAATGTTGACTATAATAATTTCAATTTCACATATTTTTTTTCAGATTTAAATTTATAATTTATAGATTTTATAATTGTATGATTTTTATATTGTTACCCAATATCAATGATTTCATTATATTATAATGCATTTTAATTTGATTTTGTAAATAATTTTTCTCTTTTAGATTCTGAGCGGAGCGATGAATGTATTGGTTTTACAATGATGTATGTTTTTATATTTTTATTTATATTTTTATTTATATTTTTGTGTCTGTCATCACGTTTTGGGACAGTAAAAGTGCTTCGATTTTCTTCAATAGTACCTTTTCTGATAGGAAAGTGAATCTAGTTGGTACTTTGGGGGGTCAAAAGTAAACATTTTCCAGTAGTTTTCACAAGCGCCGGGAAAAACAACATAAAAATTAAGGAAAAACGGGAATTTTTACGCAAAATCGATTTTCCAAAAAATCGAATTTGGTTTTTGGTGTAACTTTAAAACAAATGACCGTAGATACATGAAATTTTCACTGGTTGTTTATATTTGCATTTTCTATACACGATAACATTTTCAAAATATTTTGATTTATTTTGAACTGTTTAGGGACATTTTCAGTTTTCATTTTTTTTTTAGTTTTTTTTCTAGAAACATCAATAAAATTTTATTTGTTGGTTGCGAAAGCTTGAAAATTTAATAGAAGGTTCCTAATATGTTGTTTCAAAGGCAGATGAAAAATATTAAAAATCTTTAGTCAAAATTTTTTTTTATAAGCATTTAAAGTTCAAAAATTTACAAAATATGGAAAAATCACGAAAATTAGCAAATTATTTTGAGTTAAGAATTCGTAAAAATTTTTCTTTTTAAATCTAAGATTTGAAAATGAAACACAAGATTCCTTATAAGATTATCTACCTTTATCAATAAAAAAATCTCTACCGGACAGTCAAGTTAAATTTTTATGAGCGTTTGAAATTAAAATTTTTACAACATTGGATATTCACTCGATTTCTCATGTATCGATTTCCTTATTTTGTTGTAATTCAAAAACGAACAACTGTAGATACATGAAAATTTCACTGAATGTTTAAATTAGCATTTTCTATACACCATACAATTTTGAAAATATTTTGACTCTTTTTGAGCTGTTTAGGGACATTTTCAGTTTTCAATTTTTTTAGTTTTTTTTTTTATAATTGCCAATAAAATTTTATTTGGTGGGCCAAAAAGTCTGAAAATTGAATACAAGCTTTCTTATATATTGTTACAATATCAGTTGAAAAATTTTAAAAATATATAAGCACGATTTTTTTTTATAAGCATTTAAAGTTGGAATTTTGACAAAATTTATCAAAATCTCGAAAATAATCAATCGTTGGAATTAAAAAATTATAAAATGTTCAGTTTTTATAACTAAGAGTTGAAAATTTAAAACAAAGATTCTCTTAAATAATTCATACTGTAACCAAAAAATCTAAAAAATATATAAACACACTTATTTTTTACAGACATTTTAATTTCAAATTTGGACGAAATTACATATTAAAAAACCTAGAATAACTATTTTAGTTATTTTGTTGTGATTGAATAATACTATTCGTGGGTACTTGAAACTTCTAAAGTGTACTATTATATATCTATGATAGTATCACGGTTTTTGTTGATGTATAACGCGTTATAAGTATCTAATGGATATTGTGATATGATTAATTTGGAATTTATTATAGGTACCTATTATAGGTCAATTTTTTGTTTAATACCATAGATATGTATATAATATGCCTTATACATAGTTTGACATACCATCACCGCTCAGAATCGTTTTTCTTATACAATGATATTATATCATTGAATTCAAATTTAATACCATCCATTATACAGTGACCCACTTGTAACCTACTGTACAGCAGAGCGACACCCACTTGCCCACCTTTTTTAGATTTAAAAATATCAATTTTACATTCTCACGGTTTCATTTTTATTTCGAACTACGAGAAACCTGTTGTCGGTCGTGCGACAGCGTAACAAACCAAAGAAAACGAAATATAGTTATTTATTATTATCTACATATTATTATGAACACAGAACAACATCGACTGTTGTTGAATTTTAAAATTATAAAACAACTTTTATTTTGGTATAAATTATCGATTTAAATACAAATGTTGAATATTATCATTAAATGAAATATTTGATTTTATTATCACTTTTTATTTCCTAGACGGTTTTTGAAGATTTTTATCAATATTTAAAATGGATTTTAAGCCCCCTACACAGGTACACATAATATATAGCTAAATATTGGACCCATCACTGTTACATCAAAGTATCAGCAGACAGCAACACTTATTCACACGAACCGATACTAACGTGTTTACGCTACAATTGAGGTGCATTTTTTTAAAAACAGCTGCAGCAAGTACGCCATCATAATATATTATTATATTATTTGTTCACCAACGTCACGTCCGATAAATCCACTCAGAACTTGCAGCCAACCCACGACGGGGTGGCTACTGAACGACCAAACTGATGTACAAGAAATACATTGTTATTATTATTATTATGATGTTTTTATATTACAATAATACGGAAATACAATTCGGAAGACGAACGGCCGTGGTTGTTTAACGAGTTGGTCGGATCGTTGCCAAAACTACTGTTGTTCTGACCTCCTAAAAAATAAATACTATATAGTATAATAATATAGCTCTGTGGTGTTTCGGTTGGTTACTTCTTTATTTGACTTGAAACAGACCGCTCATGACTATAACCGTACTATTTTGTGCTAAACATAATAACAACATATATTGAAATTCACCTCCCCTCACACTGAACTAGGATATTCGCCACTGTTTCTGACCTAATGACAATATACGTTTTATAAACTTAAATTTTAATTACTCGCGGATTCGTGGCCACAAACATAAAAGCAGTGTAGAATCATAAAAGTAATATCGTAATACTCAAATCGAATAAAAATTAACACTTCCGGGTAGGAGATGGGTTAGAGTTTGGCGAATTCGTGACGACCCTCCGTCGTCCGCCAAAGGTCCGCCGAAAAGCCAATATTATATTATTGTCTGTGTGGGCAGAGAGTTTTCCCATTGTCGACGACGACATTTTACCGTTATCATCGCCACCGTAATGTTATCTCTTATTTTCGGGTTATTTTTGTATAATATTCCGTTTTTGTTTTCATGTTTGCAGAAACGTTTTTTTCCTTTCACGTTGTTTTCTGCTCTGCGTTATTGTTGTTATTGTATTATTATTGTCGTGTTTAGTGTAATTTACGGCTGCTGCTCGCACTGTCGCCCCAATATTATGGAACGGACCGTGACGACGACATTTGTTACAGAATAGTACGCGTTCCTTTACCGAGACGGTTTTTTTTCTGGTTTTTCAGCATGAGGAAGCCATCCAGGGTAGGATTTTGTTCTTTGTGTTTTTCTGCAAAATCAAAACAGTTGTGACATGAATGTATTTATTTTTTTTAACTATTCACGCAACCATATTATTATACTATAAGTTGTCAAGGTCAAAGTATATTAATAAGTCGATTTATTTCTTAATGCTAAAGTCTAAATATAATCTGTCCCACTCCCACACTGGACAGCTTAAACAGATTAAATATAATAAGAATGGAACCATATTTTTTGCATGTTTATTAATTTGTTTATTGGTATAGGTACCTATTTAAAATGAACGACTGAGACTACTAATTTAAAAATATTTTATTTTTCTAACTTTCCAAAACAGAATTAAACAAGCTCTGTCTATTTTTTCTCTATATCAATGCGACAATGCATTTATTCGAATCATTATTTTTGAATACCTACACTTTAAGACCTTATTTTTAAATACTTAGAATTGTATACCACTTAAGAAATAAGTACATCTTATTTTCAAATGAGAACCACCATTTATTTAATTGCATATTGGTAATCAGATGGTTTAATTGAAAACATTTACGTATCTAAATCAAAATTCGAAAGAACTTTATGAACCAAGAATACAATAGACGTAATTCCTTAATAATGGTATTCTATGAAATATAAAATAGATGTTATATTAATTAGTCTATTTCCTAATACCTGTAGTCGGAAAATTTTTTTAAAAATTACTTAATTTTATTTCATTAATATTAATGAACTTAAGCTTCAAATTATCTTCTAAAGTATCTTAAATTATTTTTACACAGAGTTGAATAACACCGAAAATACTTTAATTTCGATTTATATGCATGATTTTTTTTTTCATTAAAAATTTACAAAAAAAAAGGGTGTTGAAGGATGATTAATCAACAATTATTTCGCCCACAGAATACCTAATCCTTAAATTGCATAAACAAATCCAATATTACGTTTGTGGAGTAGGGCTAATATACTTGTTAAATAAAGAACAATAAAGATTGATTTGAGGTAATTAAACATGAATATATATATATTAACACATAGAATAATTATTACCATCTGCAATGCTCACTACCAATGCAGTAAAGTAAATACAAAACAAATCATACAGTTTTACAGGGGCGGGAAACACCACACAGGAGAGCTAACTTGAATAGCGATGACTCGAGATGAGCTTCTGACTTGAGCTGATCTGCTTGGCGTTGTCCGTATGACAATCCAACAACCTCTCGTAAGTATGAGTTCAACGAGTTTGATTGAAAGGTGGACCAACGAGTGTAAGCATACAAGCGTAGTATGCGTACTTTGATTTGGTCCTAAACCGTTTGCTTTCGAGACAATTTAGCACTTAAATAGAGTAGAATAACCGAGAGCAATCCTTTCCAAGAGATATGGTGTATGTCAAAGGATTATTGTTAAACAACAAAGCATAAAACATGAGGGTGCGTGATTTGACGGTAGATCAAACCGCAACAAAAACACTGAATATGGTTGGCATACCTCTGAGCGCGAGCGAATACACCCACCCTTTTGAAGACAGCAACCACACGGCGTTCGAGTGCTGGACCCGCCAAGACCATCCAAGTGAATGATGTAGACACGGGACTTGGTGTTCAAGCACGGACACTCAATGGAGCGGTTGTTGACAACGGCCGAACATGGTGTTGGAGAACAGCGTAAACGAACGTTGTAGAAGAGCAAAGGGTCGGAACGGCATTCATACAACAAGAATTAAAAGGCCGTGGTGGCAGCTACCACAGCGTTGTTATTATTCATTAACTTCCTATATTATTATATGTTTAAAAATAAATAAGTAAATACATCAATACATAGGTATAATATCTACTAATCAAAACTATTTGAAACGTTAGGTACTAGGTAGGTAATACGTATAATGTAGGTATATACCTATAGGTATGTAACGTGCCAACTACTTCAACTCAATATTGATGGTATTTTGAATTAAAATAACAAGTTGTTGGTATAAATGATAGTTTATTTGTATTTATTTAACACGAAAATATTCTAAGTCCAATTAATTAAATTTTAAAATTATGGTAAAACGGGTTGTGACTTCGTATCGACTTGTGGCTGTCCTGCTATAGTGCTCGTCGTCTTGGCTGGTGTTCGTCTGATGGACACTAGTCCATCGACGTATTTCGTCGGTTTTCCTATTAGATCCCTCCTATGGCATTTTTAGTATAAAAAATGGTACATAGCTGCGTACACCTGACGTCATTTCGGCGTCCTCTACGAAATAATGTTAATTGGGATTATATGTTTTCAAAGTTATCTATTTTTGTTATTTACGGCTTTTTCGTCTTTCCTAGAACATGGATAATGCGCGCGTATACCTATTGCGCTGTACTATTAATTAGTTCTGTACTCTTATCGATGTGGCTGCCCGGACGCTTATATTATTACGAACGTTACCCCGGCCCCCCCCAATTCGATTTTTGCAATTCTTTTTGCGCCAATTTTTAGTGCTCAATTCCTGCCAATTCCTGCCGCAAACCCCGGAATTCCTGCTCTAACGGTTTTCCCGGAAAGTCGAATTTTCCACGGGTGGGGCTGGGGTAACGTTACTCCAGCCCCACCCACCTTCTAAATTTGACTTTTTGCAATTTTTTTTGCGCCAATTTTTAGTGCTCGATTCCTGCCAATTCCTGCCGCAAACCCCGGAATTCCTGCTCTAACGGTTTTCCCGGAAAGTCGAATTTTCCACGGGTGGGGCTGGGGTAACGTTACCCCAGCCCCACCCACCTTCAAAATTTGACTTTTTGCAATTTTTTTTGCGCCAATTTTTAGTGCTCGATTCCTGCCGATTTTTGCCGCAAACCACGGAATTCCTGCTCAAAAACCGCCTCCGTAAAAATTAAAAAACTATATTTGCGGCGGGGGGAAACGTTTTTCCAACCCCCCAAGGTCGGAATTCCACCTTTTTAACTTTTTCCAACGCCAATGTTTAGTGCTCAATTCCTGCCAATTCCTGCCGCAAACCCCGGAATTCCTGCTCTAACGGTTTTCCCGGAAAGTCGAATTTTCCACGGGTGGGGCTGGGGTAACGTTACTCCAGCCCCACCCACCTTCAAAATTTGACTTTTTGCAATTTTTTTTGCGCCAATTTTTAGTGCTCGATTCCTGCCGATTTTTGCCGCAAACCACGGAATTCCTGCTCAAAAACCGCCCCCGTAAAAATTAAAAAACTATATTTGTGGCGGGGGAAACGTTTTTCCAACCCCCCAAGGTCGGAATTCGACCTTTTTAACTTTTTCCAACGCCAATGTTTAGTGCTCAATGCCTGCCAATTCCTGCCGCAAACCCCGGAATTCCTGCTCAAAAACCGCCCCCGTAAAAATTAAAAAACTATATTTGCGGCGGGGGAAACGTTTTTCCAACCCCCCAAAGTCGGAATTCGACCTTTTTAACTTTTTCCAACGCCAATGTTTAGTGCTCAATGCCTGCCAATTCCTGCCGCAAACCCCGGAATTCCTGCTCAAAAACCGCCCCCGTAAAAATTAAAAAACTATATTTGCGGCGGGGGAAACGTTTTTCCAACCCCCCAAAGTCGGAATTCGACCTTTTTAACTTTTTCCAACGCCAGTGTTTAGTGCTCAATGCCTGCCAATTCCTGCCGCAAACCCCGGAATTCCTGCGCTAACGGTTTTCCCGGAAAGTCGAATTTTCCACGGGTGGGGCTGGGGTAACGTTACGCCAGCCCCACCCACCTTCAAAATTTGACTTTTTGCAATTTTCTTGCGCCAATATTTAGTACTCAAAACCATAATATATGACAATATTAAATATTATTGGCGTCATTTCACTTTTTGTTAGACTAGGGCAACAATGCAACATGTCACAGATTCGCCACTCAACATTTTTTTTACGTACATATTCCTATAGCATAATAATTCTTACTTGTATAAAGTACCCACTTTGCAGAGAGGCATTGGTTAAAATAAAAATACTATCCTATTGATACGTAGCTTAAGTCAGATTGATAATTATGCCTTACATATTATAATAAAATAATTTAAAAGGAAATTTATATTCTATAGATTAGTTTTTTTCAACTGTATTCTTCATCTAATTTATTTTCAAAGTCCAATATGTCAAAAATACAACCGGGTTCTTATTATTTTGGAAATTTAGAAAATGTAGAATGTAGATATTTTAGTGTAAAAAACATTTAATCCATAAGTCATAGTCATTATAGTATTATACTACAATTTTCAGTATTTAGTTGTATTATTGGTGCATTTCCATATCTAGGTAAGTTTTGATTTTAAAAAATATTAAAAATGTATAATATTGTTATATTGTAAATTAAGTATTGTTCTTTTACATAATGATTTTTATACTAAAAGTAGGCAATTGACCTAATTTATATTAGTTAATAAATAATAAATTTATGTTATTTTCATCAATATTATTTTTTCTAAACCTGAAACTTAAAAATATTGACCACAGATTTTATCATTAAATACACCATTAATAAGTTTTTCTAAAACTATTACTTGATCAGTTTAAAATTTTAAATGTTTGATTTTTAATTTTAAATCGTTTAAATTATTTGTGGTAAATATGTACTTTATTGGTCCAGTACTTATTTTGTGAACGGATTTTTAAATGGTTGGTCCTAACAATACTGTGCGACTGTGCTTTTTAAAAAAAAAATATATAAAATACTAATTCTAGTCATCTCCTTGAAATGGGAGTATTTTTTTCATTTTCCTCGTTTGTTAAAAAGTTAAGATCCAACACTGCCCACTGTCCTTCTACAGTAAAAAAAATCTGCAAAGCGCAATAGCTATATATCTCCCACCTAAGAAAATTCACCCAGTTTCTATTTTAAAAAAAACTTAAAAAAAACACTTGTCTTTTAAAAATTCAAGAATTTTGAATATAACTAAATATAACTATACAAAAATAATAAAATAATATAAAAAAAAACAAACTCAACTTTATTAAAATAAAAAATTCTTTCGCTGAATAATTAAAATAATAATATTCTTTAAACAGAATAAAACAAAAATTCGACCGGAACTATTGTCTGCTCTTTCACTTGGACAGGAAGTTTCTTGAGGTCATCATAAAGCTCCCAATTTTTAGATCCTCTTTTTGTGTATGCTGTATAGTGCCCAACAGAATTTCTCAACGAACTTTTAGGGCGTTGAAAAGCTAAAGCACCTCTTAGTTCATATACTGTGGATTTTACTGTTATTAATTCCGGTATGTCACACAGCTTTATCTTAAAAATGGTTGCTGCCTCACTACTGCGTTGGCTGGAAATGGCTTCTTCACCTATTTACATATTTTAATACATAAATAAAACAATTATTTAACATATATGTCAATCAAATATTAAATTGTTATAAAAATATATATATATTATTTACCTTCCCAAATAAGAATATCAATAAATATATGCATTTCCGAAATGTCAGTAGTGACTGTCTTAAGACCTTTGCAATCATTATGGCCACAAATTAAAAAGTCTTTTTCTGAACGCTCATCAAAGAAATTTTGTAATTTAGAAATATTATCGTTATCATTAATTTGGAATGTGAAATGCATAATTTTTCGTTCATTGATATTTTTACCACTGGACAGTTAGAAATTTCTTTTGCTGATGGATACTTCTCCATCAAAGAGTCAATTACATGGCCAATAGTAGATGCACATACAACTAATGTAGTGGCATATTCCATTTCTTTTATTTCAACAGTCAAATTGTTTATAATTAAATCAGCTCTATGTGAATATGATGCAGATGTTATCCCAGAATTCAAAATTTTACAAATAAAGTTTATAAAATCTGATTTTTCAGAAATATCCAACATTTCTGAATATTTTTGACTGTCACAATATGATACCTAAATTAAAAAAAAAATTAAAATTTTATTTGATATATTAATTCTAATAAAGTGTAGGTATTAATTTTTTTTGGTTAGGTATTATTATAGCCTAACTACATAATATGTAGTTTTATTTAAATAACTATTACCTATATAAACAATGTTAAACATATTATATACTTATTTTTAAAGTTTATTCTTAAATGTTGGGGTACATTTTGTTCGATATTTATATTACCAACTCATTATTATAAATTATAATATAATATATTTTAATAAATATGCACGATAAAATTATTTAATATTTTGAATCAAATATAAAATTACATACCATGATAAGTGACGCCAATGAGTCAAATGCGCACGTGTTATTAAATATAACTCTCCCTTCAAATGCATTTGTTCTGCATCCTTTCAGTTCTTCAAACCTTGATCCATTTTTTAACACTGGCAGTGTTCTCTTACTATTTGACTTGGTCAGGGTCAAATATCTTAAATGGGGATTTGGAGTTAGATAGGAATTGTTTTTTCTCTGCTTCTTATTTTTTCGATTCCATTTTTCTTGAGCATTATTTTCAGTCCTTATGTTATCTTCTTCTAATAAAGAGCACACCATACATAAACGATCATCTTGTGTTCCTGGCTTTTCAACTGAACATGTTGAAAAGGTATGTACCAGTTTTTTACAATTAGAACATTTATTTGCACCAACTTTTGGAGGATTTCCTGAAAATGTTAAGGAATGAATAAAATAAAATTATTAAACAGAAATTTAAATCTCAAGCTGGGAATTGTATAATATTCTTAAAATTAATTTGTAAATACAATTGTATTATATTATATACAAAAACTATTATTTTTTTTTAAATAAGCTAAAACAACCATTTTATAATCAAAAAGATTCCTGTTTCTTAAGAGGATACCACACCTGCATGTGTTGTCTCCGTCTTACAAACGCCTAAAAGAGCAAATTTTCCGTTCTGGATAATTGATTTAGCTTTGTTATGATGATTATTGGAGCGAATTGATCAAATTTAGAAGTAAGAATATTAGAATATTATCCTCGTAGGGTTTTTTTTATATTTTAATTTTAAGACAAGTTATGAGTATTTTAAAACAGTGAATTGTTAATTGTAATTGTTTTTTACAATTTGTTATGTTATGCATTTCAAGACAAATTTGTGTTGTAATTTGGAGACTTGGAGACAAAACATTCGGGTCTTTTGAATTAACAGTATTAGTATTAACTGTTATGAAGTTAAACTATAAAACAATTGATGAATTAAACATTATATTGTATTAATTTTTACCTGTACTGCATAATGAACATTTGCTTTTTGGAATATATAACATATCATCAGAATTATAGTCTACTAATTCTTCTTCATCAGAAGACGACTTATGGTGACGATATATGGCATGGTCTTCGTCATCATTACATCTTATTGAAACTAGAGATTGCGTCGGTATTTTACTTAGAGTTGCATATTCTGCTGTTACTTCTAATTCTGGGTGTGAAATTAACTCTTCGTGGTTTTCTTCATCATTTGGAGATGATACCGGTGTGTGATATTTAGCTGCTCGCAACATAGATGAGCTTTTTAGAGACATTATATGATTCTCTAAAAATCTTTCTAAGTTTGTTGGCAAGTCTACGTGTTTTAATGTCACGGTCTTAAGTTTTTTAAAACTCGACTCAACAGCTGCTGAGCTTGATACCTCTTCTCCATAACCAAAAATTGGTACCATAACTCCCGACCATAATGGTAATAGCTTGGTACATTTTATTAAATGTGGAACTAAATTTGGTAAATATAATGGGTTAATTCCGGTTCCTTCTTTAATGAGCATTTTACTTTCATTGTAAATTTCATTAGTCCATGATTGAAATGGATTTTCAAATAACTCCAGCCCTTCATTCTGCCGTTCGTATTCATCTTCGATGATTTGTCTTGCATCATCCTCACATTCTATCATGGCGATTAATTCATCAAACTGAGTTTGAAAATCAATAAAACCCAATGATGTAGCTGAAATCAAATTTTGTCGATGTTTTTCACATGGAGTGTCTTCGCCATGAATATCAGTGCCGTCGGTTTCATTTGTAAAGACTACAAACAATGATAGAAAAATCGATCGCATTTCTATCAGTGACTGACTTTGAATTAAAAATCCCATTGCTCGAAGAATTACTTCTCGAACTCTTCGTGCAACAGATTTTAATGGTATCCATTTGCTAATAGTCTTTATAAAATGTGCAATATCTACTCGAACAAAGCATCTGGGAACCCAATGAGATTTCAATGGAACATCTCCATGTAGTAGACTTGCACATGCTCTAACATAATCTTGGAGGGTCGAGTACTGTGTAAAACATTTTACAATGGCGGATAAAAGGGCTAAAGATTGATCACACACTGTTTGTTTTGGAATAGGTATATCACTGCTTAACCAATTAAAAAGCCAATTAGAAATTGCAACGCTCGTATGTCGTTCGCTCAGCATATTTGTAGCTGTAAAACTATATTTTTTTTTATCGTCATAAACAAGACCTTCGTATAAAAAAATAGAATTAGTTTTCACAGCATTCAATTTTTTAAACGGTTTCACTACTGAACCGGTCGCATCAATTACTAGCTTTGGATATCTTACACTGCGGCAATATTGTCTGTAAATGTTAATTTGTTTAGAACAGAAGTAATGCACAAAAAATGGATTACATCCAATATCATGTAAAATATTATTATATTCCTCTTCTTTTGCCATGAGAACTAGGGATGTTAAAGTATCTACATGACGTCTTTCAGATGCTAATTTTCTACACTTTAAAGCCCGCAAGGAATTTCCACTTGGAATGATAGGTGGTTCACAATCACCTAAACATATTTAAAAATATAAAGTATAATTTATTATAAAATAAATTATTATTTTTGCTTTATACTTTATACTTTTATACTTTCTTAATATTATAAAAAAAAGCTAAGTTTAATACAAAAAAGGTGGGCAAGTGGATGTCGCTCTGCTGTACTGTAGGTTACAAGTGGGTCACTGTATAATGGATGGTATTAAATTTGAATTTAAAATTTTTCAACTTCTGTTCTATCAATATGTCAGAAACCTTGTATTAAATGTTCAGACTTTTTGTCACACAACTAAAAAATTTTGAAAACTGAAAGTGTCTATAAATAGCTCAAAACGAATCAAAATATTTTCAAAATTATATGGTATATAAGAAATTAGAATATAAACATGCAGTGAAATTATTCATTTTTGAATTACAACCAAATAAAAAAATCGCTACATGAGAAATCAAGAGAATATCCAGTGTTGCAAAATTATGAACTTCAAACTTCAAAATCTCTACCGGAAAGTCAAATTAAATTTTTATGAGCGTTTAAAGATCATAATTTTACAATATTGGATATTTACTCGGTTTCTCATGTAGCGATTTTCTTAATTTGTTGTAATTCAAAAACGAATAACTCTAAATACATGAAAACTTCACAGAATGTTTTGTATACACCATACAATTTTGAAAATATTTTGACTCTTTTTGAGCTGTTTACGGACATTTACAGTTTTAAATTTTTTTAGTTTTTTTTTCTATAAATATCAATAAAGTTTTATCTGTTGTGCCAAAAAGTGTAAAAATTTAATACAAGACTACTGATATATTTTTACAATAGTAGTTGAAAAATATTAAAAATACATAGGCACGGTTTTTTTTTTTATAAGCATTTAAAGATCAAATTTTGACAAAATGTATCGAATTTAAAGTTGAATAATTATTTTGTAGTAAAAAATTTATAAAATGTTCAACTTTTATATCTAAGGATTGAAAATTTAAAACAATATTCCATGTAAGTCGTTAATTCTGTTACCAAAAAATCTAAAAAATACACAATCACAATTTATTTTTATAGTAATTTTAAGTTCAAATTTGGACGAAATTACATAAAAACCTAGAATAACTATTTTAGTTATTTTGTTGTGATTGTATAATATTATTCGTGGGTACTTGAAACTTCTAAAGTGTACTATTATATATCTATGATAGTATCACGGTTTGTTTGTTTTTGGATATTGTGATATGATTAATTTCGGAATTTAGTATAATATTAATATGTAGCTATTATAGGTCAATATTTTTTTTTAATACTATAGATATGTATATAATATGTCTTAAACCTATACTGACATACCGTCTCCACTCAAAATCGTTTTTTTTATACAATGATATTATATCATTGAATTCAAATTTAATACCATCCATTATACAGTGACCAACTTGTAACCTACAGTACAGCAGAGCGACATCCACTTGCCCACCTTTTTCTTAATTTGTTATTATCACGGCACTTTTTAAAACTACTGGAAAATTTTTACTTTTGACCACCTAAAGTATCGACTAGACTTTGCTATCGGAAAATATACAGTTGAAGAAAATTCAAGCATTTTACTATCCTAAAAAGTTATGACACTTAGTGACAGAATACAAAAAAAAAACACACATAATCTAAAATTTTAATTTTCATAACCTTTATTGTTGAAGCAATTATAAAATAATAAAATATATAAATACTATATATAATTAACTCTTTAAGTTGTTTGGTATTAATGAATAAAGTAGTTATTTTTTTTTACTCACCCATTTTCATTAAACGAGCAGCTTCTCGTTCCCTAGTGGTTTCACATGATATGCCTTCCTTAACAACGGATGTTGTGTATTTACTTATCGTAGGTCCTAACAATCGTCGCTTTCGTGAAATTTTATGTTCATCGTTATAATTACCAGTGTAAATACAGTTCATTAGCACTCTAAAATGATCAATATTTACCAACATTAGAAATTTAACATTAATAGGTAAATTTTTTTTTTGATAACAGAATATTACCTAGAATTGTCTGATGGTCTTTCAGCTATAGTTCCTTTAAAATGTGATTTGCAGACAGTGCATCGTGCAACAACTACTACGTAGTTATAACCATCAGGAGTTACTTTTGCTCTTTTGAACGACAAACAACATGGTAAACTAGTATGTTCCCAAAAATGTTCAGCCATAATAGGAGTCCAATTAGATTTTGGCAAAACATAATACAATCTAAAATAAACAATTGACTTAGAATTCAATTAAACTCAAATTAAAATTTTTATAACCTGGTGTTTTGCATAGGTCTTGTTTTGTCAATCATTTTATAATTCATTTCTTGTGGCTGAATTGTTTTCCATTCATCTACCGAAAAAGTAAAAACAAACTTTTTTGATGGCATTTCAGACTGGTCGCTACTATCGCTGCTAGTAATATCATTTACTGTAAATTCATATAAACTAACAATATTATCGTAATATTTTATGTATTTCTAATATTAAAATTGTATGAATAATACGTAACTCATTATCTGAATATTATCTATTACGATGTATATTCCCATATGCTTTACTTACTTGCTTCATTTGAGACTTGACGTGGTATATTTATTTCTGAAATAGATTTTGGAGTAGAAAATCCTAGTTTTTCCTTAACAGAGTATCTTCCTTCAAACACAAATGTGTATATAGCCTTTCCAGACATACGGTTATCAAGCTGTTCACTTATTTCATTCCAAACGCAATTACTAGCAAACACGATTTCTAAGAAATAAATCAATATAATGTGTAACATAATACAAGTAAATATCAAATATTTCTAATGGTATACTTATTTTACTATTTAAAATCATATGCCTTCGAGTGGTTATTATTTTATTAAACTTGACATCCATAGACCATAAGACATATTTATCACTAGGGCTAGGATAGTATAGGATTTTGCATTTTTTTTTAGGATTTACAGGACATAGCTTTTCAAGCACAAAATGTGATTTGGTCATATACGAGTCCAAATTTATAGTTTTTATTTTGCTTTTTTTTGCATTTTTTGTACTTTTAAGGATTTAGGGTCATTTTTTTATCATTTTTAGGTCATTTTTTCAATTTTACTGGCATTTTTTATACTTTTTTGAAATCTAGGTAATATTTTTATACATTTTCATTTACACTAGATGTTCTCGATAAAAGTTTTGAATTTGTAACAGAAATAATATCATATTCAATATTTCAATTATAGAGATAGTATATAGAATAATCTTCGATACCTCGAGTTATCTTAATCGTTAAATTAAATGACAGTGATGTGGAGAGTACAGTGTGTAGTAGTGTGTTAAGTAAAATATCAAAAATAATTGATGGAAATGAATCAGACACGGCTCATTTCCCTGATGAGTTCAATATCGACGATATCACGTACATGGAATTTGCTCCGATTACTTCTGTGGGTGTGGAAAGAAGTTTTTCATGCTACAAAACATCGCTAGCAGATAATCGGCGGTCATTTGTATTTGAAAATTTGAAGGAGCTACTGATTGTCCAATGCAACAATACAATTTAAACGTAATTTTCAGAATAAAAAAAATATATGTATATATTTTTTATTTTATAGTATTTTTGTTGTTTTTTTTTCAGAAAATTTTAAGCTGGCCGTTGCATGATAAGTCCAAACTTCAAACTTTATTATTCATATCAAGAAAATCCTAAATTAACATTTTTTTTGCTATTTTTTTGTAATATTATAATTTAAATAATTTTTTACCGAAATATTAATTAATAATTATAATGCATTTTTATAACATTTTAAAATCATTTTTTATCTTTTGGGCATTTTTTAAGGTCATTTTTAGGTTATTTTAATGTCATTTTTTTAGGTTTTTTGGGTCATTAAAATCCTAGCCCTATTTATCACCCTTAAGAGGCCGTCACACCGAAAGCGAAAAGTATACAACGACCGAGAGAACGCGCTGTTCGGTGTTTTCGCGGTGCGCAAGCACTCGAGGGTTTAGTTGCGCCCACTCCTCGTCGTCGGCGGCCGGCCAACGATTGTGCTCCTTCGGGAGCGACGTTTATTATTTTCTCAACCTTCGTCTATGGTGGATCGCGTAAATAATATAAAATGCATACACGTTACACGTACATTATGTCGCATTGCCACCGTAATATTTTAAATATTCGCACGTATTTAAGCGACCTGTATTTATTGCATTTTTAAATACTTACTCAATAAAAAAATAAATACAATACACTAGTACAGACAGTACAGTAAATAATATCTAATTTATAACAGCAAAACAATAAAACTTCAGCCATTCGTAAAATTTTTAAACGGAATTACCCTCATATTTTTTTTAATAATTATTTTAAACAGAATTTATGGAAATCTTGAATTCAATTTTAAAATCTTAGCTATATTACAAGGCTGGGCATTAACGAGTTAATAAGTTAAAGTTAAGTTAATAAGTTAAGTTAATTTAACTTTTTAACTTAATAATTTAATTTTTTTTATGATTATTAACTTAATTATTAACTTAAGGAATTTTTAAATTAACTTTAAATTAACTTGAGTTAATTTTACATTTAAACAAGTTAAGTTGATTTCAATTTTAATTACTATTATAGAATATGTTTTCATATTCGTATAAAATATAAATACCTATAATATTATTTAATAACGAATATTATCAATGCCCGTTATTTTTCGCCATCGTCGCCAGTTATATTCCTATCAGTGGCGTGGCGTGGGTATTAAAAAGATGTAAGCAGTGAATTTTTTTTTTCAAAAGTGATTAGAATATAGGTACTATACCTAAATACCTAATTATAAATTATGTATAAAAAAATGTTATCCTTTTAAAATTTTTAATATTTTTAAAAATATACTAGTTGTACAAATCAAATTAGAGAAAATAAAGAAATTGAAGTATAAATACTTCAAAAGTCTATTAGGCGAATGACAGTGACAGTGTACCTAAAAACGACTTCAGTCTACTACGCGTCGGGCTACGTACTGGTCGCTTCTTGTTTCTTGCGTAAGCAAAATCAAATGTGCTTACAAACGCTAGTTAAATACGTGACCCCCACTATGGCATTATAGACTATTCGAAAACAACAGTTGCGCGTAAGCAATTTCAGAATGTGTTACACTGTATATCGTATTATGATTATGCAGTTAACATAATACAGAATGGATTAAAAATAGACCTACAATCGATGATTTTCTTAAAATAGTTGGTAATCAGTAGACAGCGTACGACACAAATAAACAATAACAAAAACCACTACCAGCTATAACTTAAATATTTTATAAATAAAATTAAAATTTTAAAAATCATTTATTATGTACCTATTAGTCGTGTTTGATCAAATTTATTTTTTCTTTCATTTAAAGTGTAAGCAGTGCTTACAGTGCTTACATGCACGCATCACAACAATCTTTCCACTGCGTATTGGTACCATAACATACAGCTAAACCCCCCTTCACTCGTTGTTTATTTAGAATAAAATAATTTATTATTATTGTATTTATTTATATAGCCTCAGAACTCAGTATATTCACTGCATTGACCTGGTCTATATTAATAACTTACTTTGCTTACTAATCTAGTAATCTACTATAAATTACAATATTACCAATGTACCTAAATACCTAATGTAAAACATTTATAAATTACCTACTGTCTACAATACGCGGATATTTCATTCATAGATTTATTTTGCTAAAATCTGTGGCGTCCAATCTTCTTAATATGTTATACACAGAATAAAGAATTTATTTTAAAATATTAATAAACATGAATTATAGTTTGAGTACCTAGTGGTAAAAACTAACATTTTTTAATCCTAGCGCAATAGAAATAAATATATTATTATTTAAAATAAAACTTTGTAAGAACATTTTAATTTAAAAATGCTCTGATTAATTAATCAATTGCAAATATTCAATCGATAAAATTTAAGACAAATTACCTAAACCTACATGAAAATGTGTTTCTTAATCTAATAATCTCAATAATGTACTTACTTTTTTCATCGTTTTCATCAATTCGCACGATTCGGTCCTTAAATTGTAATACAACTTCTATCACCTTAGTTGGTGCCACAGCAGGTTTTCTTCCACTCATTATTATATCAATATTTTAAAAATAGTAAAAGAATTTAGCAAATTAACTGAATTAAAATATCAACAAGCAAACGAAAAGGACACTCCTCGACCACGTCGCACGTAATAGGTTAGGTAATAGCGAATGATGAATGTCTATGAATCTCGGTAATTTTATTTTATTTTGACAAAATGATCAAAAATAAGTAAACACTAATATTATTATCGACTATTAATAAATTATATGGCTATTCCATTTTAAGAACGAACCTATCGGCTGAACGAAACTAGCTTGTACGCGCACCCCCACCTCCAATAGTAACCACCGCTGGTCAGTCGCTACGAAAATATAGCTGTGTCTACATAGTGATTTGTATTATCACACTGACACACTGTCACTGATTTGATTCTACTTACGTGCGTAGGTATACGTTTATTCTAGCGATTATCATACATAAACCGTATAATATTTCCTTTGCGAATTATTAACTTGTTTGTTTGTAACTACATTTTGTTATGGTTTAATAACCGGTCAAAACCTATATGTTTTTATGATTCTCTATATACACGGCGGCAGCACCGGTGCCGAAAACCAACGACTGTTGGCCAATAACAGAACGAATATCCATCGTCTGGATATTCAGAAAGTGATCGGCGGCTCAGTCTATGTGCCTAAGAGCGGTTCATTCTTATGGAACAGAATAGAGAATAGTGGAGTTTAATATTGTTAAAATAGGTTTGAAAAATGTAGAACAAGCTAAATATTATATTAATAGAATAAATTTATTAAATACAAATTACAAATAGCCACAAAATGTTGTTATAAAATACCTAATTTACCTATATATATTATATTTACTACCTATCAAATAATAGCCACCGATAACATTTGGAGGGGGCTACTTGGGCATTTGTATTAGTCATTTACAACAACCATAGGTCGGCATATTTAAAAATTATAAAAAGTCTTATTTTAACTCGTTAAGGTCATTGTAATAAATCATAATATTGATATTTTGATAAATAATAACTGATAACCGAATACCGCTGTGTCAAAGTGGAGAAGTTGATACTTACGCTTAGCGCTCATAAATTTAAATTTTAGACACTGTTACACTGGCACTCTGCAAAGTGGTTACTTTATACAAGTAAGAATTATTATGCTATATGAATGTGGGTGAAAAAAATGTTGAGTCGGTGAATCTGTTGTATGTTACCCTAGTCTAACAAAAACTGAAATTACGACAATAATATTTCATATTATCATATTTTATCGAATTATCATAAAAAAATTCCAATAATAATTCTACTATAATATTCTACTAAAGGTATAGAAGCGGTTTAAAAGTATTGTATATATAACAGTACAAGAACAAGGCATAGGGACAAATTATTAAATTAACTTGATAAACAAATATTTAAGACTGAATAACCTTTTTTTTTTTTTTTTTTTTTTTTTCCTGTTTGAATCGCATGCCAGGGAGGGAACTAGGTTTCCCCATTGCTGCCTCCCTGGGTGCATCATTTATTAATGAAGATCACACAATACAATAAATGAACTAGACAAATATTTAATTTAACAAATATGGGGGCCTCTAACCACCCTGAAGTGGCCTACAGTAAAGTTCAGCCTACAATATACAGTGCTTAACTAATTTATAATTATATATCTGCACGCTGCCGTTCTCTTTCCATTTCCTCCTTGCAGCCCATGATGTCTTCTACCATATGGATGAACAATTCCCTCCTTCTGGTGGCTGCCAAAAAGATTCTCCTCCTGGTTGGCAGGTCCTCTGGCAGCTCTGCCGGAACCGGCCCGCAAAGCACGTTCATTACATCGTCACGACGAACAGGTCTTCCCAGTTATTCAAGACTGAATAACCTAACCTAACCTAACCTAACCTAACTTTATTTTTTATAAATTCCGTGGTTTGCTGCAAAAATCGGCAGGAATCGAGCACTAAAAATTGGCGCAAAAAAAATTGCAAAAAGTCAAATTTTGAAGGTAGGTGGGGCTGGGGTAACGTTACCCCAGCCCCAAACGTGGAAAATTCGACTTTCCGGGAAAACCGTTGGAGCAGGAATTCCGGGGTTTGCGGCAGGAATTGGCAGGAATTGAGCACTAAACATTGGCGTTGGAAAAAGTTAAAAAGGTCGAATTCCGACTTTGGGGGGTTGGAAAAACGTTTCCCCCGCCGCAAATATAGTTTTTTAATTTTTACGGGGGCGGTTTTTGAGCAGGAATTCCGTGGTTTGCGGCAAAAATCGGCAGGAATCGAGCACTAAAAATTGGCGCAAAAAAAATTGCAAAAAGTCAAATTTTGAAGGTGGGTGGGGCTGGGGTAACGTTACCCCAGCCCCACCCGTGGAAAATTCGACTTTCCGGGAAAACCGTTAGAGCAGGAATTCCGGGGTTTGTGGCAGGAATTGGCAGGAATCGAGCACTAAAAATTGGCGCAAAAAAAATTGCAAAAAGTCAAATTTAGAAGGTGGGTGGGGCTGGAGTAACGTTACCCCAGCCCCACCCGTGGAAAATTCGACTTTCCGGGAAAACCGTTAGAGCAGGAATTCCGGGGTTTGCGGCAGGAATTGGCAGGAATTGAGCACTAAACATTGGCGTTGGAAAAAGTTAAAAAGGTCGAATTCCGACCTTGGGGGGTTGGAAAAACGTTTCCCCCCGCCGCAAATATAGTTTTTTAATTTTTAGGGAGGCGGTTTTTGAGCAGGAATTCCGTGGTTTGCGGCAAAAATCGGCAGGAATCGAGCACTAAAAATTGGCGCAAAAAAAATTGCAAAAAGTCAAATTTTGAAGGTGGGTGGGGCTGGAGTAACGTTACCCCAGCCCCACCCGTGGAAAATTCGACTTTCCGGGAAAACCGTTAGAGCAGGAATTCCGGGGTTTGCGGCAGGAATTGGCAGGCATTGAGCACTAAACATTGGCGTTGGAAAAAGTTAAAAAGGTCGAATTCCGACCTTGGGGGGTTGGAAAAACGTTTCCCCCGCCACAAATATAGTTTTTTAATTTTTACGGGGGTGGTTTTTGAGCAGGAATTCCGGGATTTGCGGCAGGAATTGGCAGGAATCGAGCACTAAAAATTGGCGCAAAAAAAATTGCAAAAAGTCAAATTTAGAAGGTGGGTGGGGCTGGAGTAACGTTACCCCAGCCCCACCCGTGGAAAATTCGACTTTCCGGGAAAACCGTTAGAGCAGGAATTCCGGGGTTTGCGGCAGGAATTAGCAGGAATTGAGCACTAAAAATTGGTGCAAAGAAAATTGCAAAAATCAAATTGGGGGGGGCCGGGGTAACGTACGTTATATTATTACTATTATCGGGTTGCGTGCCCTCTGCAGCATTTATATCTGTTATTGAATGTAATATATTATATTATAAGCGTATTATACTTAATACAGCATAATATAATATAATATTTTATATATTATTACTATTATAATATGTACGTAGTCACAGCCCGTTACAGGTATATGAGATTAAATTATCGTACGAGGTACGATAAGTACCTACTTCAGGTCACCTATAAGTTATTACTTAAATTTACTGAAAAATCTATTTCACCGTAAATCGTAATGAATATTTTATTATTTTACATGTATCTACCTATTTCAAAAAGTAATTAGGTTATAATTGTATAAATCGAGTTATGTTGTATATGATTGAGTCGGGTTTGTACGAACTACGCTTTGTTTATTAGTCGAAATATTTCATCAAATAACTACTACATAAGCTTTAATTAATAAATAAATTGCGAATTGTCATTGTGGGTTAGAAGCAAGCGCGCCGCGTGCCAGTACATGAGAAAATATAAGTAATACAATTTACGCACGCAGGTACGTAATGGTCAACTGCATTGACATCTGACGCGAAACCGTTCAGACCGTTCGTGAAATAATAATGTACCTCTCCCGCGATTACGAAGCGCAGACCCAGTCGAGTAGACGATGGGCGTGGTTACGGCCTGCCGCGACGGCCGCGGCGGCGAGATGGCGCACAACGCCATCTCTTGAGCGTTGCATAAGTTTAACTTTTACCACGACGGCCTCTTAAGTGAGAGGTGTAGACAAAGTATGTGGTTCCTTCAGAGGCGGTTGCTGTGGTCTGTGATACTATTGGATAAAACCGTAATAAAGTGTTATATATTAATTATTGTATGTTGTGTTTAATAGTGCATTTTAGAAGTGATCGGTGTATAATGTATAATTGCATTAAACACATATTATGCATAAATCCAATTTTTTACTTACTCTAACATTGTCAATTTTGAAAATAGAAAAAAACTGTAACTTAAAAAAAAATACTCTACCTGAATCTGCAGAAGAAAACTGGGGTCGCCTTTTAAAAAAAAGTAAGTTGTATTGCGCATGCGCGTACCGAGTGAGCTAAAAATTTGAAACTGGTCTGAAAATATGTATTTAAGTGCTCCCTATCACCTCCCGAAAACACCAGTTCAATACAAGGTCATGCACCTGAGATATTTAGTGTTACCATAAATCGTGATCACACTGTATATATATAATCAAAATTCCTCATCATGGGTGTGAAAGGTGCAATGCACACTGGCCTGAAAAAACCAAAACATACAATTTAAAATTGCCCTTTTCAAATGTTAAAATTTATAAAAATGTAACTTATAATAATATTTAAATCAGTTACTTTAATAGCACGGTATAACTACCAACTTTTTTATAAGAAAAGTCGTATGACCTTTTTTTAAAATTATTTTAATATTACATTAGTAGCGTAGGTAACGTTGACAAACCTATAATGATATTAATTAGCTGGGATG
This sequence comes from Macrosiphum euphorbiae, assembly GCA_949089665.1. NCBI lineage: Eukaryota > Metazoa > Arthropoda > Insecta > Hemiptera > Aphididae > Macrosiphum > Macrosiphum euphorbiae. The sequence continues at coordinate 94,407,662 of CARXXK010000001.1, read as the reverse complement.
GTGAATGAAAAAGTATCAACTAATAAAAAACTTAAACTTCCTTATTATATTTTAATAATATCGATCATAATAATATGGCGCCTCAAAATAAATCCTTGCACACGGATTTAACAAGAGATAATAGTTGCATACTTGCATTTTACACAAATTATTATCATTAAACGAACCACACATTATAAAAACAATGAAAGTACCGACACTTTCTGTCATTCAATTTTATACTTTTGAAATAATGGTCATCAGCCGATGATGCGGAGCTTAAATGAACCATTTATATTATACTAGATGATAACACGTACTTTGTTGCCCGTAAAAAATGACAACTCTTATAATAAAAAATAATATAAAAATTGTGATTTTTCAACTCCTTTTGGATGTAACTCGTTGCAGTAAGTGAAATTCAGTAATATTCCCAGGGTTGATCCTCTCTTCTGGTCTAGAAATTAGTCTATATTCTGCTCAGAGGTTTAATATCTATCTCTGCTCCAAATGTCATCAACATCGGTACAGCCGTTTAGGAATGCATAAAGGACACACAGACACACAGGCACACAGTGAAACATTCATTTTTATATTATATAAAGATTTCAATGTTATGAATGCATTGGTAACATTGATTATAAATAATATCAATGATTGGTACTAACTTACTTATATAGGTACTCAAGATATTTGTAATTTTATTGTACCATACTAGTAGCAATGTAGCATATTATTATTTATAGTTATATTTATAATTATAATCAACCTATAGTGCTCATGCCATAACTTTCAGTGGCGAAAAACGGTAGGTGCTAGGTACAACTTTCCTAACGCGGGACCCGCTTACAAGTCTGCTAAGTCAGTCAGGTAAACGATTCAGAACATGTGTATAATATACTATTATATATAGATATTATATTATTTCCATTTCAAATATAGTAATTTATAAACGGCTTTACAATATACATAATATATGATACATAACTATGGCTTATATAGTTATATAATATGCGTAACCCGACAGTTGAACCACTGCTTAAAATAATATTTTGGATTTGTATATATTTACTATTAATAGGCTATTCGATATTTCGATTATGTTGATAGTTGGGACACTATTTCGATTCTATGCTAAATATAGTAACAGTTTTTTGTTTGTAAAATTACATTTAGATATATTTAAATATTGTATTATCCAGAAGCAGAACTTGTTCTTAATTAAATTATCATTCGTAATTTGTCGATTGGCTGATTACATGTGATAACTGATATTCAAAGTAAAACATTGTTTTTTATACCTGTAAAATGTTTAATATTTTCTTCGACTAATTCAATATTTATTTTTATAATACTAATTGTTCTTTTTCAATATCATTTTTAAACATGGTTGGACGAAAATGTGGAGTTGGGCCTACAGTTGTGGTTGATGCTATTATGTGCTTTAAAGATTATGTGGTTAACATAGACGAAAAAGGTGTCATGAGTAACGTCCATGAACTTGGCCCACCGACATAATAATATCAATCTGAAAATGGTTTTAAAATTTTGCGAGTAATTTGCGAGAATTTGCGAGTATACTCCTAGAATTTGCGAGTCACTTTTACACATTTCAATGGCGACACTTCATGTAGTCCACCCACTTCACCCGATTTTCACCAAATCGGTGTCCAAAGCTTCGTTTTGACTTGCGAGAATTTGCGAGGGAGGTCCCTGAATTTGCGAGTTTGCCAAAGCTCAGATACGAGCTTTCAAAGTTCTGAAGTTGGCCCACCCACTTCACCCGATTTTCACCAAATCGGTGTCCAAAGCTACGTTTCGATTTGCGAGAATTTGCGAGGGCGGTCCCCGAATTTGCAAGGTCTTTAAATAATGACACTTACATGTAAGTTCTGGTAAATACCTACGTCAGATATGAGCTTTCAAAGTTCTCAAAGTATTAAAATCAAATAATTATTTTCAAATATTATTTTTTTATTTCGTATAACTATGTTATATTTTAAATTGTATAGAATTCTAAAATGATCAAATAAACTCAGTTCTGTTGGTTTATATAATGTATGCATACATTTTGAATGTATTAGAAATTACTTATTTAATTACATAATTAAATGAACTTTTTTAAATGTTTTTTCTAATTCAGTATCTGTACAATTTTGTTATTGAATACTTTTTTAAAGTATCTTTTACAAGACTAGGTAAGTCTATGTTCAGTGGCGTAATTACGGAGAAATTACATTTTTGTCATTTTCATCGCCAACAATATTGATGAGTGAAACAGATAGTGTTCGTGTTATAGTTGAAGGTATATCTATTTTACCTCAAGTGATAGAAAAATATGTAAAAAGTGGACCCGAAATCTGTATGTTGCCTAACAACTCATTGCCTTGTGACGGAGAAAAAAAAATGTACAACGAAAACTTCAAGAGCATCTATTTATTGAACTCGATTCATTGGTCTTCAAAAGGACAATATTTTATCCTGCCAACTTACAGATATTCCACAGGAAATCTTGTAGACAATAAACAGTAAGCAAACTAAATTAATTAAAAACTTATATTAGGTATATGATTCATTTTAAAATACAACCTGTTTGGATTTTATTATAGGCACATATTAGTTGCAGTAATAGCGTACAGTAGTAACCATTATATGACGTTTATAAAAAGAGCAAACAATATTTGGGAATTACACAACGATCTTGAAAAACAAACTAAGCGTGTATACCAACAAAAAGTGACTCCTCATATTTTAATGTACCTACGTACAAGAGTAATGTTATAACTTGTACATGTTTTCATTCTTTATATTTATTTATAAAATCTAAAAATGGTAAGGATAACCTATTATGAAGTTTTGTGCTAATTAATTACACATAACTGAATTTATACTTCAGTTTCTATTAACAAGGATAAGTTTTTTTGTTTTTTTTTTAGTTATTATTTCATAGGTATTTATTTATTTTAAATATTTGAATTACATTTTTTTTTCTGAATATATATGTAAGTGTAATTATTCAATGCCTTAATTCAACATTATACAATATAATAAAAACAGTCGTATTGGGTGAGTCAACTTAAGAGTTCGAAAGGTTTATCTTGAAGTAACGATTTTGGATTAACTGTTACTGAATAAAACAAAATATGTTGATATTACAATATAATAATACTCAATATAATCTAATTGTCGACCGCCCTCGCAAAACGAAGCTTTGGACACCGATTTGGTGAAAATCTTGTGATTCGGGTGGGCCAACTTCAGAACTTTGAAAGCTCGTATCTGAGCTTTGGCAAACTCGCAAATTCAGGGACCTCCCTCGCAAATACTCGCAAACCAAAACGAAGCTTTGGACATCGATTTGGTGAAAATCGGATGAAGTGGGTGGGCTACATGAAGTTAGCCCACTCGCCATTGAAATATGTAAAAGTGACTCGCAAATTACTCGCAAAATTTTAAAACCATTTTCAGATTGATATTATTATGTCGGTGGGCCAGTTCATGGCCGTTCATGAGTAAGTATGCAAGTCAATAATACATTTTCCATTGTAACCACAGTAACGCTACACTTTACAAAATGTTTATTGGTGTATCATCAATCGTAACTCGGACCTACCGATTTTTTATCATTTGATTATTCAATATATCGATATTTTTATCACTCGATTTTTTAAGTAATCAAAAAATGAAATGTTATAATTTGTATTGTGTCTAGGTAGTATAGTAACTATTTCTTTATTAGACAACTTATGTATTTAAACACATTTGTTTTAATTGTTTTGTAGATTTTAGCCCATATTATAACATAATTAGGTATTTAAATTAGTATAAAGACTTTGTAAAATATCAAAATAACTGTCTATAAAATGAACACACCACGAATGAGTGTTGAATCTTATGACTAACATTGAATGTTTTTAATGTATAATATTTTACAATGCCACTGAACGATGATTTAAAATAAAAAAAACTGCGAATTCGCTACTTCCTAATGAAAAATAAATACATTTCATGCTACTACCTCAATAGCTTTAATTCAATGTTCATTATATATTTTTAAAATTTGTTAATTGAATATCATACAATTGCAGGACTGGTTTTAAGAGGGGGGACAACATTTGTCACAGATGGCAATTGCCAAGGAGTGGCACACTTTAGGGGATGAAAAAATTACCTTAGATGAAATGAACAAGAAGTTTAATTTTTCTTTATAACAAACTCATTAGTGTAAATAATGTTGTGCTGAACAAATATCAATATATTTTAGTTTAAAATTGCATTATTATTCATGTTTTCTTTTCTATGTAGATTACCCACTGACATATTTACTTAAAGGAGTACACAACACAAAAAATAAGTTTTTTTAATTTGAAAGGATATTCAAAACCTATAGGTACAATTAGTAGTTATTAGGTTTTGCGTTTCTACTCACATTATTCAATAAGTTATGACTTAATGAGTAATTGAAAAAAGACGCGTAATGTCATTGGGCCTAGCTCATTGTAATTGCCTATCTTATGCGTGTAAAAGTTCCTCGCTTCACACAACGATATACAAACCTAAACATTTAATTTTTGAAATTTGCTTTACGTATAAATGTGTGGTTTTATGTGTTTAAGACGATACAATTATAAGAATTTCAATATAACGTTTAGTTATATTACTTGAAATAACTACTAACGTAGTAGCAGCGTCGACTTTAACATGTAAAGTAAAGACACAAAATTATTAAGAGATAGCATTAATTCTAGTGAACGCGTACGAAATTCCAAAATTAATTACTGAAGTACATGAATCTTAAAATAATACTAAGTCAAAAACAGTAAAAAGGCGAATATTTTATTATAACAATAAAGACCCAATAGATAATATTATAATAATATTTTCGTGTGATTCAAATTAAAATTGTATGTGTGGTTCTCCGATCGTTTATGTCTACGGTACATTTAAATACTGTATGAATTTTTTTCACCAGTTATTCAGTATTCATGCTTATCGTAATGGAGCATTCTGTATTTGTACCAGTTGTGTTCTATTTGCTTCCGAATAAAAATAAAGATTCATATCTAGCCATTTGGCAAATACTTCATAAAAGGCCAATCATTAAGCAAATATTTGCAGCCAAGAACACTAGTGATTGATTTCGAAACGTCAATTCATTCAAGTGTGAAAGATATATTTTTTAATATAAATATAATTGGATGCCGTTTTCATCTTAGTCAATCATGGTACGTATTTATATTTATATTTGTAGGTATGACTTATTCATTATTATTATTTTTTGTTTTTAAATTTGTTAATAGGTAGATACGAATACAAGCAGCTGCTCTGGTCCAAGAATGTAAAAACAAAGAAAATGACATAAGAAAATGGCTTAGACAATTGTTTGGGCTTATGTGTCTGGATCCTAATGAAGTTGAACAATGTTTTGAAAATGACTTTAAAAATGACCAACCCAAGGATACACGAATTAATAAAATCATGGCTTACTTAGAAAAAACATACATAATAAACGATGCAACATTTCCACCCAACATTTGGGCCAAACAAGAACAACCCTGGAGAAAACAACAAACAACTGTGAGTCTTTTCACTCCAAATTATGTGATTTATTTATATCGGCACAACCAAATATTTCTGTATTCATTAAAAATGTATTAACTATGCAAACAGATTCTAATAATGAAAGTAGGATAGTTAGAAGTCAACAAAAAAATAATATATATACAATTAAAAAGTGAGTGTTGTCATGGCTCATGGGACACCCAGTAGGAACAAAATTTCTTTTACAACAAACATTATAAAACACAAATACATTTTAGTGGAGCCATACAAAATAAAAGTAAAAGTGAAAAATAAATGAAAATGAAAATGATTATTTTTACTATTTTTAATTGCTATTATATTAATCATATTTAATAATCTTTATTACAGGCTTTTGATAACTGAAATATGATACGTATGTTTGTGATGTATTTTTTTCCAAATATCTTGAAAATACTGCATTTATAGTGGTGTTATCTCTCGTTGTAGTCTTTTAGATTCTGCTGGATTGTGTATCATATGTGAATTGAATGTGTCCATAAGGAATGTTTTAAAAGTTTCCAATTTCTTATCATGAAAATTGATTTTAAAGTCACCAAATTTTTATTATTTATAAATTATAATAATTATAAATTTATAATATGCAGATCTTATTACGCTTTTTCAAATCCTATCGCTGTACGTTACTCAGACACTGTCAATAGTAGACAGTGATCGTTTTGGCGCTTGTAATTTAATTTGGAGTGGACTGTATAAATCAGGGCAAGAAATAAATTAGTTGTGTAATAAAATTATGTTAATGATATGGTATATTATAACAACAAGTTATGTACTGTGTGTTGGCTCTATATTAGCACAACAATATAATAATAACAATCAATAGTTTCAATTATATGTGCTCTACAATAGCATAATAATACGAGTACAATAGGTAACAATAATTAACAGTAAATAAAATATGTGCTCTACAATAACACAACAATATAATAATTAACAGTAAATAAAATATGTGCTCTACAATAACACAACAATATAATAATTAAATAACTCAGGACTCGTCAGCCCTTTACCTTTGCAGTTTCCCGAACAATTCACAAACACCACGATTGTTGGGTTCACAGTATGACACCCTAGTTGCCGCCTAAGAACATACACACCAAATAACAATGTGGGTATCGAATGGACACTAGAAATTGGCCACGAGGTCGTGCCAGCTCAACTCACAATGCTCTACAAAATGGAATAAAGGTTACTAAAAATCAAATTAACATAATTCACGATACCACCTGTAGAGTCCACACTACAACATATAACACTGAGCTGGCCTCGATGACAGTCGAAAACGTGAATTCAAAATAACACTAAAAAAACATGGAACTTGCAGTTGACGGACATCTGCTGTGTATATAACCACAAAAAATGATGAACAAAAATTAAACCACAAACATTATTTATACATTGTCATGTACCACAATTACACTTCAAAATACAACTTTTAACATAAATACGGTGCCACTGACTACATGATTTGCACTTTTACATAAAATACAAGGGAATAATATCAACTTTATAATACACACAAACAAAAATTTTAAACACACCAGCTATCACACATTTATAACGGCGGTACAGAACGGCCGACGCACAGCTGTGTTGATAACAGTGCAGTCGTACCATACCTATGCCGACTACCGCTATCACATTAAACACTCTTAATTTCGTTGGCGGGACATTCAAACTTAGGCTGGCGCCAACAATCGCGTTATACCCGTTTTATATTACCTATAGACTATACCAAACGCGACACACAAAGAAATGTAATCACAGCAAACGTAAAGCACTACATAGGAATATATGCAACAATCAGATTATTCTACGAAAACAATTTCATGAAATAAAAATGTTTACGAGTCATGCAAGGAGATTATAATATTTATATAAGATATTAAGATGTAGGTAACCAAAAGTTTATGCTTTGTAAAGAACGTGGTACAGATTTCAGTGTTTGGTTGTGCATGGAATACGCGTGATATACGAGCCTAGCACTTATGAGGATTTCCACTTTTTTCCACGGCACTCTGAGGATGACCATTCATACTTAACGTCCTGCTAGACGGAAAATGGTCGCATTTCAACGCTTCAATCCCGGTCAAAAAATATATTAGATACGTACAATTCAATACATATATATATATTATATATATTATATACTTACTAGCTCTAAGTGTAACTCGGGGCCCGTCGGACTCGCTGGGAGTAGGTACCGATTTTGGAGACAATAAATTATAAAAGTCGCAAAGGTTGTAAGACGAAAGTTTAGGATTTGTGATAAGGATTAGTGATATGGATTGGAGATAAGGCTAGACGCTTTGGCGGGAATGTTTAAAGTTTGAGCGTCTAGCAATCCGTCACAAACGTTGTAAATGGATAGGCTGGATACGATCTCCAAGATCACCGATATAGAGTATATCTGCACATAGAGTGGTATGTGCCGTAGAATGACCGGTGCCTTATCTTATGTAAAAAGTGTAAAGTCGAAAACCGTGTTTGAGTTTCTAGCAAGTCAGTCATCTCAAGTTAAAATCTATTAACTTCGTCGGATCGCGGACAATGTGCTACAGCCAATCAGGTAGGCAATCCACCTGCGGTGGATTGCAGACCCGACGTCAAGCGGCTATAAGTGAAAACCCTATCACACAACTTACGAAATAGTTTACGAAAAATGCAAACTAAATACAATATACATACCAACAAATATGATATGTATTTATTGTGTGATATAATATAACAATGAACATTCTGAGAAATGTGCTATTATAATTCCTAAAAAAAAATTACATATAGGTAGATAGTTAGATACACACTATTATATTAACCAATACAATACATATAAACATGAACCTATAGTGTATATACATATATTAATTTTAAAAAAAAATGCAAAAACCTGCATGTTAAAGTGTCTATCAAGTCAATCATCACCGTTTAAGACGAAACTAAAATGAGCAATCCGTCTATCACCTACATGTAGTAGGTATATCACATTGAGTGGTATGTGCCTTCACATGTCCGGTGCCTTTTCTTATGTAAAAAGTGTAAAGTCGAAAACCGTGTTGGAGTGTCTAGCAAGTCAGTCATCTCAAGTCAAAATCAAATTAACTTTCAAGTTAGCCACCTAGGTAGGCAATCCGAAATAAAATACAAACTATATTCATATAACAATCATGGAAATTTTAAAAAATATGCAATTATAATAATTCCTAATAAAACAAATATAACATGTACCTATTTATTGTGTGATATAATATGATATAATATGACAATGACTTTAAATTAAATAATAATAATGTACGATAAATGTGTTCCTGTATTATTATTTAATTTATATGAAAAATATAGTGAAAAAAAAATGCGAAAAAAATCGAGTTTCGAGGGGCCGTGTAAACCATATGGCCACGGCGGTTTTGACGACCGGCGAGCGCACGACGGATTCGAACTCAGGAGTCAGGACCTACGTGTCTCCTACCTAACGCCTAACCTACTTGGACACAGTTTGATATGTGAAATACGGTCAAAACATCAAGACTTAAGCCGTGCGTCTACGGAGCGACGTAAACCGATATATTCGATGTACATCGATGTAATCGCATATAATTAGCTGGTAATACGCGCATCTCCCATATATATATTTAACGGGGCGTGTGAAAAGCGTTTTTCGTTAATAATTATTAAATCATAGGGAAAAATTAAATTATACACGTATATACGCGTACGGTCGGTCGGTCGCCGGCGTAATTTATAAACGCGATTGCGAGGCGAACGAACCGATTTCGGGGGAAAAGCCCATATAAACGGCTTTAAAAAGACGTCGACTACACGATTCGGGCACAAACGGCGTGCGAATAGACGAAACGGTGGGAGAAAAGGAAAAAATCTGCAAAAAAGTCCGGTCGGGAGTGTATTTTTCGATCGATATTGCGACCGCTTCGGACAGCGCACGAATATAAACCGCACACCGGCGGCTTCGAATTAAGTATAAAAAAGGACCAAAAGGGTCGAAATCGTGTAAAAACAGCTAATTTTCCGAAAATTTCAAAAATCGGCGAATAATAGGAAAAGAGGTGATAACGGAAAACGTTTTAAAACCGACCGCCGCCGCTGCGAAGGTACGCGATTGGTCGCGCTATAAGGAATCGACGGGACATGGCCGGCGGGCTGGGGAAACGGAGCGGTGCTTCATTTTTTACTCCGCGGTTTCACTATAGCCTGCGTTTTCCGTTCCACGTGTTGCTTGTAGACAGCTGATTTCCTTGTCATTTTATATATTAGGATTACATAAATATTTTATTAATTAAAATAATTATAGTAATAACTGCTATGTTTGATATCCTAAAGTGTAACCAACATTATACAACATTCGATTACTATTAAACTTCGTAATCTTCAAGAAATCAACTTTAAAATTGAAAGATTGTATTTTTTATAACCCGATTAGGTACTAGCCCCGTTAGGCTCTTACCCCACATGACCTTACATTTAATTTATAACCTATACATTTAATACCGACAACGACGATGTTTGTATGCATTAATTAATATCATTATTTTTATTAGGTGATTAGTTCTTGTCTAATAATATTTTTATTTAACTTAAGTAACATAATATATTGTAATTTCAATAACAAAAATGATATGTGGTGTTAGGGTGCTTAAAAAAACCTCGCATGCCAAGTGAAAGTGATATATTACAAAATGGCCAAGATGCGTGCTCAGTTACGGTGTACCGACCTACACGTCTACACTCATATTGAGATATGGTGGAGGGGGGGGGGGGGTTCTAAAGCCTTACTTTGATTATATTTAATAAGCTTAAAACAAAATTTTGGAAATGTTTGGGGGCTATGGGTATTTTTGGGGTGCTTAGCCCGTAAAGCCCCCCCTTATTTGGGGTTATGCTTACACTATGTAACGCATGTGATGCATAATATTGGTTAAGATAATTACAAATAATAACAATATCACATTGGACATAATATTATTTAATAATTAATTAACTAATTAATTAAACGGCGATGCGTGTGTCCACCATTTCAATCAGATACGTAAGCCACCCCTGTATAATATATATAGAATAGTTATAGGTTAACAGAAATAAAAAAAAATAGTCAACATATTTAAAAAATTGTTTATTGTATAGAAAATGAAAATATAAACATTCAGTACAATTTTCATGTATTTACAGTCATTTGTTTTTGAATTACAACAAAATAACAAAATTGCTACAAGATGATAAATGGAGCTAAATACTAAATGTCCAATCTTGTAAAAATATGAACATCAAACAATCATAAAAATGTAATTTGATTTGCTTATAGATGTTTTTTCGATTAAGGTAGACAACCTTATGAGGAATCTAATAATACAATTTTAAAATCTTAGATTTAAAAAGAAAAATTTTTATGAGTTCCTCACTCATTATAATTTGCTTTTGTCGAACCTTAAACTTGAACCTTAAATGCTTACAAAAAAAAAACTGTGACTAAGGATTTTTAATATATTTCAAATGTCATTTTAACAACATAGTAGAAGCCTTGTCAATCTTTTTTACCTAATAAATTAAGTTTTATTGACTTTCATAGAAAAAAAAGGTGCTCTGCTGTACAGTAGGTTATAAGTGGGTCACTGTATAATAATGGATGGTATTAAATTTGAATTCAATGATATAATATGATTGTATAAGAAAAATGATTCTGAGTGGAGACTGTCAGTTAGCCTAGGCGGGATCGATGAAAACCCACCTTGACGTGGTGATCCCGCCCGGCCGACATATGGGTCGGCCGCTAAGAGGTTTTCAAAATCGGGTCCGTTTAAACTAGTTGTGACGGACCCCAGGCGTCGCGTGAGCTGTTACGTGGCGCCAAGTCGTGCTCTCGCGAGCGGCGCGCCTATACCTCGGGTTGGGAGCAACCCGCGATACACCACCAGTCAGCTGCAGTGTCCTTTGACTGGCAGGAATCGTGGGCGTAACCTGACCTCAGGGTCTGAGGGCCGTCACGGACGTGAGTACAGGCGTCAATCCTTAGGCCCGTTTCACAGCGACGCGTTCGTACGCGGCGTATAAAAACGCCGATACGTGGCGTTTTTTACGCGTCGTATTTTGTTTTCACATCGACGCGTATTTTTGAAGCGTTTAGTAATCGACGAAATAGAAATAATAGTCAGTTGTGTACTTGTGCGTCAGACGTCAGTAGTCTTCCAAAAATGAATACACGTGTGTTATTACTCTATGGAGCTTATTATATTATAAAAAAAAGAAAAAACCGTAAATTAAAAAAGCGGAGAATGTGGGTTCATCCTTTACTTGTGCAAAGAATTTTAAAAGGAAGTTTTTCAACCATGTACGGGGATTTAAGAGACAATGAAAATAAATTTTTTAATTATTTTCGGATGTCCATCAAGTCATTTGACGAACTTCTCTCAAAATTAGAAAGTGGAATTAAAGTTTCAAATAGTGGTCGTCCATCAATTTCACCTACAGAACGATTATGTGTGACATTAAGGTACGTATATATTGTTAACAATTTAGCTATATGTCTATTGTCTAAATAAATAATTATAATTATGCAATAGTTTTGTACTGAAATTAAATTAAATTCAATAATTACGATAATAAATAATATACTTACTAAATACTTATGTAACAAATGCTATCAAATTGCAACCTTTAACCCAAAGTGTCTATTTTCAATTGCTATAGGGATACTAGCTAAATACAATGTTAGTCAAATTTATTAAAATTGTGATTTTATAATTAACCAGACTAAATATATAGTGTTATGTACTATATACACTTTGGTACTCTTTTTATTATAATTTAGTTATTTGGACAATATTAACCATAGTAATTTATTTTATTTAACTACAAAACTTCAGTATTTTTTTCCCATGGACAGTAAGTCAGTAAATGCCTAAGGAAATGTTACAAATTAGGTAATTTAATTGATTTCCTAAGTATAATAATTTGATGTGATTATACAATTTTAAATACTATATTTTATCATTTTTCCAATAAATTTTACTAAAAAAAACTCATAGAATACATAAATGTGTTTAAAAAAACAATATAACTTTTTTAAATATATATAAATAAAATAAATTTTACTTCTTTGTAATTTTTAAAATGTTTTTAATGAAAAATGGTAAAAAAAATACCTAATAAGTAATAATAGAATAAAACAAATAAATGTGTAAATAAAAATCATATACAAATGCTTCTAATGTACACAAGTATTCAAGAATAGTTTTAAAAAAACAATATAACTTTTAAATATATATAAATAAAATAAAAAATAAAAATACAACTTTTACATATTTATGCATTGTAAAACAAATACTTAATAATAGAATAAAACAAATAATTTTATAAATTAGACTTTTGTACCATTTGCCAGTTAGCAGAAGTATTTAATGGCATCGGATCCGTTGATTGCAAACTATGAAACTCTTGATGAGGTAGACCGGGTGGATAATTCAAATATGTTGGAGTTGACATTGGTGGATAAGTTTGAATTGTACCTGAATTTTTTACTTCAATCATCATTGCCAACACTCTAGATCGAAAAATCAATTTTTGATCATTATTGAATTGTCTTAGGGTAGGCAATAATGAATCCAAAAAAGATTTATCTTCGTCTTCTTCTGAGCTTTTTCTTAAAGCTTCTAAAAATTCTTCTTCGAATGCATCTGTTTTTTGCTTCTTGGGTCCAGTGTTTTTTTTTCTTTTCCATGGATCATTTGTGTTGCATGTTGATAATTCTTCTTCTTCATCTACGTCGTGTTCTCTTTGATTACCTTCTTCACATACATCAATATTATCATCATCATCATTATCGAGGTTTGATTCTGTTCTATACGTTACATTGGAAACAGTAAATTAGATAATACAAATTGTATTATAGATTACATACAAGTCCGGATTAAGGGTAGGGGGAGGGGACATTGATTTTGGAGGCCCATTTTTATGCTTAAAATATATTTTTTTAAGGCATCCGTCTAAAACAATTTTCAAAAAAAAAAATTTAAGTATATTATAGTAGGTAAGTTATTATTATCTAATAATTATAAAATTAAATTATACTCAATATTTTTATATCACCAAAAATTACCATAAATTATGAACTATGTTTTCAAACAATTTTGTTTTTATGTTTTTTTTAGCATTTTAGCATTTTAGATTACCAATTTAACTATTTAAGTGTATAAAAAGGTAGTTATAAGAAACAACTATTTAGCTCTTGTAATTCGGTATTTCAGTTAAAAGTATTAATGCATATTATACTAAACTTTAGAGGACTTTAGTTAATAAATTAGAGAACCAAAATTTAAGATTCAAAATGTCCAGGAAAAAATTTTACCATTCGAAATATAGTCAATTTTGCTATTGATGAACTGAGTGTTTAAAAATTTTGAAAATGTTATAAAAAAAATTACCTGTTACAAAAAAACACGTCTTTTTTGTGTTAACGAAATTTCATAGCATTGGTTCATAATAATTGTTAAAAAAAACCTGGGTACAATGACATAAGATACACTCTGTATATTTTTTGTATAGGTAGTACGAATTATATAATAATATAAAGTCGTTAATATGTTACAATTATTTTGAAGTTAAAGTTGAAAGGGTGTATGGTGTCCCGGGGCCCAATTGTTCCTTAATCCGGGCTTGATTACATAACAAATTGTTTAAATTTGTTTACTTACCTATTTGGTTCTACCAAGGATTCAAGAAATTGTAGTTGTTTATCATAAACATATTCCCTTTTTTTTTTGGAAGCTGATCCAGACTTCAATAGTTTTTTGTTTGCCATTGATCTAATTTTTGCATCCCTTACACTTTTCCACCTTTGTTGGACTTTATCAACTATAATATGTAGGCAAAAAATGTAATAATATAGGTACTAAATAAATATAATAAACAAAATAACAACTGTTGTAATTATAATTTTATTTTATTAAATACATTTCTGTAAGTACCTATTTATATTAATACACAAAAAATTGAGAACTCGCTCTGCTGTATAGTAGAGGCGGAGTTTATTTATTGTATATCTAAAACCGTTTAATATTAAACCGTAATTTTAGGCATGAATTTAAAAATGCATTAATAAAAATGTTTACTATCGTACAAATGTTTTAATTGACTTCCGCTCGTTTTTTTTTTTTAAATTATTGTAAGAAAAACTTGTGGACAACCTTAAATTAAATTTTTAATATTAACTTTCAATTTACATTATCGAAATTTATAAAAAAAAAAAACACAAAAAATTCGAATATTTCAAATGCTTATAAATAGCTGGAAAATTAACGGATAATTAAAAAAAAAAATTTTATGATTTAGTTCTATAGTTTTTTTCTATGCTTATAAAAAAAATTGTGATCTACGATTTTTGATTTTTTTTTAATGGTAATATATGCACAAATTTTCAAAACTTTTTGGCCAGTCAAAATGTTTTTTATAGACGTTTCAAAATATTATATTTAATTTATAGGTAATTGAAACACTGGTTTTTTTTATTTAAGGTACTTGGCATCAGGTAATACATTTACTGATCTACAGTATTCATATAGAATGGGAATATCTACAATTAGTGGTATCGTTGAGGATGTATGTGAACAAATTTGGAAAATGAAATCTGAATGCATACCTCTACCTACGGAAGAAAAATGGAGAGAAATTTCTTTGGATTTTGAAAAAAATACTAATTTCCCTAACTGCATCGGTGCATTAGACGGGAAACATATTCGCGTTATTAAGCCTATCAAAAGCGGTTCACTTTTTTATAACTACAAACATTATTATTCTATAGTGTTGATGGCAATTTGTGATGCAAATTATTGTTTTACATTTGTTGATGTTGGAGCATATGGAAAATTTAGTGATTCGTCTGTCTTCAAAAATGGAAAATTCTTTGAAAAACTTGAAAATGAAACATTATCTATACCTAAACCCAAACCTCTACCAGGAGATAACGAGAATGGTCCTTTACCTTACGTTATTTTAGCCGACGAAGCTTTTGGAGTTTCTAAAACTATTTTAAGACCATATGCTAGAAGTAACTTAAATTATAAAAAAAAAATTTTTAATTACCGTCTATCACGGGCTAGAAGGTATATTGAATCAAGTTTTGGAATTTTATCCAACAAATGGAGGATTTTTCATAGACCGATGAATACAAGCGTTGAACTTTCAACAAAAATCGTAAAAGCTTGTTGTGTACTTCACAACTTTGTTCGTGTAAGAGATGGATATCAATTTGCCCATACATTGAGTATACAAGGTTTTGAAACTTCAAATGATACAATAGATACACAAAACAGATCCGGCAATACAATCAGAGACATGTTTGCAAATTATTTTTTGACTGACGAAGGAAAAGTCGAATGGCAAGATAAGATGATACATTAAATTTGTTTTTTTTCCTACCATATTAGTTATTACTATAATATCATTTTTTATTTTACTTATTAAATTAATATAATAAACTTGTTTAACTATACCTATAGTAAGATACATTCAAATATAACAGTTTTTTTGTAAAGTATCAGCTAATGTTGGTGCTAATAAGTAGTATAATAAATATACTAGTTATGGATGTAGTAGTGTAGTAGTATGAAGTAGTACTCATATTATGTCTTTTGTTATGCCTATATAATTTAATAATAACTACATAGTTCTTAGGATTAGTATTATATTATTTCTGTATTAACTATACCGATCTGTATATAATTATGCAATTAATAAAAAACTAATCAGAGTATTAACATAAATATTAAAAATATGAATAGTTGTTTTTCACAAGAATTACGTACAAATAGTTAATTAATATAAAATGGAGAATTTTCTGGAAAACATGTTATACAGTAGTAAAACGTGAATATTAACCATATTATGTACTTGGAGAATTATTTAATACCTACCATCTAATAGGTACACTTTACTTTATAACTGTAGTTATAACTTACCAGCTTTTTTTTTTTCAATTTCGGACATATTTTCAAAATTGTTAACTACGGTTTTGGCAATCTCTTGCCAAGACGCCATCCGCATATCGCGGTCTTTATAAAACTCATTACCAACGTCCCACAAATTTTTCCGGGCTTCCACTTCATTGATGAGAATCTCGGTGTCAATATTCATTTTTTTTAAATTTGTTAAAACTTTAAAACTTGTTCTCCGTCGATAGATGAACGATAAATGAACATAATAATATTTTACAAATTCATAAACGCCGCGTAAGGAACGCGCCGCTGTGAACATGTCATAACCTGTCAATGCATGGTCGGTCGAGCGTACGAACGCTCGACCGACGATCCACGCGTATGGCTCGTAGCGAACGCACCGACAATAAAACGCGAGCAGATGTACGCGTGGCTGTGTAACGTTCCATTTGTTTAATGTATTTCTGTACGCGGCGTATAAAACGCGCGCGTACGAACGCGTCGCTGTGAAACGGGCCTTAGCTGGGGGATCGCCCGGGGACCTTAGCCAGTTCTCGGGTGGTCAAGCAAGGCCGTGGACTTAGCCGTTTGTGGTCGGGAGAATTTCCGGAGGTTGGCAACTCCGGTCGTAGGCGCCAGGCACCGGCACGGACACACCTCGACCAGGCAGACCTACGGATGCAACATACGCTTAGCCCGACGTATGCCAGAGGGAACAGGGCTTACCTGGCGGTAGGTAAAACGCAGGGAAGGCCACCCGGACAAATCGAGGATGAATACTGACCTAAAATATATTACCCCAAGTGATAATTCACATTCGGCGGAGGCATGGACCCATGGATTTTTGGGGGGGGGGGGGGTCCATCAGTATTCGTCAACCGGCCAGAGCTGCGCAGCCTGGCTGACGTGCCTTCGGGCAGAACTCAAACCGACGCGCCTTCGGGCAAAAATCTGACATACACAAATGACCCTAATCTGACCAAAATTGACGGACAAAACCGGAGAGTTCGGTTCGGCCTTTAACACGCCGACTTTCCAAGGTAAACGTAAAAAACTCGCCGAGGATGACCTCAGTCCCGACC
The DNA here is from genome assembly GCA_949089665.1 of Macrosiphum euphorbiae. NCBI lineage: Eukaryota > Metazoa > Arthropoda > Insecta > Hemiptera > Aphididae > Macrosiphum > Macrosiphum euphorbiae. The sequence continues at coordinate 94,390,063 of CARXXK010000001.1, read as the reverse complement.
CGAGTGGCTCTCTGAGTACGCACGCTGTGGACATTGAGAAGTACTCGGACGAGGTAAGCACGCAAATTGATGACACCCGAGCGATCCTCGAAGACATGATTACACAGACAAAGGTAGCTAGAAGATGGCAAAGCACCATCGGTCTCCAGCTTGACGAAATCTTCGTTAGCAACAACCGTCTTGCTCGAACAAGCTATAGAGTCCTTGGAATGTGGGAAGAACAGCGCAGCGAACTCCACGCGCTTCAGGAGCATATGAATGACCTCCATAGCGATATGGGGGCTCTTAAGGAACGTTACAGTCAGTGCCAGGCTGACAGAGACAGTGCTAAGGCGGAATTGGTAGCCCTCCGTGCGTCCGGCAGTTCTGCCCCCCAGCCGTTAAGTACGTCAACCAGGCTTATACCGCCACCCATTGAATATGTCGATTTAGATGATGACAGAATCATGGTAGTAAGTCCATCCGGCGCCTCTTATGCTGATGCTGCTGCTGCCAGATCGAGGGCTCGCAAAAATAAAACACGGGAAGAATTCCCGCAGCTCAGAGCAGGAAAAAACGTATCTGTTAAGAGTAGGCTGGGTGCGGCAAAACCCATCACGAAATTCGGGGTCAATCACGACAAAGCTAACAAGAAAACCGATACGGCCACAAAGTCCACAGTCGCTCAAACTAGCACTAAAATTCTCGACAAAGCCAAGAGCGCTAAGGCTGACACTCGCTTTGAGGTAGTGGGTGGAAATAACGCCTGGCTTGAAGTCAGAAAATCGGTAGAACAGAAACTAAGCTGTCCCCGCATACGCATATCCAAAAATAAGGACGGAATAATCCTTTTTCCGGAGGACTCCGTATCCTTGAATGCTCTAAGGCGCACGAACAAATTAGTGGAGAGGAAACCTTTCCTCCCTAGACTCCTCGTGGTTGGAGTGGACAAAGAGTTAGAAAAGGAACTCCTTGCTGGATACACAGCTAACCTGAATGAGGATCTAGGTCTCTCCACAGAAGATACTGAGAGTATCAGACCACTATTCCGAACGGGTCCCCGAGACAGGCCCACAGTCAATTGGGTTATTGAAACTCGCCCTGAGACCTTCTGTAAATTCGAGAGAAAGACAGTTTACTTAGGACTAACAAAATGCAGAATGAAACCTCATAATGACCTCCCTCAGTGTTACAACTGCCAAAGATATGGCCATACGGCCAAGACTTGCCGTTCAGATGACCCAATCTGCAAACACTGCGCTGGAAAGCACGACTCCCGAAATTGTGACTAGGAATTAATGAAATGTGCAAACTGTAAAAGCAAAAATCTTCTTCGGCTAACTGCCTGGCTAAAACTAAAGCTATGAGAAATCTCCTCCGTCGAACGGACTTCGCAATTACTGGCCAAAATGAGTACTCACATTAAAATATACCAGCATAACGTGAACCAATTGCGAGTCATCAACTACGGGAAGCCTGTAAAGTGAACAAAATTGATTACTTACTGATCCAAGAGCCACTAGTCATCAGCGGGAAGGTTTACGCCTTTGAGAGCTGTAGATCGCATATCAGTAAAAGTAATGGCGCCGCAATAATTGCATTCACTAACAGATACCAAGCGCTTAAACTGAGTAACTTCTCGTCAAGTCATATTGTCGCCATCAAAGTCGCCTATGATAGCGATAATAACGATCACGTCGTGCTAGCCTCGGCCTACTTTAAATACAGTCTGCCGACAACTGCTCACGTTGAGCAACTAGAACATATCATTGCAAAGGAAAAAAGGACTGTGATCTGTGCCGATACTAATGGCCATTCAGATCTATGGCACTCAAATAAATGAAACCGCCGAGGAAAGATTGTAGAACAATTCATAGGAAAACATGGCCTTATCGTTCACAACTGTCCCGGCATGATAAACACCTTTTGCCGCCGTGATGGACGAACATCTAATATAGATGTCACGATGTCTACAGCCAACACGGCCAGTCTCGTCAAAGATTGGACAGTCACAGATTTGACTGACAGTGACCACCGTGTCATTAGTTTCAGACTGGCAGTGAAAAAGCCGGTAGAGCGAGTCCCAGCTGAGATTAGGTATGATGTTAGATCTGCCGACTGGGATCTCTTCAAGACCACTCTACTCGGTGAAATCGGTCGCATACCCGACAGCAGCACCAGTATAAACACAACAGCTGATGGCATCATCCGTGCTATAACCACGGCGGCTGATAGGTCAATCCCTAAAAAGAGACCAACCGCTATAACGGGCAGAAGTCCATGGTGGTCTCCAGTCCTGTCCACTCTTAGACAGAACCTTGTCCAACAGTAGCGTCGCGGTCTAATGAGTACCGATAAGCCAGCTTACAACAAACTGAAAAACGAATTCCTGACAGAGACCAGGAATCACAAAAGGGCCGCATGGAAGTGCTTTGCGGGAGACCTCAATGAGAACCCGTGGGGCAAAGCCTTCTCATGGGCAAAACGCGGCAACTCATGCAATTCCATGCCCAGCACGCTTTCTGGCGCGGATGGTTCTCAAACCACAAACTGCCACGAAACGGCTGACCTGGTTTTCAGCACATTTGTTCCTCCGGACCCGCATGGGGAAATACCCGAAGCTCATGGTCCAATTCAGTATAAAGACGAACTCAGCCCGGACATTATAAAAAATGCCATCTGGAAGATCAGGACGAATAGTGCTCCCGGATCTGATGGCATCACAGCAGGCATTCTCAGAAAAGCGTGGATGCCACTTAGGGATATCATCACGAACCTCTTTCAGAACTGCCTTCAGAACGGGACCTTCCCGGAATGCTGGAAGGCAGCGAGACTAATAATAATACCAAAACCCGGTAAGGAAAACTTGGGCGAGGTGAAGTCCTACCGTCCTATTAGTCTCCTGCCTGTCCTGGGGAAAGCACTCGAATCTATGATAATAGGCGAATTGACGCGCGACACAAGCCTCGACTCTTACAGCGAGCAGCACGGCTTCACGATGGGCAGATCCACCATCAGTGCGATTGAAAACGTTTAAAGCTGGGTCGATGCGTCCAGCGCAAGACACATATTTGATGTCTTTTTAGACATCACCGGCGCATTCGACAACGTACAATGGTCGCCACTCTTAAGACAACTTGATCTCCTTGGTGCATCTGTTGGCACGCAGAGAATAGTGAACTCTTACCTGAAAAACAGATCCGCTGAGTTCGTTCTAGAGGGCACTAGATACAGCAGGACGCTCGAACGGGGTTGCCCTCAGGGTTCTCAACTTGGGCCGACGCTATGGAACCCCGATCTTCGAGTTAATTAAGGAATCTCGAACGGTAAAGGTCATTGCCTACGCGGATGAAATTCTTCTGATGGTTGGTGCAGCCAGACCTCAAACGGCTTTCCGCCGTATAGAAAGGGAACTCGAAACCCTAAAATCATGGGCTACAAATTTGAAGCTCGAGTTCTCCGCTGCCAAAAGCCAACTCTTGTCCCTGAAAGGCGGCCTGAAGCCCGGGTACAGCGTCGGGTTTGGAATTGGAGCGGATGCCCCCAGGATTTCGTCGACGGCCACAGCGATGTATCTTGGAGTACTCCTTGACCCAAGACGGAGTTACTGGGATCATGTCGTCTCCGTTTGCCAGAAATCGAAACCCATGTATAATCAGCTTAGGACCCTCTTCTCGGCGAACTGGGGAATGGGCAGAATCGCTGCCAGGACTATATATAGAGGCGTTTTCCTGCCAAGGATCACCTACGCGGCCGAGATCTGGTTTCGAGGGCACGAAGCTAGTAAAGAGCCAGAAAAAGTTACTCTCCGCGCAAAGGGCCCACTGCTGGCTATCACGAGCGCATACGTAACGTCATCCACGAATTGCCTGGCCCCGCAGTGGCGGGCACACTACCCCTTGATCTGGAGATACGATTTCAGGCCCTGAAAAGAGCCCACTCTAGGCAAAAAATATCTGCGGAAACCTTCGCAGACAGGACTGATGACTTAATGACAGAATGGCAGACCAGATACGAGTCTACTGAGAAGGGCAGTTGGACTCAGAAGATGATTCCATCGGTAAAGTTCAGGTGCAACATACCGATAAATCTGGACCACTGGACCACCCAGTTCTTAACCGGCCACGGGGACTTCAGAGCTAAGCTCCACAGCCTTACGTTGGCTCCGGACCCCATATGCGAATGTGACCGGATGCCTGAAACCATCAAGCACGTTTTGATGTTCTGTCCTAGAACCTTGGACGCCCGGAAGAAACTTAAACGAGTCCTGAGACACTAAGGTGTCAGATGGCCACCAGAGGATGGCGCATTCCTCACAAGCAAGAAAACATACGAAGCACTTGCAACTTTTGCAAGAGAGTCCATGACGAACAGATCTGACCGATGAAAACTGAGGACAAATGGCCTTAGGGGCCAGAACGCCGCCCCGTCAAATAGACGGAAGGCACAGTCTCGGGGTGTTCCCGATGAGCACGTAGGGCGCAAGAGGCAGAAACGGAGGAACACGCTCAAGCGCGTTCTGGCCCGGGACGTGCTCATACGTCTGGGACGAGGAGTTAGGCCCTGAGGTGGGGGCCTTGGAGAATTCTACCTCAGTATTCCCTGCTTGTCGTACGAGGCGACTAAAAGGGAACTGGCCAGTCGGGGCCGGCGCCCGGGGCGCGGACGCACCGAAACCTTCCGGGACTAGGGCGTTGAGAGGTTCTGACCGCGACCTCGTGAAGAGCTGGTCGGTCACTGGGCTTAACCGCCTGGTGGCGCCTTGGTGGCGTGAATCGAGGTTCTAACCGCGACCTCGAGAAGAGTGGGTCGGTCACTGGACTTAGTCACCTGGTGAGGCCTCTGGGAGGCGTAGCTGGGCCCACCGTGAGCCCGTGGTACACGGCCCGAATCTCGGTAGGACCATAAGCTGAGGCTAGCCGCCGACGAAGCTTCGTCCGAGAATCCCACCAATGATGTGCTTCACCTAACGGGGAGCGAGAATGGTGCTTCGGGATGTGAGGGGGCCCCTCGTTGTTGAGAGATTAACACCGAGCCCTCACACGTCGGTCGTGGTGTACACTGCCTCGACCGACGGCGGATTGGTTTCGGAGTGGCAGTTTGCAGGAGCATACTATGTGGTAATAGACCACACGCTTGGTCAGGGGAAAGTTGCCGAATGCCGAGTGATGGTGCCGGGCGGACCCGTACGGCGACAGTCGGCCGAGAAAGCACGGTCCCTCCTTAGCGCTCACCCAGCTTATCGTTGGAGCTATATGCAGCGAAGGTTGTCCGTGACCAAAAACGGAAAGCAAAGTGGATAGATTGCGGCCCCACCAAGGTGGCGAAAGGCACCTGTATGCCCTAGCCGGATGGTACGGGCGCGCCGGGGAACACCTCCGTGCGCGTCCGGTGCTCGTGGTCCTTAGACGACGTGCGGTCGTCAGTCTCCGGTGCGGCCATGCAGCAGTGTGGTGAGGGTCCGTCGGTTGGCGGTCGTATGCCTCTACGGCCCTTGACTAGCACTTAGTGCTAATATAAGGTCCGTAGTTGTAGTCGGAAGACTGGCCGCAAGGCCTGTCGGATGACGTCAAACCCGGGGGCTTCGTGTCAGTTAGCCTAGGATATTACCAAGTATATTTGATGATATTATTGATATTATTATTGATTTTCCCGGTACATTCACTTCGGAGTTTTTCTAGGATTACTTTTTCGAATACTTAAGATATTGATGATAGAAGTGCGATCGGTCTATAGTTCTCTGGCTTTTTATGGTCTTTTCCGGGTTTGGGGATCGAGATGATGATAGCATTTTTCCATTTCATTGGAAAATAGCTTATCCTCAGACAACTGTTAATTATTCGTGTAAGTGTTAAAATTTTGTTTAATGGGAGAAATCTGAGTGCAGTGTTGTTAATTTGGTCCTCACCCGGCGCTTTTTTCCTTGGGAGCTTACTGATTATCTTTTGTACTGTTCCAGGTGATGTGAAGAGGTTTGAACATGTAATGGTTGTGTTTAAGATTTCGTTTGCTACTTTAGTTATTTCTTCGATTTCTGGTCCTGTTTACGAGGCTTCGGCGGTGATGGAATGGTCGCGATAAGCCGGTCGTTGAAGTTTGGTGGTTGTGTGAAAGGGTAACACTTACACAAGAGAAAACTTGTGGTTTTTTTAAATCTTGATTACGGCGTTCGACTGGGTTGGCCCTCGGGTGGTAGACCGGAGTCGTCCAACCCTGTGCCCCCCAGCGTTCTAACGCATTTATCATTTCGTTTGACACAAACTGTGGGCCGTTATCACTGAGACACACGCGTGGGTAACCAAAACGCGAAAAGAACTCGCGTTCCAAAGTTTCGATTATTGTTTTAGAGGTTGCTGTTCCTAAGGTTTAAGCCTCGGTCCACCTACTAAAACAGTCGGTTGCTACCAGTATGTACGATTTTCCCTTACCAGAGCGTGGGTATGGGCCCATGAGATCGACACTGATAACTTCCCATGGTTGTCGGGGGGTTCTTGGTTGCATTGGGTCGGTGGGACGTGAGTTTAGTGGTTTCGTGCACGCACATACGTGGAACGCACCGACATATAACCTGACGTCATTTTTTTTACCTTTCCAATAGTACCGTTGTCGGACCGCCCGGTACGTCTCCTTCCAACCTGGGTGGTTGGATAAGACGTGGTCGTGACACCCCTAAATTGCATGTTGTGCTTTGGTTTTTGGTATCACGACGGGTGTGTGGGGGTCTAAGTTTACGCGTAAGAGACCTTCGGAAAAAACGTATGCGTTTGTTCCCGATTTAGTGTCCTTAGCTTTCCGCGCGGGGTCGTCCCACCTATGACCGGCGATTACGTCGCGAATTATGGTGTCCTCGGACTGCCAATTTTCGAGAATCGTCGCGATGAGTGTTGTGTCGTCACTGACGTGGTTATTGGGCATAGAAAAGATACGGTCAAACTCGAGGTCCACATTGGTTGTTGGCGTTGCGGGTGCCTCCACCAATTTTTCCTCAAGGCGATCTTCGTCTACGGGTGCACCCGGTGCAGGGTTGCGGGATAACAAATCTGGTGCTTCGTTTTGTATTCCCGGGACGTGTACCGTACTAAAATCTAAATTGCCTAGTTGTAGTGACCAACGTGTTAATTTTGAATTTTTGTCTTTGGCCCTGTATAACCACGTTAGTGCCAAGTTGTCCGTTAGGAGCTGGAAACACCGGGACTCTAGGTATGGTCGAAATTTGTCCGTTGCCCAGATTACTGCTATGCACTCGCGTTCTACCGCGGCGTACCTCGTCTGTGTCTCGCTGAACTTTTTGCTTGCGTAGGATATTACGCGTCTATCCTCCGGTCTGTCACCCCGTTGGAAAAGTACTGCACCAGCTCCTATCTCGCTTGCATCGGTTTGGAGGCAAAACCTTTTGCTGTAATCAGGTGGCGACAATTTCGGCGATGTGACTAGCGTGTTTTTTATCGTTTTAAATGCGCGTGGTTCGGCATCCGTCCATTTCCACCTATTCCCCTGTTTCAATAAATTTATTAAGGGCGCTATGGTGTCCGCGTAGTTGTCTACGAACTGATTGTACCAGTTGCACACGCCTAAAAATTTTCTTACGTCCCTAACGTTACGTGGAACCGAAAAATTGTCAATGCAGACTAATTTTTCCGGTTGATTTTGTATGCCTTCCGATGTGCCCCAAAAATTAAATTTCGCGTAGTCCGATTTTACATTTTTTTGTGTTGCACGTTAGTCCATACCTCTTGAGGCGCTCGAGAACTTTGTCTAAGTGGGCCTGATGTTCGTACTCGTTCCTTGAAAATACAACTATATCGTCTAGGTATACTTGTACGAACTCATCCTGGTACCCCCTCATGACTTCGTTTATGAGCCTCACGAAAGTCATTGGACTATTTTTGAAACCAAAAGGGAGGCCTCGAAATTGAAATAGCCCTCTACATGTTCGGAATGCCGTGTATTTTCATGCATTTTTGTGTAAGGGTACTTGCCAGTACCCCGAGCGAAGATCAAAAATACTGAACATTTTCGCGCCCCGCATTTGCCTAATCATTTTGTTGAGATCTGGCATAGGGTACGCGTCAGATTCCGTTACGTCGTTAAGCCACCTGTAGTCAACACAGAGGCGAAATGATCCGTCTTTTTTCTTTGCCAATACTTCTAGTGCAGCCCACGGTGAGGTGCTAGGTTCTACGAGCCACTGGAGTTCCATATCGCGCACCATATCGTCAATAGCGGTTTGTTTCTGCTACGGATATGGGTATGGTTTGAGCGCGATTTGGGACGGGTCCTTAAGCAAAATTTCGTGTTCAATTAATTTGGTACGTCCTACATTTTCACTGAATAATACCGCGTATTTGTTTAAAATCTTGGTTAGTTTCGCTCGAGTTTCGGGGTCGTTTCCGAATTCTAATTGTGACAAGTTGGGACGAGTGGCGGGTGGTTGGGACTTCCCTTTCCAGCATGTCGACGTTCGAATTTGCTTACGCATGTGAATTGTGCACACGGCGTAATCCCAAGAGACTTCATGGTTTACAAGAAAGTCGTGTCCTAGTAACGCGTCGCAATACAAATTGTCTAGGCTTCCAATTTTATATCGAGTGCAATTATCCTAGCTTCGAATGTGAAGGTGCCACTGGTTGTTGCAGTGTGACCGTCCGCCATCCGGACTGTGTTTGCTGGTCCGTGGGGCGTTGTTTTGCCGTATTTACGGGCCACTGTCGGGTTTACCTACGATTTTTGTGCCTGCGAATCTAATAGGGCTGTTACGAAGCCTGACGGAAATTCAAGTTCGAACGTGGGGGTAGGAATTTTATCTGGGCGTGTTCGCGTACCATTATTAGTCGTAATGCAATCGGTGGAGCGGGTCAACTGGTTCTGAACCGTGACGGAGACTGTCTGGTCGTCGGTGTTAACCGCCATGACCATACTGTCAACATTGGTTGCCTCATTGCTCGCCTGTTGCTTTACGTGCGCAGACTGACCTAATCCGGGGATAAGCGCGGCATATGTGCTTGTGTCCCCGTCACCTGTGGGGGTGAACACCCATGTCTCTGTTGCCTTTGTCCGTACACCTGTGGCTGCCCCATGAGCCGGTTGTTTTTGGACACACGTGTCACCGGTTAGCGAGTGTGTTCTGTGGGGGGGTTGGTGTAGGTTGGAGGTCTGAGAACGCGTGTCGACTGGTGATGAGACGGGAAAAATTTTCGTAGTTGGTTGTTCGGTGTGCTGAATTACCAAACTACGCGTTTTTCATTTGCGTGTTTTTTTCCCGTGTGTACTACCGATAGTGGGTGGTGTTGAGTCAATGAGGGGGACTAGCCCTCGTCGACTCCCCCACCGATTCCCGACGTTGTCGGTCTGTTTGGACACTGGTCGTTCCAATGGAGTTCCCCACAATATCTGCACGGCCCCGGTGGTTTATTATCTGTTTTTTTTTATAGATTTTTTTTTGACTGGGAGGGCTGTTTGCGGGGTGTCCGTCCCTTTTTTGGTTTGGGTTTCCATTGTTGGGGTTGGGGGGGGGGGGGTTATGTTACCCGTTACCTGGTCCAAAACGCCTGCGATGCGTCTCAGCTCGCTGAATGTTAATGGTCGGTGTAGATGTATGTGGGTACAGAAAGTGTCACCCTTTGGTCCTGCAATAATACCTACCAATTCCGGTTCGGATAGGTACTTACGCGGCGCGCTAGCTGGTTTTTAATCAGCACAGATTCCGTTAGCGATTGTGTAGGCGTTTGTCGTGTTGACACAATGTCGGTGCGCAATTGAGATTGAATTTCGGAATTGTTGAAATTTTCTAAAAATTCTATTCTAAACTCCTCCCAGGATAGGTCGAGTGCCTTGATAGACGTGTACCATGTAATCGCCGTTCCTTTTAGTTGTGGCTCGACTGCCCTACACCTGGGGTGTATACATGCCTGCACTAATATCGAATCAGTATTAGCTAAATACCTTACGGGATCCTCGGCCCTTGTTCCTGTGTACTCAGATAATGAGGACCTTGCGGCACGCAAATCGTCGTATGGTATTAGTACCGATCGCCCTTGTGCGTGCGTGTGTGTGTACTGCGGTGCGCCATTGGTAGCCCCGTATAGTCGTTATGTGTTTCGCGCGTGAAAAACGGTCTGTTGTTCGCGGCGGCAATGTGGCTGGCGCTCTGTTGAGCACCGCCGTCATTGTACGCATAAGACCTGCCTGACTGGTGATCCTCGTGTGTACGAGTTGTTATCTGTATAGGTGACGGGTGGTTGTGTAACCGCGGGACAGGGTTGTTGTGTGGCTGCTGTGCTGCTGCCTGACGAGTTTCATTAAAAAAACGTGTCATGCTTGCCTCAAGCGCCCTTAAACGTGCCTCGAACGATTTTGGGTCGTTCGTTTGTGGCAACATTTGTGTCAACGTTTTTAGTTGCTCCGCTGCGGTTTTAAATATCTCATTATCTAACGAGTGTGCGGACTGGCCCTGTTACATAGTCGACTGGAAGCCGCAGTGTCCCGACAGGTTGTCCGTGGGTTTTTGACTGGCTGTGGGAATTGTCAGAATACCCCCGGACGACTGTGAGAAAATCTGGCTGGCGTTCGTGTTTTCCAGTGTCGTATTACCCGTATTGGATAATACGTGGTAAACCTACTATACGCCTCACCCTCGTATTCTCTAGCTAATGACACTCTCTAAAATTAATTAGAATGGCACTGTTAACTTGGAGGTACGATGGTATGCGTTTGTCAATCCTAAGTTCTTTCCAATCTAGTAAAATGACTCAAAGATTACATATACCTTTTCACTATTCAGTTTAATAAAACCTCATTGACACATAGTAAGTATATCCCGGCGCTGCTAGTATTAAAGGTAGGAACTTAAGAATGACTTAAATAATTGTAACTCGGGTTTTCAGGTCGGAAACACTTTTATTATATTTAAAAAACAAACACAAATAAAATACACTTGGCGAATTCAGATCGCCTAGCCCGTACTACGATCGACGTTTCACACGTACGACCACAGTACATACGTCCTCGCCGATTCACTCAGCGACAACGGGACTCTCTTGCCTGCAAGTACGGCCTTTTTATATAGTAAAATCTTATTGCTGCCTCAGCACATATTGATTCACTGACCTATGTCAATATTTTACAATTTAGAATGTTCCCACCTCTATTACATATACCGGGGTGAGCAAAAGTCACGCAACCGATTTGTAAAAAAGGGAATTACCCGTTTCCGCCAAAATTTGAAATGACCGATTCCGCCATTGCCCGTTTCCGCCAAATTGAAAAAGGTTCAATTCCCGTTTCCGCCAACTACCTGCTATGGTAAAATTATTATATAATAATATATTCCATAATACTTGGAGTATTATGCATATTATTTTTAAGGAATATTTAAGTTTTAACTTGAGATAATTGTACATGGTTTATATTATAAAATATTATATAAGAACATATTATATTGATAAATATATTATACTCAAATAAAAAATACATAGGTAATATTTTGTCATATTCTTAATAAATACATAATATTTTGTCATACCTAGTTACTAAGTTTAATGAATATGATAATAAAGTAAAAGACACTTATTTATAAATACATAATATTTTATCATACCTAGTTTTATTATAAATACAAAAATTAAAATAATTAAAAAAGTCATAATATTTTGTCATATTCTTAATAAATACATAATATTTTGTCATACCTAGTTTTATTATAAATATAAAAATTAAAATAATTAAAAATTTGTTAAATGTTAAATTTAATTGTTAAATATTTTGTTAATTTATTTAACATAATTGAATGCAACACACTTTACGTACGAATAACGCGATATTAGTTTATTTTTAAAATCAGTTATAGCCTTACTAGTCCTAGCACATTTTAACAAAGTTGATTTATTTTTCGGTGTATTCGGAATATTTAAATTGGCACTATTTATTTTAATGTAAGTGTCCGTCTGGACATTTTCAACCAAAATTTTTAAAAATATACTTATGTTTGGGTGTGATTTGTAGAACTGTTGATTAAAGTGTGAATGAAATGATTCACAATTGTTTGTTGTCTGAGATAA
>CARXXK010000001.1:94309632-94378018 GCA_949089665.1 Macrosiphum euphorbiae | reverse complement strand
TAGTCGGTCGTGATCTCGCGGACGCAAACAGAGACGCCATGGTTGTTGCGATAACGACCGCGACATACTCCCCCCCCCTGAGTCCGCGAGACACGCCCAAGCAACCGGACAACTCCGGGTCGGGGTGCGGGCCCTCGGACGTCACCTCCATGGCCTCGATCCAGTGCTCCACCATGGCCTGCTGTCGCTTCTAGGAGTCAGCTGGCGAAGCTAACGGTTGCGGCGTGGCTGACGGCTGAGTGGGCTGCTGCACCGGTGGTTCTGCAGGCTGTGGCTGCACTACTGCCTGCTGGCCCGGCCGCGGAGTTGGCAGCTGCACTGCGGGCTAGGGCTGGAACAGCTCCCGTCTACCCCGCACATCGTGGCGTTGGTACGCCGGCACCGCTCGGTGGAGTGGTGCGCTCCCGGGAGGTCCTGCTCGAGTCCTGGCAACTTCTGGCTGCGGGGTGTTAGCCCGCGTGGACCGACGTCCCTCAGCGAATCCCCGCTCGAACAGAGCCCACGCCGTCGGGCTAGCCCGGATCCGGCCAAATGACGCGGTGGCCGCGCATTCAGCCGACCTTGTGCTCCGGTCCATCCCCGGAAAGCCTCCTTGCTTCTCGGAGCAGCTGCCCGGCCATTACTGGCAGCTTCTCCACGTGAGCGGCAATCATGCCGCGGGATGGCCGGTGGTTGCGGTTTGGTGGTGGATGGTTTGGTCGTTCTGCCATCTGAAACAAAGTATGATTAGTTAGTGTTCTCTGACGGTCCTACAGCTCGCTTCATAGCTGAGACATGTAACTTAGTAGGGTGTTTACCCTCCGTCAAGAACACTCCGGTTCCTAGTGGTTTACCCAACTTAACCGGACCTAACCATTTCGGGGCGAACCCCGCATGAAAACACTTCTCCGCACTTGACTGCGGATGCGCTTTGTAGTATACCCAATCCCCTACTGACAATGCTTCTTCCCGGGGATTCTAGGGGTATATGGGTACTGGGGGCTTTGGGGCCGGAGACCACTGGGTTACCCCCCTCTACCACAGCAGCATCATCCGGTTCCACCGGAGAATCTTCGATTTTTACCGGCGGGTTCCGCACTGCTTCGGACAACTCCGGATCATTTTTCCCCGCGTCCGGAGATCCTTCGGCCAACTCGAGCTGCCAATCTCCGGGGGCCTAAATAATGTAATGTATTATTATGTAATTGACTAGGTATAGCATAAATTATTTATTATACTTATTTATATTCATTAAAAATACTAAGTTAGGTACAAAAAATATTTACCGACGACATAATATATTGTACCAATGTATGTACAAGCCCAATAGGTACAAAAATATGCTTTGTAAACGAATATTTAATAGTGTACCCTAAATCAGTTACGGAACGTAGTAAAGACCCGCACTACGGAGTCTAACCGGATTCGGTCACTAGTGCCCCAGCTCAGTTAGGGTTCGGAAATACGCCTCCCGGCCAAACATCATTTTGGCCGGTGACTGTCTGGTGTTTCAGTTTTCTCTTTTTCTTACGGAGAACAACACGTGCGGCAGGTAGACATCCCACAGATGATGAGGCTTATCAACAAGTAAGGTTCGGAACCCTTTCTTCAGTTCTTGATTTTGCCTTTCTACCGGGTTGGCACGTGGGTGGTATATTGGAGTCGTCCATCCTTCCACTCCCCACCTCTTTAGTGCGTCTCCCATTGCCTTGGACACGAACTGCGGGCCATTATCTGACAATAATGCCCTCGGGTACCCGAACCGTGGGAAGTGCCGAGTATCTTCCCTGTGCTGGATTGAGTTTCTTGCTGGCGTAGGAAATGATTTTCCTGTCACCACTCTCCCCCCGCTGGAAGAGCACGGCACCAACTCCGCCTTCGCTTGCATCGGTCTGTAGATTGAATGACTTACCCGGAAGAGGAGGGCAGAGCTGCGGTGCGGACACCAAAGACTCCTTCAACTTCCGGAACGCCCCTTGCTCAATTTCTGACCAACGCCATTTAGTCCCTTTTTCCAACAGACTCGTGAGTGGTGCTGTGATCTCGGCGTAGTGTGGCACGAACTGACTGTACCAACCACAAACACCTAACACCCGTAACACGTCTTTTGTCTTCTTTGGAACCGGTAGTTCTTGAATTGCCGTCAGTTTCTCCGGTTCCCGGTCTATTCCTTCACCGTCCACGACGTGACCTAGGAATTTGATCTGTGCCACCCCGAATGTACATTTTTTCGGTTGGCTCGTCAGACCGTAAGACTGGAGTCGCTCCAAGACTCTCTGCAAGTGGTTTAGATGTTGATCGGGACTCTCCGAGTATACCACAATATCATCCAAATAAACCAACACAAATTTACCAACTAACCCACGGAAAACTTCGCTTACCAAGCGACAGAATGTGGCGGGGGCGTTTTTAAGTCCAAAAGGCATTACTCTAAACTGGAATTATCCTCTTTGGGTCCTGAACGCCGTGAGTGGACGTGTCTCTGGTAAGAGACCCACTTGCCAATATCCTGACTTCAAATCCATGGTGCTGTAAATCTTCGCTCCACCCATTCCTCGGACCATGTCATGAAGGTTCGGCATCGGGTGAGCGTTTGACTCCGTCTGCATGTTCAAACGGCGATAGTCCACGCAAAACCTACGTGAGCTATCCTTTTTCTTCACGAGTACCACCGGTGCAGCCCATGGAGATATGCTAGGTTCAACAAAAGGTCCCCGAACCGTACTGATCTTGGATCCAAATTTTCCTTAGCCCTAATATACTCTTCTAATGCTAAGAGTTTATCGGCCTTGGACCCCCGGTCTCAATACCACGTTTCGATAATTCCCTGTTAATCTCAGCAATAGTTAATTCACTAATGTATTTCTTACTCATTGTGATTATTCAATTTCACTGCTATTATCTACCTAATTAAAGTACGTTAGATATGAGATTACGTAACTCGGGCTATCGCTGGTAGAGATATGTACTTTCCAATCTATAAATAGCCTAAACCAAGTTTAGCACTGTAAGAATTACGCTAAATTATGCAAATTGTGAAAACGGATTACGGATTTTTACGGCAAACACCGTAACTGGCGGGCGTCCGGGGACAGCGGTCACGCAGATCCGGCCGCTTTAACGGTAGGCGGGCAGCGGCCAGCGCCGGTGTGCCGTCCACCTCTGGCGGCCAGTTGCCGGGCCACGGGTAAAACCGGGTTCGGCGACTGAGGCCTCCGCGTCTCTTGACTAGCACGCAGCGCTAATATAAGGCACGCGGTTGTAGCCGTAAGGCAATAAAACCCGGGAGTCTTAGTGTCACTGTATTATTTATGTGTTAATATGTTATATTTATTTACATTGAAAATATAAAACATAAAATGTTTAATATGTTGTGGTTTTTTCCCTTTAATTATATTTAATAGTTATTATACCAATAATTATTATTTATTTATTTTTTATTCTTTATATATAAAACAGTAAGCTGATTGACTGCTATCAACGCACAGCTCAAACCATTGGACGGATCTGGTTGAAATTTGGCATACAGATAGCTATTATGATGTAGACGTGCGCTAAGAAAGGATTTTTCGAAATTCGCATTTTAAATAGGTGCTCAAACAGGGACATTGAGATTCAAGATGGAAATTGGAAATTTTATTTTTATTTATTAATAGTTGCCATTGGTTACAGACTACATTAGAAATTAGCATTTATTTATTGGTTGCCATTGGTTATTCGGCCAGATCAGGTACAAGCTTGCATCAAATAAAATTATTGAACATTGCCAACCAGGGTGGCTGAGTTGCACTTACCGCAGCAAGTTGCACCCAAAAGGACTTCAACAATCATAATTTTTTTAAGAGTTGTGATTTTTTACGAGCAGCCAAATTTGTTATATTAATCCACCGTATTATATCAAAATAAACTTGGTATAACTTTGATACTTTAGAGTTAAATCATACACTTCCGTACAAACAGCACGGGGTCCGCGATCTACCGCAGGTAGATTGCCTACCTGATAATGTACTGCTGCGATTCAGAATTTTTATTCCTAGCAATGGAAAAGATAAGATAAATTTTGAACACCATACACCGAATATTGAATAACGAATTGAACAAAGTTTGAGTCATATTGAGTTGATACATTTAAAGGGCGGCGAAGTGCACGGGATCAGCTAGTTATATACAATACCAGTTTTGCAACAATTATTTATATTTTTCATTTACTAAATTAGTATAGTTAGTACTATAGTACTATAATATACTATTTATCTGTAAAAATGTGCTTCTATTTTTTTATATATATTATTTATTATCTATGATAACAAACGTGATTTTTACAAATAGTGATAACAAATGTGAACGATTCTGTTGGTCGCGTAAATTTTGCTCCCGAGACAGCATGTTTATTTTATCAATCGAAATACCTATACTTGATAACATTTTTAAAATATTTGATTTGTGAGCTGTTTACAGACAATTTCCAATTAAAATTTTTTTTTTCTACAAATATTATTAAAATTTTATAAGTTGGGCCAAAAAGCATGAAAATGTAATACAACGCTCCTAATTATATTGCTACAATAGCGGTATAAAATATTAATAATATATAGGCATTTTTTTTTTAATAAGCGTTTAAAGTTCGAATTTTGACAAAATTTATCAAATTTAAAATTTAATAATTATTTGGTAGTTAAAAACGTATAAAATGTTCAACTTTCATAGATAAGGCTTGACAATTTAAAACAAGGTTCCACGTAAATAGGTTATATGTAAATTACTTAATTCGCAATTATATCATTAAATAAACTTGGTAACATTATAGGTTGACTGGCCGTCTGGCTTAGAATAGTTTTTCTTATACAATGATATTCTATTTGATACGGTTTCGAGTTGCATCCGTCTTTCGTGTCACAGGATCAAGCACAGTTGGCACTATACGTGACAAGTGAAATAAAATGTAATACGACTTGGTATTATAGTAACACGATTGTGTATTTTATATTGAAACAATCAATGCTATTAATTACAACTAAACAATTATCGCTAATACCGAATTGAAAAAACAAAGAACTGATGGGATTAGTACATATGTGTACAGTTAGCGGGGCAACGGACAGGCGGAACGATGTTCGAGTGGTGAGTCTTGCAAAAGACAAAATGCCGGCCTTTGCGTTGGGGTTGACGCTTCAGCCCGGCGTGCGCCTGCCGTTCTGGAATAGCCTACCATGGACTGGTTGTTGGTCATAACTGGTGCGGCGGGAAAGTTACGTCTGAATTCAAACGTCGTATTACTGGGTCCATGCCATACCATTGAATTTAAATTTAAGACCATCCATTACAGTGACTTACTTGTAATCTACAGTATAAAAGAGCCACACCTACTTGTCCACCTTTTTCTTTCTTTTGTTTTTCCTGTTCCTTTTGAAAACAACCGTGAATTTTAAATTTTTGAATGCATGAAGTAGAGTCACTGAAAAAGATACCTACTGAAGTTGAAAATCCAATGGTTCATCCTACTACTTATCGTGTATGTAGACAGGAAAAAAGATACAAAAACAATTTTTAAGCAAAATTAGTATTCAACAAAAGCAATTTTTTTTTGTAATTTAAAGACGAATAATTACCTAAGATGATTTAATTTTCAATAAATGTTTACATCGTACAGTTTTATTGTTTTTATTCGTATTTTTTTTTTAATATAAAAATAATTTTCAATAGAAATATGACTTTTCTACAACTATTAATATAAATTTTAATTTATTTATGCAATAGTCTATTGGATTCACAATGAACACAAACAGTACAGAAACTTAAGGTCTCATTCTTCTCATTCATCAACTTAACCCCATATTGTTGAGATACAATCAACACCAACTGTACATCTCAGCCGTTAGGTAACCTGACTATTCTCAAGTATTTTTATTAAGAATAAGAGTGATCATTTTTTAAATAAAATTCTTATTAGCTAGATATACTTTATTGAACATTATAAGTAGGTACTTTAATCTTAATTATACAATTATTATACAAAGATTTTAACTTAAATAATATAACTTTAAACATAACTACAAAAAAATTGTTATTTACTTAAATAGATAATTGTATAAACTATAATCATTACTAGGTAGTGAAAAGAGAAATTCAATATAATTATAAATTAGCAGATAAACACAAAATAATATATAAAATGTACAGTATAAAATTAGAGGTGATTATAATTATATTTTTAAATACATAAAAATGATTAGGTTATGGTTATAAGAAATTATGTGAAATATAAAATTGCATGGTTTTTAAATTTGATAATCTTAAAGAAACTTTGACAAATATGTCTCATTTGTATGGCCTTATTCCGGTATGTGTACTTCTATGCCTTTTTAAAGTTTCTGCTCGAGTAAACCCTTTATCACATATATCACATTTGTATGGCTTTATTTTGGTATGTGTTTTTCTATGCCTTTTTAAAGTTCCTGCTCGAGGAAACCCTTCACCACATATATCACATTTGTATGGCATTATTCTGGTATGTGTTTTTCTATGCCTTTTTAAAGTTCCTGTTCGAGGAAACCCTTTACCACATATATCACATTTAAATGGTTTCTCTCCAGTATGTGTTCTGGAATGCGTTGTTAAATTTGATTGTGTAGAAAACCCTTTATCACATATATCACATTTAAATGGCTTAACTCCATAATGTGTATTTTTATGCTTTTTCAAAGTTCCTGGTTCAGAAAACCATTTATCACAGTTATCACATTTAAATGGTTTCTCTCCAGTATGTGTTCTATAATGCGATGTTAAATTTGATTTTGTAGAAAACCCTTTATCACATATATCACATTTAAATGGCTTAACTAAATAATGTGTATTTTTATGCTTTTTCATAGTTCCTGAATCAGAAAAGCATTTATCACAGTTATCACATTTAAATGGTTTCTCTCCAGTATGTGTTCTAGAATGCGATGTTAAATTTGATTGTGTAGAAAACCCTTTATCACATATATCACATTTAAATGGTTTCTCTCCAGTATGTGTTCTGGAATGCGTTGTTAAATTTGATTTTTTAGAAAACCATCTATCACAGATATCACATTTAAATGGTTTCTCTGCAGTATGTGTTCTGGAATGCATTGTTAAATGTGATGGTCTGGAAAACCCTTTATCACATATATCACATTTAAATGGCTTAACTCCATAATGTGTATTTTTATGCTTTTTCAAAGTTCCTGAATTAGAAAAGCATTTATCACAGTTATCACATTTAAATGGTTTCTCTCCAGTATGTGTTCTAGAATGCGATGTTAAATTTGATTGTGTAGAAAACCCTTTATCACATATATCACATTTAAATGGTTTCTCTCCAGTATGTGTTCTGGAATGCGTTGTTAAATTTGATTTTTTAGAAAACCATCTATCACAGATATCACATTTAAATGGTTTCTCTGCAGTATGTGTTCTGGAATGCATTGTTAAATGTAATGGTCTGGAAAACCCTTTATCACATATATCACATTTAAATGGCTTAACTCCATAATGTGTATTTTTATGCTTTTTCAAAGTTCCTGAATCAGAAAAGCATTTATCACAGTTATCACATTTAAATGGTTTCTCTCCAGTATGTGTTCTAGAATGCGATGTTAAATTTGATTGTGTAGAAAACCCTTTATCACATATATCACATTTAAATGGTTTCTCTCCAGTATGTGTTCTGGAATGCGTTGTTAAATTTGATTTTTTAGAAAACCATCTATCACAGATATCACATTTAAATGGTTTCTCTGCAGTATGTGTTCTGGAATGCATTGTTAAATGTGATGGTCTGGAAAAATTTTTATCGCAGATATCACATTTATATGACTTTATACCAGTATGTGGTATTTTATGCTTTTTTAAATCTGCTGCTTGAGTATATCTTTTATTAGAAATATCAGATTTATAAAGGTCAACTCCTGTACAACACAATATGTGAGTAATCAAATCTGATTTACTAGAATATACATTTTTACAATTGTCACAAACAAGCCCCTTTTCTCTTTTACTGGTATGAATCTTTGGATTTTTTGTGAAAAGTGCTTTTGAGTTGCTCCTTAAATTTGATGTATTGTCTGAATTAATTTGAGTAATTAGTTCCAAAGAGTGGAATGTGTTATTAATTGATCCATCAAAAACAAAACCGTTGACCAAATCATTTTTTTCGATTTTTATTTTGGTATTAGTTGAGTTTATTTCTTCTTTACATTCGCATTTACCTCTAAAAATAATTTCAAAAATTAATATTTTAATTGTTAGTTTGATAATTATGTAAATAAATAGATTTTTTGTTATTTAAACATATTTATGTTAAATGTAATCATGTGTAAAACAATATATTAAATTAGTTCAGTGCATGGCTTTTAAAATTATGTTTGTAATACTATGGCAAACAAAATTTTAGGAAATAATGATTACATAAAATAATAATAATGACAAAATTAAACAAACAAAATCAGGTAACTATAATACAAAATGATAACAATTTTTAGTTTACATTTTAGAAAGTCCATTTATTATTAGTAGACATACAAAGACATCTATAGTAAATCAAATGAAATACGATCAGTATGTTTAATGGAGAAATATATAAATATATGATTCAAAATACAGTGAGTAGTACCGCTTAATATGATCACATTGGTTCAGGCTATTTTGATTCTATTAACCAGTTGATTCCAAAAGCATATTTTTTTTAATATAATATTTGGTTTTGGGGGAAATTCCACTTTTCGGAAAACAATACCAAGCAATAAATATGTAGTGAAAAAGTAGGAAATTTCACACCTAACATTGGACCATCAATTCAAGGGTGACATTTTGTGTAACAAATTCCAAATCTTGCGTTAGAAATTATTATAAATTTCGTACTTTTTTTTTAGGTTATTAGTAACCAATGTATAATAATTAAATAAATGTAATAATATACTATTTATTGCAAGGTAAGTATTTTATTTTATTATTTGTAGTATAAATTATATAATACTAAACTATCATCATTATAATAACCTACTGGGTATTTATTATATTTTATTTACAAAAGCTCATTATTTTAATTTTTATTTTTCATTGGGTTTGTGAATATGAATATGTGTAATGAGTTAACTATGAGTTCGAATAATAATATTTTATCACGTTTTTATTATTTAATTAAAAAAAAAAGCCCGTTGGTCTGACATCAGCTCAGTAACCCTAACACTGGACCGTCAATTTAAGGGTGAACTTTTGTGATACAAATTCTAAATCTCGCGTTAGAAATTATTACAAATTGGTTACTAATTGCCTAAAAAAAGTACGAAATTTCAATTTCGGGGAGCCAGGCTGATAGACCTTAATAGAGGGGCAGGTGCCACGTCTTCCTGTGATGGAAAATGTAATCAAAACAATTCATACACACAGGAATACTTCGAGTATTCTATATTATATATCAACATTTGGTTCAACGCCCATATTATACATTTTCACGACCTGAACTTAACAATGTATATTCGTCAAAGGTAGTTCACAATACCTCTATATCTATAACAACCACTAGCACAATGAACAACAACAGTAACAGTTCTTATCGTTTTGGTACATCAGATACGATGACATCACAAGAGTTCTCCAGGATACCTCAGCCCTATAATCACACAGAAAAAATAAAAGATATCGTCCCGGAATTAGACGGTAATATTGATCCGATGCACCCCGAAGAATTTCTTGAAAAACTTAACAATTATTTTCAAATCCAAGTGTTCACCGATCCAACAAAAATTAACGTCACATGCAGAAGACTTAGTGGTAGGGCTAAAAAATGGTCTTACACCCTAGATCAAATAGACTTATTTAATCATTTTGTTGAACGTTTTCGACGACATTTTTGGTGTTCGATTAAACAAGAAAAAGTATTTAATGTATTCTATCGCCCACATTATCATCAAGATACATCGAGTCTACAAGAGCACAATATTGATTAAATCAACAAAGATAGGTATTTACACCCTAATATTCCAGAGACGGAGAAGATTGAAAGACTACTATCGCACTATCCCCGATCGACTTCCAACACAATTCGTAACCTTCAACTACAGACAGTGGATGAGTTAATTAATGAAATCAGTTATTATGAGTATACTCCCAAGCCGACGAATAACAATCAAAATAATTAAATCACTATAAATAGAGCCACAAATTGTGACGGTAATGAGGTCATTAATGCTAACAATAAATTCATCTCAAGATAACGGTAACATAAATTATAATTTTCGATATCATAGTCGAAATTTTAATTTTTATTATCAAACTATATGAATCTATGGATATGAACTAGGTATACTAGGTACTCAAATAATCTATGATAATCATTATTGTACTAATAAAAAATAATTAATAACTAATGAGTAATGATTAATGAATAGGTATTATGATTTATGAATATAATTTGTGGCATCGATGTCTTACGGACGATTAATGTTACCCCTATATTAATATTTATAACATACTTATTAATACAATACATTAGTTTTTATCATTAAACATAAATACGAAGTTCTTTGTAAATGTACCTTTTTTTTCTGATAATATTTTCTATATTCTGCTAACTTCTAATAATTATTATAAAACTAAAATCCATAGTCCATAAACAAATTATTTGTCTATATAATAATATAATAATATTTATTCAAAATTAACTTAATTGGAAAAAAATGAGTTGATCTTAAGTTAATGTTGAAGCAAATGAGTTAAGTTAATTAAAACACCGAACTAGTAAGATGAGTTAAAATTAACTCAAGTTTTAACTTAAAATCTTACTTATTAACTCGTTAATGCGCACCATTGAAGACTCTAATGATTTATCCTGATAATTGCACTGGGACTGAGGACGTTGTGAAATTTTTTAAATAATATAATAAAGTTAGTGACATTAATGATTGGAATGAAAACGACAAATTAAAATTCCTCCATTTTTTGTAAAAGGAGGGCAGTAACTTTTTACAAACCTTGAAGACCAAAAAAAAAAATTTATCATGGAA
Organism: Macrosiphum euphorbiae; assembly: GCA_949089665.1. Taxonomy (NCBI): domain Eukaryota; kingdom Metazoa; phylum Arthropoda; class Insecta; order Hemiptera; family Aphididae; genus Macrosiphum; species Macrosiphum euphorbiae. The sequence goes on along the minus strand of CARXXK010000001.1, from coordinate 94,367,009 downwards.
AGAATTATAGGACACATTTTTAAATGAATTTCAATCCATAGATCACGACACGGTATAAACAAGTAAGCTAGAAAAACGTAGACAAAATGATAATGAATCTACCACTAGCTTCTTAATTGAGATGGAAAGATTATGTAGGCAGGTAAATAAGCACATGAGTGAAAAAGCTATTTGTGGATATATTTTAAAAGGCTTAAAGGGTAACACTTTCAATCAATGTCGATGCAAGAGAATAATAGCTTAAACAACTGAAAAGAAAATTTAAAAAAAAAATTGAACTCATACAGTTTAAGATAAAAAATAAAAAATATGATATAAGTGAATATACAGAAATTCTAAATGAACAAGTAATACAGTTAAATCTAAAAACAAGAAATATAGAAAAAGAGGACAATGAATTGAGAAAGCAAATAAAGGACAGCTTCTCTAGAGATCGAGAGAGTAAAATAAATATAAACAAATTAAGTGACAACTTACAAAAAACATTAGCAAAAAGACAAAATAAATTGATATATTTTGATGAAAATTATAATAAACACAATACTAATAATTGGGATTATAATGAAAATAGTGGATGGAGTTATAATAGGAAAAAATACTAATACAACGAGGACCACAACTACCATAATAACAGTGCTTATTACCCATCCTGGTCAAATAATATAAGTTATAGGGAAAATACCATTGACAGTAATTACAATATAGAATAGATCGTACTCAAGAGGAAAAGAGAACAATTATGACAGGTCTATGGAAAGTAGTAGAGACTCAAGAATATGGTCCGAGTTAAGTAAAAAATCGGAGCAGCTAAATCGGTACAACACTCATGAACCAATTCAGGGTTTCTCAACATTATCTCATTCACGTACCCCTTAAACTACACCACTTTTTTACGGACCCCCAAATGTAAACTTAGTAATAGGTAAAGGTAGGCACATAAAAAATTACAACACTTTTTTCGCCATTAGGCCAATTTTTCACGGACCCCCTAATAATTCCTCGTGGACCCCTAGGGACCCCGGTTGAGAAACCCTCAACTAAATGATATAACTTATAATGAAATAAAAGAAATAGAGAAAAATAATCATAAACATTTTATTAAAAAATGGTACGACCACAAATGAAATAAAACTACTGTTAATAAAAACCTAGGTTTAAGAGAAACAGAAATTGAAAACATGAATTAAAAAAAAAAACACGGAATTCTAGTCACACTTTCAAAACTTTTTATTCAACAAAAATATGAATGCTATTTGAAAGTGTGGCTATTTAGAAGTAACCTGAAGACAATATCTGGGCAATAGGCCGCAGTGTCACAGTGTCATCAAATGTTTCACAAAGTCCCGGGGAATAGCTCTAAAATTTAAAAACAAATTTAATAATATATAACAGTTAATTAACAAAAATAAAAATACTAACGGAATAGCTCACCTTAGAACAGACAATCAATGGTTATTATATCTGATTAAAAAATACAATTATAATGATAAACTTAAGTATCATAATATTTTCAGAACCATAGAAAATACAAAACAATTTCGAGTAGAAAATAAAATAAAAAACTTAGCGTTGCCTAAATTATGTTCAGGCTTATAAAATAAAATATGGGATATCGTTTACAATATGATCAACCGTATATACTTATAATTTATGAGTAGTATAGGGGGAACTTCAGCACACATGTCATTTAAATGCAATAATTACTAAAATACTTTTCATAGAAATTGAAATGCAATATTTCATAAAACCTTTTGCATATTCATGGAAACGCAATAATTATAAATATAAAAATATTTGTCAAAAAATGAAATACAAAATCCCCCAAAAAGTTTTCAAAAATCGAAACGCATAAAAAATTAAAAATATTTTTGAATAGAATTGTTCTATTAAAAATAACATATTTCATTGCAAAATGTATTAAAGTAGAAATTGAATAAATTAATTTAAAAATTAAAAATACAATAAATACTAAAAGAATGGAAAATATAAAAGAATTTAGTAAGTTACAAGAAATTGAAATGCAAAACGAAATAGAAAACCCTATATTAAACAATGAAATATTTGTTTAGTTTTGTAAATATGAATACTATGAAAATTATAATACTAAAATAATAAATATAATCTAAATAAAGTTCCAATCAAAGGAAATATTTTAATTGCCGATGGACACAATATTTCTGGATAAGGGATGCCTTATGCTTGTAAAATACTAGAATCACCAACATGACTTGAAATTTGTAAAATAGCTAATGATCAACTTTTTACAACATGTAAATTTTCATTCAAATATCTCCATGATATTCGTGTTATTCAAACTTTAAGAGATATCAAAATATGTACCCTTGATAAGGGATGCTTAAAAATTAATTTAATTTTTTAAAAGAATCGTTCTATTAATAAAATGATCTATATTTAACGCGCACCCGAATGGGGCACGCGTCATTAAAATCCAAAAATCATTAAAAACGATTTTACACTAAGATAATATGAGGAGGACTTATAAAGAATTAAAATCAAAAATGTTTAATGTAAAAATGAAGATTCTAACATAAATAGCAACGGAGTTATACTTAAATTAAAAATATGAAGTGGGTGGTAAACTTTTAATGTGTAGTGAAGCCTATAAAACATATCTGTGTTGTTCTGACTTGATAATATCAAATATTAAATGAAATATAGGAATTATACGAGGGAAACAATGGAAAAAAAACGCAAAAAATCTACAAAATCATTCCCAGCATTGCAGATACCCGTTTAAGGATACCCCTTAAAAAGGAGGCCGGAACTCTTTTACAGATATCTGCAAAGCTATCGGGGGACAGTGAAGTTACCGCGAAGTACTATGATTATTTAAAGAATTCCATAAATTTTTATACACAAGGTTTTTTTAAAAATGTTAATGGTGTTATGACGAGTCAAAGTAATAAAATTAAAACTATGATAAAAGGAAACTATTCAATTGATCAATTAAGTAGTAAATTCCCATCAGATATTAAATTACAAAAGTTCTTATATATTGTTTATTTGCTGAACTAGGTATAACATTGATTTCAAAAAATATCTGAAATATTTTTTGGTCTTGATCTATTCATATATTCATAAATAGGATTTTGTTCATCTAAAGGAATATCATCAAAAACAACTAAGCTATCACGTTCACATTCATCTACAGATATTATATCTGTATCAGATATATAAAAATAAATCTCAGGTATACCTTCAAATATTTCTATTAGGTCATTGTAAACTGGTTGGTCGATATTTTTTGTAAAAATATATAAATTTTCATAATTAGTCCAATGATTTAGAACTATATTCCTCAACACTACTGTTTTACCAAAACCTGGTGGACCAGTTATTTGAAGTCACTTACGTAAATGAAATAAAGATTTGATTTTATTTTTTATTTTATATGGTTTTATTGTAATGAGATAATAAATTATAAATAATGTATAATATTTTTAAAAAGTATGATGAATATATTGAAAATGCTCAATATAAAACTTTTATAGGTACCTACGAATAACGCCCAACTTAATACACCTAATAAAGATACAGTTTTTAAAATAAATAACCAGGATGATTTTCTGGATATTAGAAAAGCAAAGTTTTATATGCATGGTAGATATTTGAGATGGAAAAGAATATCCTAAAGGTTCAAATATACAACCAATTGATGATTTTCCTAAACATTTTTGGACTAAAGCTCAAGCTAAAATACATGGTAAAACAGTATCTGAAATTGAGCATGTAGGAAGATTAAGTACATATACAGGCAGTGTTGAGCAAAGATAACAAAATATTTATCTAGATAAAGATAAAAGATAATTGGTTATAATTTATCTAGATACAGATAAAAGATAATTTTTTGCTTAATTATCTAGATTAAGATAAAAGATATACAAAATTTATCTAGATAAAAAAAAAGATAAAAATTTCAATTTTATTTTTTAATAACTACACTTGTTATTTTAACTAAAATTTATTATTAATTAATATTTAGAATATACCTAATGTCTCATTACATTTTTAAGATTACACTTTATTGTTTTAGATTATTCATAATTTATTTTTATTTTTGTCTAAAAATTATACTATACGGTACGGTACTCTGATTATTATTTTTGAAGTTTGGTTTACTGATTATAGATTATACTTATACTCATAATATACTCATATTATATTCATATAATATGGATTATACTGATCTTCTTATTTAATAAGTTATAAATCTATAAACAATGAAAATCATAATGTATTGTTTATATATTTTTCTTTATAAAATAATACATTATGATTTGCAAAATACAATTAATATTGTAGGTAAACATATTGTGGTAATTAATGAATAACTTAGCAATCAAAAAATAAACATAATTTTTTCATAAAAATGTAATTAATTAAACATTAGTCAATAGTTCATATTTAATAAGTATAATGTATATCGTATAGTACCTAAATATATATCATATTAAAATAATAATAAAAACAAGTCAAAATTTCATAAATATAAAAATGAAGATCATATTAAAAAAATATAATAATAACCATGTAGGTATCTACCTGTACCATAAACATCAAATAGTACCTACTATTTCAAATAAAACATTATATACATTTTCAAATAATATTAGGTAATTAAAAAAAAAACAAAACTTCATAAAATGAAGATCATATTAAAAAAAATATAATAATAACCATGTAGGTATCTACCTGTACCATAAATATAAAATAGTACCTACTATTTCAAATAAAACATTATATACATTTTCAAATAATATTAGGTAATTAAAAAAAAAAACAAAACTTCATAAAATAAAGATCATATTAAAAAAAATATTATAATAACCATGTATAGGTAGTTGCCTGCGATAACAATATAGTATTACTTCAAATAAAACATTATGTATATACATTTACAAATTAGAAATCATATTAAAATATTAATAAAAAGTAAAAAACTTCCTAAACATAAAAAAAAAGTTATGATATATTTTATATATTAACAATTTTCTTTCATTAAGCACCTACAACAAAGTAGCATTTCAAAAGTCTTATCCTGAAGCCTATTTCTTCTGGGTGTTAAGATTTGTGATCCACTACTAAAAAGTCTTTCCACAGGCGCTGAAGACGGTAGAGTGGTATTATATTTAAAAAAAACTCTTTTGACAGATGGAAATGTGTTTAACATACTAAGGTCTTTGTTTTTCGAATCAAAATACGATAGTGCTTGTACAGTTGTACCATTACTAGTATCATTATTTAAGTGAACACTTTCAGCAGCAGAATGACCTAGTGAATATTTACTCTGTGTTAAAATACCATAAAATTCTTCATCACTATCAGCAGAATAATATTCAATAGAATCTGAATTCATGACTGAATTCATAGAGTTACATTCAGATAAAAAAATATTTTTACATATAGTTAAATATCTAGCAGGAACCCATGAAAGCTTAAACTTAGGATGTGATATTGAAGCAATAATATATGGCTTGCTTTTAATATTTTCTAAATCGAATATAAAATTAAATCTTTTTTCTAGACTATTAATAATTGATAACGCTAAACATCTGCAATATGTTAAATTGGTTTGCTGAATTAATAAAAGTCTTAATGATATTATCGTAGGTGCAACATATCCCAGAAAACAAGATTTTTCTGCTTGTATCTTATCAAGTGAAGTAGCAAGCGGCTCCATAACCAAACAGTACTCTTCTAAAAATGACCAATCTTTTTTTTTTAGTTGTTGAAGTTTTAAATCATTAAATGAGGATATTACAGTCTCTTTATGAGCAATTATTTTTTTTACAGCGTCAAATGATGAATTCCACCGTGTAACAACGGGCACAGGAAATTTGCAACCACAGATATCATATACCCTGTCTGAGGCAACTGTACTTCGACTTAAAAGATTCCAAAAACTACATAATTTACTAAAAGCACTTTTAGAATTAATTGTATAACACTTATCAGAGATTTTGTCTACATCAACAGTTGCAATTAAGCTAAGTGTATGTGCAGAACATGTAATATGATCTGGTAAGCATATATCATCACTTTCCATATCTTCAGAATTCTGAACCATTGTGGACCAATCTATAGTATCAAAATCTGCACTACAATAATCAATTTCTTCTCCAGTATTATGATCATCATCACATGTAGTTTCATCGCCAAACCAGTTATCACTATTAATATTTAAAGACTCCTGACCAATAGATTTTAAAGAATATGTTCGGAATGCTTTGCCAAAATTGCTAGCATTATCAGTTACTGTATGTGATATTTTAGAGTTTTGAATATTATATGTATGAGTTATTTCATTCATAGTTTCTGTTATATTAAAATATGTATGACTACCTTTAATTCTTCTGCAACCAAGAATATATGAATATCTAACATAGGTATGCTCATCAATAAAGTGACAAGTCATACCTAAGTAACTTTTGTTATTGCAAGACCAAATATCAGCTGTAGTGCATATAAAATTTTGTTTGGCAATCAAATCAGTTAGAATAGTTATGTATGATATGTACTTATTATTTAATTCCTTAGACATAACTCTGCGATCAGGTAAAGAAGTTGCATCATCAAGGCCACATAAACCTTTTACAAGACGTTTGAATGCCGGTTTTTCGCATGTCACTAAGGGCCTCATTTCTTCCACAATGTATGCAAAAGTTAAATCAATAATCTGAAAAATTAAATGCACATACTAATAATTACTTACATAAAGGTACTAACATTTACAAATAATAAAATACATGTTAAAAAAAAATGTTGGCAATATAAAAATTAAATTTTTCTATATATTTCTGTCGATTAAAAGAATAATTTTATAAAAACTTTAGTTATTAACTTACTATAATTCTATCTACTCTTAAGTCATAATAATTAATTCATGATTACTTATTTATAATAATTTTAAATAATTTATGTTTGAGTGTTTAACGATTGTCGATTGATAATCATGTTTTATTAAAAAATATTTCATTGGAATGTAAAATATTGATCTAATAGTGTTTTATATTTTCTATATTTCTTATAATAAGTAAATGTATTACCAACTTGGAAAATAGTCTCAATAATCTTTCAATTTCAAACACTGCAAAATGCATGTATTAAATAAATATGAAAACTGTTAATTAAATATTTAAATGTATACCTTTTCATTTAAATAAATAAAAATTATTTTTTGAAATATTTAAAAATGTTATGAGATTTTGGTTATAAATTTGCTGAATTATTAACATAATAACATTAATTAAATAGGTAATTACATTTTTAAACATAAATTATAATTTCTATTTCAAATTACTGTATTCAAGAATGTATTAATATAATAATATCCACAGATATTAAAACAATTTTGTAGATAACTATAGTACTTATTTAAAACACTAACCAGTATGGCTAGGTATATAAATATATAATATATAAATAAAAAGTGAGGTAGGGAATAAAATTATTATTAGGTAAGTAAAATAAAACATTCAAACAGTTAAGTATAAATTATTTAAAACAAATACTTACTTTTTGTTTTGATATTTTATTAGAATGCAAGAATGGCAAGGTTTCTTGTTTTTTAAAGGATTGTACATTTTTCTTAACAGCTTTAGCAGTTTTAGCTGCTTTAACTTGTTCCATCAAATATGAATGTTTAAACTATAACAGTAAATGTATTATAGTAAATAGGTATAATAACCTATATTTAAATACATATTATATTATAATGAATGTAAAAACAATTATTGAATCCGAGAACCTAATTTTAAGTTTCGGAGTATTGGGGATGACAATTGATTAATTTTAAATAAGTGATAGGTAAGTAAATAGTAATCTACCTTAATGTGACTTAAAAAATTCCCAGTCGATGATTTTTGCCCATTCACAGTCTTAAAGCAATATTGACACTCTGCGGATATATTTTTTCCATCATCGCTTACATTTATGATTTTGAAAAACTTGCCATCAAATAAGTAACATTTTGATTTTGCTTCCATTGATTCCAAATTGTCTTCACATACAACTGTTTGTTTTTTTGTCGTGCTTCGGACGATAAATTGTTCCATTTTTATAAAATGTTAAATAATAATTTATAAATTAAACCGAAACTGTCGAAACTAAACACTGCCCACTGGCCACTGCACTTTAAGCAACTCTGTCGTTGTCACTTGTCAGTTTGTCACACTGTCGTCTACTCGTCTGGCGCTTTTCATATTATGAAAAATATTGATATCAATGTATTACTGCTTTAGTGGAATGGGTATTATTATTTATTTATAAATAATTATCAACAAATCAAAATTACTATATTTATTTATAAATTATAATATACAGTTTTACGTCAATACATACAACGGTTAACACCGTGTAGAAATATACGGTATAGGTATAGCTTGCTATATTATTTCTTTACAGTAGTATATAATATAATATGGGACCTATACAATACAATAATAATAAAATATAATATACTTATACAATAAACAATTTCGGGAAATCAATAAAGCCATAATCATCTATTTATGTTTAATATTAAGAACTGAACGGATAATATTAATAGTTTATGTGAGCCAATAAAAATAATATCATTGTTGTGAAGTTTTGTCTGAATGCGGGTGTGGGTATTAATGTATTGTATGCACAAGTCTGAAGTCACAACCTATTACGACGGTATGTCCGTATAAATGTATAATTAACCGTATCGGGCCGTATAGAATTATTAGAAATTACGTAAATAAGCAATTACGGAAAATTATTGTTATTTTAAATTCAATGGTTTATTTTTCAAAATAAAAATATACCATACCTTAGTTTTTGTGGTTCAAAAAAAAAATAAAAAAAATATGTACCCATAATTTATTTATCTAGATAAATTGGGTTAGATAACACAATTATTCATCTAAGATAATTCATCAGATAATCAATTAATTTATTATCTAGATAAGATAAAAGATAATTAATTATTTATCTAGATAATTTATTTAGATAATTTATCTAGATAATGCTCAACACTGTATACAGGTGTGTTAAGCAACTCTCTGGATTTAAAAGGGATAACTATAAACTCAGGCTTTGCAAGCAATTATAAAGGTGGAGGTACGTTTAATGTTATGGGTTACTTATCAGAATTTGGTTGGCCACTTTTCAAAGACCATAAATATCCTCTTTTCAATTGTGATATGGAATTATGTTTTACTAGAAATACAGATGATGATGCATTATTAAAAAGAGAGATTTTTAAGGAAAATGGTAATGAGGTTAGAAAAATTGTTGTAGGATTGGAAGATGGTAAAATTATTATTGATGAATTTACAATTAGAATTCCATTTATAGAATACAATCCTTTACAAAAAGTTTTATTTATAAATGATTTAACTAAAATTTCTCAAGAAAAAAGGTATACTATTAATTTTAAAGCCTTACAAAGTATTGAGGAAAGAAATATAAAAGGAAAAACTATAAAAATTGATTTAACATCTCAATATCGAAGTGAAAATCCTCCTGTGTTTTGTGGTTTTGTATTTCAAACAAATAAATTAAATACTCAAGATCATGACCCTGGTGAATTTGATCATTGTTGTCTTAGAAACTATAGGTTTGAAATAAATGGAAAAAGTTATCCTACAGAACGTCAGATGAAGATTTTAAGAATATTAAATTTTGCCAATCTTATGATGATTCAATGGCTTATAAATTAACTTATCATAAAAATAATCAAGAACACCCATTGATGTATAATGATCCAATTGATTTTAAGGAATATAGATCAATATTTCTAACTAAAACAGTTTATCAACAAATAAATATTTCTGCAAATAAAAAAAAATATTATTTTACATATTGAGTTACATGAAGATTTACCTAAAGATACAATTTGCTACAATTTTTTCCTAAGAGAAGATGAATTTTTGTTTGATATTGAAAAAGGAACTATTGAAGATATTTTTAGTGGTTAAAAAATAATATTAATGGTAATTAATATAAAAATATAAATATAAAGATGTAGCATACCTTTATATCCTAGTGACTATTATTTTCAATAGAATATTTCTATTGAAAAAATAATTTAATATTTAATATTCTTTAATTAAATCAAGATAAACAATAAAATCACCATCATCAAAAACATATTTATTACCATTTTGTTCTATATTATCTATTTTTATTTTTTGAAAATGTCCTTTAACTGGTATGTACATAATTGAATTATTTTAGATTCTGAGTGAAACGATGAATGTATTGATTTTACAATGATGTGTGTTTATTTATTTATTTTTTTGTGTCTGTGTACACGATAAGTAGTCGAAATGATGCTTCGATTTTCAACTTCAGTATCTTGTTCGATTGGAAAGTGAATATCGTTGGTGCATTGGGGAGGTCAAAATTTAAATTTCTCAGTAGTTTTCAAAAGCGCCGGGAAAAACAAAAGAAAAATTAAGGAAAAACGGGAATTTTTACGCAAAATTTGTTTTCGAGAAAATCGATTTTGGTTTTTGGTGTAACATTAAAACAAATGACCGTAGACACATGAAATTTTCAGTGGTTGTTTATATTTGCATTTTCTATACACTATAACAATTTCAAAATATTTTGATTTATTTTGAATTGTTTAGGGACATTTTCATTTTTAATTTTTTTTTAGTTTTTTTTCTAGAAATATCAATAAAATTTTATTTGTTGGTTAAAAAAACTTAAAAATTTTATAGAAGGCTCCTAGTATATTGTTTCAAAGGCAGATGAAAAATATTAAAAATCGTTAGTCACAGTTTTATTTTATAAGCATTAAAAGTTCAAAACTTGACAAAATATGGAAAAATCACGAAAATTAGCAAATTATTTTGAGTTAAGAATTCGTAAAAATTTTTCTTTTTAAATCTAAGATTTGGAAATCTAATACAAGATTACTCATAAGTTTGTCTACCTTTATCATTCAAAAAATCTCTACCTGAAAGTCAAATTAATTTTTTATGAGCGTTTGAAATACAAATTTTTACAACATTGGATATTCACATGTAGCGATTTCCTTATTTTGTTGTAATTCAAAAACGAATAACTGTAGATACATGAAAATTTCACTGAATGTTCAGATTAGCATTTCTTATACACTGTACAATTTTGAAAATATTTCGACTCTTTTTCAGCTGTTTACGGACATTTTCAGTTTTCAATTTTTTTAGTTTTTTTTTTCTATAAATATCAATAAAGTTTTATCTGTTGTGCCAAAAAGTGTAAAAATTTAATACAAGTCTCCTGATATATTGTTACAATATCAGTTCAAAAATATTAAAAATACATATGCACAATTTTTTTTTATAAGCATTTCAACATCGAATTTTGACAAAATGTATCAAATTCTCGAAAATTATCAACCATTGTAATTAATAAATTATAAAATGTTCAGTTTTTATAGCTAAGGATTGCAAATTTAAAACAAAGGTTCTCATAAATAGTTCATACTGTAACCAAAAAATCTAAAAAATATATGAACACAGTTATTTTTTACAGACATTTTAAATTCAAATTTGGATGAAATTACATATTAAAATCAATATTAACGATCTTTGTTTTTGTTCCAATTTAAAAATATTATTCGGGGATATATGAAACTGAAAAATCAAAATATTATGGCCTATCCATACAATCTACCATAGCATAAGGAATAAGAAGGATGCTCATGATAAGACTGTGCATATTTTAAGGAATTTATTCATAAATTCCATATAATTTAATACCATAGATATATATACCATAGATGTATAATGTCTTCAACCTAGACTGACATACCGTCTTCGCTCAGAATCATTTTTCTTATACAATGATATTGTATTATTGAATTCAAATTTAATACCATCCATTATACAGTGACCCACTTGTAACCTACTGTACAGCAGAGCGACATCCACTTACCCACCTTTTTTATATATGGATTATCATAATCATAATAAAAATTGTACAAAATATCTTCCTCGATGTGATTACTATCCTTAACAGATGAAAAAAAAATTTTTTAATTATATTGCAATGTACTTCTAATAATAGTTTATTTATATTATTATTAATATTTAAGACTTCTCCAATGTGTTTATATAAAATTTACATTTTATCAATAACTAAACTTGTTTTAACATTTTGGTCCATCAAAAAATCAGTTTTTGAAGTAAATGTAATACAATTATTATCATTTTGTAATTGAATATATGATGGTAATTTACTATTCAATTGATCAATTATTTTCTAATATAAAGAAAATTATCTTGGTTATTTATTTTAAGAACTGTATCTTTATTAGGTGTATAAAGTTGGGCGTTATTCGTAGGTACCTATAAAAGTTTCATATTGAGCACTTTCAATATATTCATCATACTTTTTAAAAATATTATACATTATTTATAATAGCAAAAATATAAAAAAATGTATTATAAAATGTATCTCATTACAATAAAACCATATAAAATAAAAAATAAAATCAAATCTTTATTTCATTTACGTAAGTGACTTCAAATAACTGGTCCACCAGGTTTTGGTAAAACAGTAGTGTTGAGGAATATAGTTCTAAATCATTGGACTAATTATGAAAATTTATATATTTTTACAAAAAATATCGACCAACCAGTTTACAATGACCTAATAGAAATATTTGAAGGTATACCTGAGATTTATTTTTATATATCTGATACAGATATAATATCTGTAGATGAATGTGAACGTGATAGCTTAGTTGTTTTTGATGATATTCCTTTAGATGAACAAAATCCTATTTATGAATATATGAATAGATCAAGACCAAAAAATATTTCAGATATTTTTTGAAATCAATGTTATACCTAGTTCAGCAAATAAACAATATATAAGAACTTTTGTAATTTAATATCTGATGGGAATTTACTACTTAATTGATCAATTGAATAGTTTCCTTTTATCATAGTTTTAATTTTATTACTTTGACTCGTCATAACACCATTAACATTTTTAAAAAAACCTTGTGTATAAAAATTTATGGAATTCTTTAAATAATCATAGTACTTCGCGGTAACTTCACTGTCCCCCGATAGCTTTGCAGATATCTGTAAAAGAGTTCCGGCCTCCTTTTTAAGGGGTATCCTTAAACGGGTATCTGCAATGCTGGGAATGATTTTGTAGATTTTTTGCGTTTTTTTTCCATTGTTTCCCTCGTATAATTCCTATATTTCATTTAATATTTGATATTATCAAGTCAGAACAACACAGATATGTTTTATAGGCTTCACTACACATTAAAAGTTTACCACCCACTTCATATTTTTAATTTAAGTATAACTCCGTTGCTATTTATGTTAGAATCTTCATTTTTACATTAAACATTTTTGATTTTAATTCTTTATAAGTCCTCCTCATATTATCTTAGTGTAAAATCGTTTTTAATGATTTTTGGATTTTAATGACGCGTGCCCCATTCGGGTGCGCGTTAAATATAGATCATTTTATTAATAGAACGATTCTTTTAAAAAATTAAATTAATTTTTAAGCATCCCTTATCAAGGGTACATATTTTGATATCTCTTAAAGTTTGAATAACACGAATATCATGGAGATATTTGAATGAAAATTTACATGTTGTAAAAAGTTGATCATTAGCTATTTTACAAATTTCAAGTCATGTTGGTGATTCTAGTATTTTACAAGCATAAGGCATCCCTTATCCAGAAATATTGTGTCCATCGGCAATTAAAATATTTCCTTTGATTGGAACTTTATTTAGATTATATTTATTATTTTAGTATTATAATTTTCATAGTATTCATATTTACAAAACTAAACAAATATTTCATTGTTTAATATAGGGTTTTCTATTTCGTTTTGCATTTCAATTTCTTGTAACTTACTAAATTCTTTTATATTTTCCATTCTTTTAGTATTTATTGTATTTTTAATTTTTAAATTAATTTATTCAATTTCTACTTTAATACATTTTGCAATGAAATATGTTATTTTTAATAGAACAATTCTATTCAAAAATATTTTTAATTTTTTATGCGTTTCGATTTTTGAAAACTTTTTGGGGGATTTTGTATTTCATTTTTTGACAAATATTTTTATATTTATAATTATTGCGTTTCCATGAATATGCAAAAGGTTTTATGAAATATTGCATTTCAATTTCTATGAAAAGTATTTTAGTAATTATTGCATTTAAATGACATGTGTGCTGAAGTTCCCCCTATACTACTCATAAATTATAAGTATATACGGTTGATCATATTGTAAACGATATCCCATATTTTATTTTATAAGCCTGAACATAATTTAGGCAACGCTAAGTTTTTTATTTTATTTTCTACTCGAAATTGTTTTGTATTTTCTATGGTTCTGAAAATATTATGATACTTAAGTTTATCATTATAATTGTATTTTTTAATCAGATATAATAACCATTGATTGTCTGTTCTAAGGTGAGCTATTTCGTTAATATTTTTATTTTTGTTAATTCACTGTTATATATTATTAAATTTGTTTTTACATTTTAAAGCTATTCCCCGGGACTTTGTGAAACATTTGATGACACTGTGACACTGCGGCCTATTGCCCAGATATTGTCTTCAGGTTACTTCTAAATAGCCACACTTTCAAACAGCATTCATATTTTTGTTGAATAAAAAGTTTTGAAAGTGTGACTAGAGTTCCGTGTTTTTTTTTTAATTCATGTTTTCAATTTCTGTTTCGCTTAAACCTAGGTTTTTATTAACAGTAGTTTTATTTCATTTGTGGTCGTACCATTAAATATCCAAAAAATATCGACCAACCAGTTTATAATCACCTTATAGAAATATTTGAAGGTATACCTGAGATTTATTTTTATATATCTGATACAGATATAATATCTGTAGATGAATGTGAACGTGATAGCTTAGTTGTTTTTGATGATATTCCTTTAGATGAACAAAATCATTTTTATGAATATATGACTAGATCAAGACCAAATAATATTTCAGTTAATTTTTTTAATCAATGTTATAGTGTAGTAGCTTTTCTAATAGAAAAGTGAATCTAGTTGGTACTTTGGGGGTCAAAAGTAAAAATTCCCTAGTAGTTTTCACAAGCGCCGGGAAAAACAACATAAAAATTAACGAAAAACGGGAATTTTTAGGCAAAAACGGTTTTCCAAAAAATCGATTTTGGTTTTTTTGTAACTCAAAAGAAATGAACGTATATACATAAAATTTTCACGGGTTGTTTATATTTGCATTTTATATACATGATAACATTTTCAAAACATTTTGATGTATTTTGAACTATTTAGGGACATTTTCATTTTCCATTTTTTTTTAGTTTTTTTCTAAAAATATCAATAAAATTGTATTTGTGTATGCGAAAGCTTGAAAATTTAATAGACGACTCCTAGTATATTGTTTCAAAGGCAGATGAAAAATATTAAAAATCGTTAGTCACAGTTTTTTTTCATAAGCATTTAAAGTTCAAAAATTGCAAAATATTTAAAAATCACGAAAATTAGCAAATTATTTTGAGTTAAGAATTCGTAAAAATTTTAATTTTTAAATCTAAGATTTGAAAATGTAATACAAGATTCCTTAAAAGATTGTCTACCTTTATCAAAAAAAAAAATGTCTATAAAAACGTCAAATTAAATTGTTATGAGCGTTTGAAATTCAAATTTTTACAACATTGGATATTCACTCGATTTCTCATGTAGCGATTTCCTTATTTTGTTGTAATTCAAAAACGAATAACTGTAGATACATGAAAATTTCACTGAATGTTTGAATTAGCATTTTCTATACACCATACAATTTTGAAAATATTTTGACTCTTTTTGAGCTATTTACGGACATTTACCGCCTTCAATTTTTTTTAGTTTTTTTTTCAATAAATTTTCAATAAAATTGTATTTGTTATATGCGAAAGCTTGAAAATTTAATAGAAGACTCCTAGTATATTGTTTCAAAGGCAGATGAAAAATATTAAAAAAACCTTAGTCACAATTTTTTTTTATAAGCATTTAAAATTTTAAAAAACTTTAGTTCAAAAATTGACAAAATATTGAAAAATCACGAAAATTAGCAAATTATTTTGAGTTAAGAATTCGTAAAAATTTTTATTTTGAAATCTAAGATTTGAAAATGTAATAGAAGATTCCTTAAAAGATTGTCTACCTTTATCAAAAAAAAAAAAATGTCTATAAAAAAGTCAAATTAAATTATTATGAGCGTTTGAAATTCAAATTTTTACAATTAATATTAAAATTTAGTTAATTATATATTCAGGTGAAACTCCCTCTAATGAAATAGATAGGTTATCAAAATAATTGTTAATAGTTTCTCTTGAAATAGCTGCTCGACAAAGCTTTATATTTTGGCACAAACGTAAAGATAAAACATCTTTATGCCTAGTCACAAAACTAATGGCCCATTCTTTACCAGGCATGTTATTATGGCCAAATCGTTTTACTTTTTTTCCTCGGCGATCTAAGTACCCTTTGACTAAAAATCTTAGATCATATTGATCAAGAGGAAATCCCCATTCTGCACATAGAAGTATACGATCAATTATAATGTTTTCTTCAGACACTGATAAAGCCGTTTGGCCCCCTTGTTTTTTTAAACTAGAATTTTTAACATGACGGTAGAGTACAGAATAATGTATGCCATATATTTCCTGAGCTTCCCGGTATGTTACCTGTTTACTTTTAATTGCCATAATAGCATTTTTGAGATCATTAGGATTTGGTTTCTTACACTTTTTGCTTCGAGGATCTGGTTGATAAATTCGTGGCATTTTTACGTTGTTTCTATACACCCCAAAAAAACAATTTTTTAATTATAAATTAATAAAATAAAACTTGTAATACCTATATCAAATATAAAAAACAAAAAGAAATATAAGGTTTTGTTGGCATTGAAAGCTGTGTATTTCCTTTTTAAATTTAAGCAATCATTTTAATTTTAGTAAAAAATTAATTGTTCATTGACATTGTTTAGTAAATTATAAAATAAACTCATTATTTTATACTGATACAATGTATTTATTACTATGAACGGCTGGGAGGTAAATTGAGGGCTATAACAAACCAGTACCTAAATGGATATTGTACTATAAATTCTTTGGAAAAATTGAAGAAAAGTGATGGAATGACAATGTATATTAAAAATAGTTATACAATTAGAAAACTTACAAATACAATAATAGCTAATTGCAATTCTTGATTGAAATAGCAAGGGAAATAAACAATGTTTTTAAAACCGTTTTAGGGATATGCATGTTACCAAATCGCAGTGCATATAACTTTATTCCTGTTTTGATCGCCCACTTAGAATATCTTTATAATATCAGCACTACATACTATATTAGGGATGGCGAACCTTTTTGTACCATTGTGTCAAATAAGAATGTTGGTTGGATTTACCAATAGGTAAATATATATTATCAGGAGATATAAATTACTAGATATCAATGACTGCGCGATTTTGGGCACACTTAACCTGAACAGAGTATAATAATCTAAGTTATGCCGAGACTTGCAAAACAGCAAACAAATTATTTAGAAATTGTTTAACAGATAATTCACAAAAAGTGAAAATAAATTATAAGTAAAGTCAGCCCCTTAAATATAAGTCATGCCAAACCTCAAGGTACAGTCTTTGGACATTATTTATTATCCTTATGAACGCCTTACTGAATCTAAATGTTGATGCCAATTTTTTTCTTTTACTGATGATAATGTCATATTATAAAAACAGAAAAATATTGAATGTTTGTACAATAGAGCTAACCTGGTTTTTAAAATTGTAAAACTACCGTATAACAGGAAGACACACATTTATACTCAGAAATTCTAGTTACCTTAAAGATTAGAGTTAATCGACCTATTATGAAACTTGATGGTAAAAAAATTTGTTATGTTATGAGCATTTTTAATTTACATTTATTATACACACATAACTCACTCAAAAACTGAATTATCGTAAAAAAATGTTCAATAAATCACAGATAATGTTCTTATCATCCAGTTTCATAATAGGTCAATTCACTCTGCTTTATAAGCTAAGGCTATAAAACGTGAATTTCTGAGAGTAAATTTGATATGTTGCGCTTTTGTAGGACGGGTACAACACATGCGGGTGTGGCATCCTCTTAACAATAATTTTCTAAAACTTTACCTTTAGGTTTACACATTTGCGGTCAATTAAAATGGAAAATACATATAGATTATGTGATAACAATTATAAGAAATATTTTTATATTTAGAACCATTAGAGATTATTTTGACATACAAAACCTACGAGTAATATATCTCTCCATTATACAATCAGTTATTATTTTTTTTATTGAAATATGGAGAGGGCATTTCAATTCCCCATCTCACCAAGTTAAAAGAACAACTATGAACTAAATTGTTATATTTATACAAAGGCTGCCAAATCTTTATTATAGTAAGTATCTAACTTATTGATTTAATAAAATTGTAAAATTAATGTGTTAATTTGGATAAACTCAAAATATATAAAATATACAAAAATTAGAATAATATTCATAGTTGTGGGTATATAAATAATACAAACTAAAAAAAAAAAATTGATGTAATAAAAAAAAATTGTGTTCTTTTGGGCAGTAAAGTTGTAGTAATATGGCAGTTGAGATATGTAATCTCTAAATATTAATATTAACCAACATAACAATCATTACAGATTTAAGAAAGCTCAATAAAATTAATATAATATTCTAGTTATGTTAAATTATTTTTATGAGCTGATAATCTTGTAAAACGTAAATTCTGTATACACCTTCTATTTATATTTCTTTCTTTTATTAAGTTTTTAATTTCACATTAAATTTGTATATTTATACTTGTGAAGTACACTTTACCTCTATCCCAATTAGGAGAGGTCATACAATTAAAAATGTAAAATAATAACTTTGATTTTGAAGAAGAATTTGTCTTAACTCGTCTTATACATGTTTAATTTAAGTAAACTTTTAAAATGATCAAAGAGATAAACAAAGAAATATTATAAATAATTTAGAGATTTTTTTTTTTTTTTATTGATAAAAATTACATCGACAACAAAGGCCAATAGTTAGTTTAGAGAATTATTTTAAGTTTTAAATGTTTTCTTTTAAATTAATGACCTTTGTCCTGAAAACTTTTCAATATCGAGTTAAGTGATTTGCGAAGTAGGCTGACTTATATAATTATATAACATTGTTTTATTTGCAAATAAATAAATAAATTATTAACTCAATATTTTTTAAAAAAAGTAACTTCTAACCGGATAAATAATTTATTTTCTATAATTTGCAGTTACTATGCAGTAAATATGTTTTATTTTGTAATTATTGAGCTATCATAGTTTAAACTAGAAGCTAATAAAAAAAAATATGTTTCATATTAAATTAATTTTTACAAATTGTTCACTACTAGACATCACAGTTTGACGTACAAATAAACAATAGTGCCATTAAACAATATTCTAACCAAAAATGAACCTAAGTAATTAATAACTTCTTTTGGAAGTAATAGTAAGATTTTACCATTGGAAGGTTTCTATTTCTATTATATTTTGCTGTCAAACTAATTGTCAACTATAGTTATTTATCAGTTGGTTAGTATCATTTAATTTCATATTTTTCTATGAAGCAAATACAGTTCTTACCTCATTTGTATAAATTGATCATTATCATTATTAGCTTTATCATCAATAAATGTTTTCTTTAAGTTTGATTCATTTCTAATTGATCCTTCAAAAACAAAACCGTCGTTCAAATAATTTTTTTCGATTTTTATTTTAGTATCAGTTGAGTTCATTTCTTCTTTACATTCACATTTAGCTCTAAAAATAATTTCATAAATTAATATTATGATAGTTAAATTCATAGTTATGTATATAAATAGATTTTTTGTTTTTTAAACATATTTATGTTAAATGTAATCATGTATAAAACAATTTATTAAATTTGTTCAGTGCATTGCTTTTAAAGTTATGTTTGTAAGTCAATGGTAAACAAAATTTTAGGAAATAATGATTAAATAAAATAATAATAATGCCAAAATTAAACCCACAAAATCAGGTAACTATAATGCAAATTGAAATCACTTTTTAGTTTAAATTGTAGACAGTACATTTATTATTAAATGTAAAATTAAATCTTATATTAAGAATTAGGAGAGGTCATACAATTTGCGAATTAAAAATTTCTGAGCTTGAGTCAATAGCTAGAAGTTTTGATATAAAATAAATTTACAACCTAAGAAAGAATGCTTAATAAAAAATATTAAAAAGCAACAACCTTTTCGTAAATTTCAAGATTATCTCTCCAAGGATGAAGTTTTTAATAGTTCATTAGAAAAAAATGTTTATGATTTGATAGATGTAATTCAATTGAATAAACAATTCCAAAAGAAATTTAAAATACATGAAGCTGAATATAAAATTGGGTTTAGAGAAGCTTTAATAAAAGATCTAAAACTCTGTAATGCACATACAAAATTGATTATGTACATAAAGCTCTAGATGCCATGTTAAAACTTGTCCAAAAAAATTCAAGTTATGAAAAAGGTGATCAAATAAATATTATAGTGATGAATCCAAATTTAAAAAATACTATATCTACTAGTATGAAATCTAATAATTTTTTAACAAATTTAAAATCAATTATTGGTAATTATTAACATCAGCTGAAACAATTGATATAACTGAAACTACATTTCAAGTTCAATTAGTTAAAATACCAAGAGGTTCAAGGAGAACTAAAATAATAAATTTATCAGAAAATATAAAAACAAAAAGTAGTATTATTCAGATTAATAACGATGATAATTTATGTTGTCCGAGAGCTATTGTTGTAGCATTATCTACTCAAACAAATTATATTTTAGGTCATGAATTAGATTCCAATAAAATTAAACAATTGAAGATGGGTAGAAAAATTCAAAAAGATTTAGTTTTATAATTATGTAGTATGTTAACAGAATATAATGAAGAAGGATTTTTATTGAATGATATTAAGAATGTGGAACTTGCACTAGAAAGGATACGATTCACAATTTATATTAAAATACTTGATTGATAACACTCTGAAACCATTTACAATTTATAATGGTACAAAATTAATGTTATTAGAAATTAATTATTTAGGTAGAAGAATAATAGATAGTTCTAATTTTATTCAAGGTCCTCTCAGTAGTTTTCCCAAAACGTTTCGCCTCAAAGAACTGAAAAAAGGTTACTTTCCGCATTTCTTTAATACAGTAGAAAATCAAAATTATATTGGTTTTTTATTGTTTTTGTATAAGTTTAAAACCATTTTCATTTCAATCCGATAATTATTTATTCCATGAAACAGCTGTTAAGAAGTAAACGAAATTAGCTTAACTCCTACAAGGTATTAATAAAGAGAAATTGTCTTAACTCCTTTACTTATGATAAAATATTATATTCAATATATTAAGTACATTAACAGATAATTTTACCACATTTTTTGTTAAGATAAAGTTAAGATAAGGTACTATATGTTGAAATCAAAGCAATCTTTCTGGTAGAAATTTAGTATACAGGATAGGAAAAAAAATAAACACTATCGTAAAACCACTACTTTCCTCGATCCGCTCAGAACCTAAAGAAAAATTTAAACATTTACAACAATTGAAAATGGTGAAGAAAAAGGATTAACCTTTTTTTATTATGATAATTTATCTAAAGATTAAAACCAAAAATGTAATTAAGCTATTAATATTATTTTGCCATAATAAAAGGCTGGGAATCTATGTATGTTTTCAATTAATATACTATTTGAAATATTTATACATGATAAATTTAACTTTAAACTTGTTACTGCTATTTATATACTTACTTATTTTAAAAGTATATTTTTAATTTTTAAATTTGTTACTCTAATTAACATTTTTTATTGTTAAAATTATTTAACTGTCAAGATTTATAAAAATATGACCAATCATTGTGATTTAAATGCATGATATTTTACTGTACCAAAGGTTGGTACATCATACATTTTTTTACTTAGCTACTTATTTAAATATCATTTTACCTTATTATACTAATGAATGTAATAACCATTTTATTATGTAACTTAATTTTTTATCAATATCATAACTGAAGTAAAACAAAATGGAAAATGCCGTAACTCCAAAATAACTTTGATTTTGAAGAAGAATTTGTCTTAACTCGTCTTATACATGTTTAATTTAAGTAAACTTTTAAAATGATCAAAGAGATAAACAAAGAAATATTATAAATAATTTAGAGATTTTTTTTTTTTTTTATTGATAAAAATTACATCGACAACAAAGGCCCCTAGTTAGTTTAGAGAATTATTTTAAGTTTTAAATGTTTTCTTTTAAATTAATGACCTTTGTCCTGAAAACTTTTCAATATCGAGTTAAGTGATTTGCGAAGTAGGCTGACTTATATAATTATATAACATTGTTTTATTTGCAAATAAATAAATAAATTATTAACTCAATATTTTTTAAAAAAAGTAACTTCTAACCGGATAAATAATTTATTTTCTATAATTTGCAGTTACTATGCAGTAAATATGTTTTATTTTGTAATTATTGAGCTATCATAGTTTAAACTAGAAGCTAATAAAAAAAAATATGTTTCATATTAAATTAATTTTTACAAATTGTTCACTACTAGACATCACAGTTTGACGTACAAATAAACAATAGTGCCATTAAACAATATTCTAACCAAAAATGAACCTAAGTAATTAATAACTTCTTTTGGAAGTAATAGTAAGATTTTACCATTGGAAGGTTTCTATTTCTATTATATTTTGCTGTCAAACTAATTGTCAACTATAGTTATTTATCAGTTGGTTAGTATCATTTAATTTCATATTTTTCTATGAAGCAAATACAGTTCTTACCTCATTTGTATAAATTGATCATTATCATTATTAGCTTTATCATCAATAAATGTTTTCTTTAAGTTTGATTCATTTCTAATTGATCCTTCAAAAACAAAACCGTCGTTCAAATAATTTTTTTCGATTTTTATTTTAGTATCAGTTGAGTTCATTTCTTCTTTACATTCACATTTAGCTCTAAAAATAATTTCATAAATTAATATTATGATAGTTAAATTCATAGTTATGTATATAAATAGATTTTTTGTTTTTTAAACATATTTATGTTAAATGTAATCATGTATAAAACAATTTATTAAATTTGTTCAGTGCATTGCTTTTAAAGTTATGTTTGTAAGTCAATGGTAAACAAAATTTTAGGAAATAATGATTAAATAAAATAATAATAATGCCAAAATTAAACCCACAAAATCAGGTAACTATAATGCAAATTGAAATCACTTTTTAGTTTAAATTTTAGACAGTTCATTTATTATTAGTATACATACCATTTATTTAAATCAAATTAAATATGATCTGTATGTTTAATTTAGAAATATGTAAATATATAATTCAAAATATTAGTAGGTATTGGACTTTTTGACAAAATGAAACTGTTTTTATTATTAAAATAATATGTGGTATATAAAAATAATAATGTTTGTGCCTTAAATGCACAAATATTCTTTTATATTAATAAGCTGTAAATAAGCTGGGTTTCAATAATTACAGGCCTATTTCTTTATCACTTAGCATGTCCGAATTTTTCGAGAAATGTTTAAAAGTGAGAGTATTTAATTTTCTTCATGATAACAATTTGGCTGGTAAATCAAGAAAATCTATAGCCAATGCAAACTTTTATGTCAATAAATTTCTTCACAAAGCAAATTACTTAGAACTTGTTTAACACATACCTAATTTATTAAAAAAAAGTGAAAATAAATTATAAGTAAAGTCAGCCCCTTAAATATAAGGCATGGCATGCCTCAGGGTACTCTCTTTGGGCATACATTATTTGTTATCCTTATGAAGGCCTTACCGAATCTAAATGTTAATGTAATTTTTTTTTGTTTTTCTGATGATACTATCATATTAGAGAGAGAAAAACTTTTATTTATAAAATACGTAGCAGACTGCTTGTCCAAAAGGTTGCCTAAAGTGACACAGTATACTTATCAGACATTTTTTAATTGATTAAATATTATGCAGGTAAGCGGAAAATTATTATACATTACAGATTAGCAAAATTTAAAATTTGTAATATAAGTTATAAATGTAAAGTGTAACATATAAAATAATATAGTAGACAGTGACTTAATGCTAATCTGGATCATCACATCTAATAATTGGAATAGTCAGCACTCTAGGACTGTGCAATCATAAAATAATGTATTATTTATTATTCAGTAATCAGGCAATGACTGCCTAATAGTTTATTTGCTTACTTGGTATTTACATCAAATTGTCTTAATGATTCCATACTAAGTTATGTCCTCCTTGGTGTTTCTTAATTACTGTAACATAAACCATTAAAATTAAAGTTATTGTTATGTAATTGGTCACTTGGTGGGGGAAAGGATTGCAGGCCAAATATTTAGTAAAAGGTATTTTCTAGTTAACATTCATTTTGGCTTAAAAAACTGACATTAAATACATACTTCCGAAAGTGAATAGACCTAAGATGCTAAATTTATTAATTGCGAATATACAAAAGGTAAGACGCGCAGCGTTGGTCACGAGGTTTTGTTAAAATATGCGAGTGGTAAGTAGCGAGAACGTGTGGACTATCGCGAAGTCGCGGGAGAAGAGAGTCGGCTCGGGCGGCGGCTAGACCGTAGCCGCCGTGCGAAACCGACCGTCGGTTTGGTGGGGAGTGACCAACGCCTTACAGTGCCGACGTCGTCCGTTGAGAAATCATGTGACGGCTGCGCCGCCACACTACGTTTAAATTTATTTTGAATTTTTATTTAATTTGTAATACTTATAGTACTTTTGTAAAAATAATTTATTTGGAATAAATTATTCCGTTTATTTATTTTTATTTGATAAAATTAATAGTGCATAAAAATGATATTGTACTGTAACAATATAAATATAAACATGTTACATGACACTTATGCTTATGATACGAACGCTGCATTATGTACGATCAACTGCTGACCGACACAATAATATTAGCACACACAAAATTGAATGGCCAATATACATTATACACCATGTATAAGTAAGTTAGTTCTATGTGCACATTAGACCTCAACACACGGTAAATACTGAGCTCCGTATGACTATGATACAGTCAAGTTGTATGATAGAACGTTTATAGATTTTTGATTATTATTATGTATAAGTGTTTAGTAGATAATAAAAGTTAATCATAACTGAAATGGAATCCTAGTTATTTAAATAAATTTAAGATCCAGATATCTACATCTAACCCCCCGGCTATGGTAATTATATCTAAAGTCTTTCCGCCGACCACTTAAAAGTATTTTATAGGAAATCATAAAAATATACAAATTTATATGTACGATTCAATTTTTTTTAATTAATCGAGCAATCAATAATGCTATAGTAAGTAAAGTGTGAGTGCTGTTCACAGTGTAGCAATTGCGTTGAGAATTATATGTTTACCAACAGAAGGTTAATCAGCACCGGGCGGAAATTTTAAGATTTTAATAATTAATTAATCAGGGGCAGAATTTTAAACTTGGATATTGTGAATAATTTTTAAATCATGTGGCTATGATAAAATACTTAACGCCGGACCTTAGTTGAGTAGGTTTCAAGTAGGTATTCAATTTGTATTTTCATACTATTAACCGTTGAAAAGCAATATATTTATTACAACTTACAAAGTGCCGAATTAATACTTACTGCTATTCACACTGTAAATTATTTAGCTGTTAGCTAATTTTGATATTTTTTCTATGGCTGATATTATTAAACGTGCTTGCAGCTTTGTGCTAATTGCTGAGTTCCGAAATTTGTCTTTTACTTTATAGTAACAACCTGCAAACTAACAAGTCATGAGAAAATAAATATCCGTCTTGTAAATATAACAAGGGATAAACATTAAGTAGCAACAAGCAAACTCTGGAAACTGGCAATTTGAGCGTCCAGAGTTCCTCTAACTTATATGAACTATACAGAGTGCGTCTCTACCAGGGGCGAACCTAATGGTGGGGGGGGGGGGGGGGTAGGGTGGTCATAATACCCCCCCAATAATTGGTTTCTTAACTTTTGAGTTGTCCATTTTACATTTATGAAAAACTCAATAACTGTACATAATGGCCAAATAATAATTTGTATACGATTGACGATTGTGATTTGTGATGGTGATATTCACTAGAATCAAGGTTATTAGAATAATATAGTGAATATACTAATATTATTATACTGTCTGAACTAGAAAAATATCTATTGTCTATTATCGGAAAAATAAGCAGTAAATACTAAATTGTTATCAGTGCGTCAGTAATAATAAGAGGAATAGGTGCAATGGTGAGGGAGTTTGAAAATCCCAATGTTAATGATACCAGATGGCAGATACTATAAATAGCCAACTGAACGTGGTTAACTTGATGTTTTCAGTCTATGGCATCTAATTTGTTATAAATGTATGTATCAGTACGCGATACCTACCACTATTTGAATTTGAACCTAATTGAACTCGGTATTAACACCGATCGTACCATGCTGCGTATGACGGGTACTTGGTCGTTCATTTACGGTGGCAATGTAACTGACACCCGGCTAGGCGTTGACTGCGTTGTACCTACTCGAACGACCAAGCCGACTGGTAACCATCGTGTGCGCGAGTGGTAACGTGTACGGGTGACGGGTGGTTGATAGGCCACGGGATCTCAAAATTGTGTGGCTGCTGCACGCTGTTGGCTGTTCCGTGAAGAACTGCACCATGCTAGCTTACAGCGCCAGCCAACGTGACTCGAACGTTTTCGTTTCGGTCGATTGGTGTAACGATTACGTCGATATTTAAAAAAAAATTTTTTTTGATTTCGAGCCGGCTTTGAAAAGTTTGTCGTTCTATACGTGCGCGGTCAATGCCTGATTTGTGGTCGACTGGGGCTTGGACTGTTGTGTACCGGCTGGCCGTCCGTGGATATTTACATAGCCGGATAGCCCTAAAGCTAGCAATGTTGTCCCCGGACGGTGGCCTATACCAATCGCTAGGGTCAGTGTCTTCCAAAATCGGCGGTGTGTGATGGGTACGTACATACGCGGGTATTGAACGACTATTATCAAATAATTTACGCCGACGTAAACAATGGTCAGCTGTTGACGGCCGCCTAGTGATGTAAATTTGTATAATACAAATGTATAAAATCGTATTATACTGGTATTATACACGCTGTATAGAATTATTTTACACAATGGTATAAAATCTGTATAAAACTTTTTTTTTCGCTAAGTGGTTAAAATAAGAGGTTTTCCTTATCTTTTTTTTTTTTTTTGTAACAACCGTTAACTACAAACTTGTATCTACATTGTACTCAGGCCCGGCTCAAGGGGTAGGTGACATAGGCCCACATAAGCAGCACATTAGTAAGAGGGCGGCATTTTTAAAATACTGATAATAATATATTATTAAGGGCGGCAAAATTTGATTTCGCCTAGTTCACTATTTTCGCTTGAGCCGGTCCTTATTGTACTGTTAATAACTCTTAGCTCAAGACTACTAAGTACTAACAAGTAACAAGTGTGAAGTAAAAGTTAAAATGGGACGGCCTGATAAATATAAAGAAGCTGTTACTAAATATTTTAAGAAATCACTGACGAAAAAAGGTAAATCAGAATACTTTGAATGCACGTTTTGTTTAAATTATGTTTAATTTATGTCTATCTGATTCTGAAGACGATTATTAAAAATCTATTATTTTATATTTAGGTATATGAGAAAAATGGCACGGCAAATGTATGGTACTATCGTTGCGTGTTTCAAAATTATTATACCTATACACAATTAATGTGATCAATTTAAAACAATTTTTTGAAAATACAATTATTATAATATACCTACCTAATCACAATTGATGAATGATTAAAACTAAATATTGTGCTTGTACCTTAATACAAGTAAATTAAAAAGAATAATAATAATTGAAAATCTAAATAAGTTAGTAAGTTAACTTTTTTTTGTAAGCTCAGCATTGTTAAATGACACAAAAATAAACACATTATAATTTAAGTGCTTTCTGGTTCTCAACATTTTCTTTTTCAAATTATCTGGACCGCCATAGAATTTAATTGCCCATCCCTTTTAGTAATAAGAAAAATATGGGATAGAAAGTCTAATATTATTAGAGGGATTTACGGAGTAATTAACCGGACATTGTTTTTTATAATATTCGAGCGTAGTACAAGCGCGACGCGCGTATACGCATGAAACATCGCGGAAAAGGGCGAGCGGAACGGGTGAGGGGATAAACAGTATCGAAATTTAACACGCGTAGCGTAGGCGATTGAACGTTTTACGTGTTATTAGATAGGTACTCACCCATTTTCAACGTACGACGCGCGTTTACGTAATTTCTTTTAATTAATTGTGCATGCTAGTTATTTTATAAGTAATAATTTTTACGTATTATTAATTTTGGTGATGGTAATTACGTATTAATAGTTTATAATTAATAATAGTAGGTATATTATGTATACATGTAGAGTAAATACTATTGGTAATAATAATTACATACGCGGATAGGATATTAATTGAATAAGTAATTTAATAGATATAATTTATAAAAATTATATATACCTACCTAATGTTTAGATATACATATATCTATATATGTCAGAATCCGATAGTTCAGATATTGACACTAGTTCTGCGGACAGTTTAATAAAAGTTAAAAAATATAAACGTAGGAATAGGAATTATCAATATTAAAAGACGCTATAAAGAAAGAATTTATAGAAAAAACTGGGAAATATATATATAATAAACGTAGGAAAAAAATGGGGGAAAAAAAAGGGAAAATTTAGGATTAAAATTTTTATACAATAATATACAAATACATAGAGGAACATATTAGAATATATTGGACATAATTAACATGGTGATGAAAAAAAAATACATTAATCTAGCTTATTTAAAATATAATTAACATGGTAATGGGAAAAAATATATAACACACCACTATTTTATCATATATGTATATATATTGCACGAAAAAAAAATATATTGTA
This sequence comes from Macrosiphum euphorbiae, assembly GCA_949089665.1. Taxonomy (NCBI): domain Eukaryota; kingdom Metazoa; phylum Arthropoda; class Insecta; order Hemiptera; family Aphididae; genus Macrosiphum; species Macrosiphum euphorbiae. The sequence goes on along the minus strand of CARXXK010000001.1, from coordinate 94,337,933 downwards.
ATAGATTTTAAGAATTCTTATTATATTAAAGGATTAATTCATATTATATTAACACTAAGATAAGATTATTGTTGTAAAACAAAAAAAAAATATATATATTGTTAATCACATAAGATACTAACCTAGATAATAAGCAAAATATATACTGTAATATTGTGGATTGTAACCTGTAATTGTCAATAATATTTAATAAATATAACTAGGAAAATATGGTGGAATGTACCATACAATTACAATAATGTAACTAAATATTTGTAACAAACATATTATGTAAACATGTAATTATTGAATGTAATGTAAATAATGTAATGATTGATATATGTAAACTTGTAACCACATGAAAGTGCTTGAACTAATGGAGGGATGATTGAGTTAATTTTTCTCGTTTTAGACGATAAAAATCAACTTTTAAAGGGGGAGATGTAGTAAGCAAGTTACTACGTGACAATAGAACCAATTTCACGAGTGCATAGTTAGTATAATATACTGTAGAACGACCTAAAACAAATATTACAAAGAAAGTGGTTAGGTCTCCTTCTGTTAAATTTAATGAGACAAAACCACTGAATAACTCAGGACGAGGGGTTCAAAAATAGGCGTATATAATATTTTACAGAAACACTGTACACGACGAATTCAAATAAAAAAAAAGAGTAAAATGATTATTTTAATAATAGTCATAGTTTGGTAATACAGTCAATCGTAAATGCGTGGGCTAGAATAATGATGAGCACACAAATCACATCCGTGAGAACCGAGATATCGTATATGTAGGCAAGGGGTACCGGGAACCTCATATAAAAGGGAGCCCGAATAGGCCTGTATTCAGACGTGTACTACCACCCATTAGGGCAAGCACCTTCACGTCACTCTGTACAACAATATTTTGGACTTAGTAAAATTATCGAGTGTTATAATAAAATTTACAATATACAACAACTGTTTTATTATTCATTCATCAACCACGACTTCAACATCAGATAAAGTGTCTGCGACCTGCACATTAATGTACTGGTAGCCACTTATCTACTATTATCACTACAATAGTTGGTACCAAGCACCCAGATCGTTACATTATATATCGTTAATATTTTTATATTACATAAAGTCCAAAATTAAGATGTATAAATATGCTTAGATACTTATATATATATATATCTTACATAATATAGTGAAACACTAATTCTCTATTTACATTATTGAGTAGAATATACTATGTATTTATTTTTTTTGATTTGTCCAACGCATAATTAAGTTACATACAGTTGACAGATAACAGTACATAGCAAATTAGTATATTAAATATTTTTGAATTAAAATTAAATTTAAGTTGTATAAAAATTTAAAACATTGTATCAAACTTAACAAACGGTTTAAAACAAAAAACAGTTTTTTTTTCTTCAAGAAATGTTCATTCACTCTTGTCTTCGCCCCAGTCTGAGGTAAATGTATACTGTATAGTGTATACGTCTACTACTTTTTCTTCTCATAGAGCTACTTTGGCCATTATTCGTGTTTTCGCTGTCAGCATTAAGGTTACTGTACAAAAAAAAAAAACAAATAATCAATAGTAATAGTTAAATATTTAACAAATATCAAAATTCAGTAATTGTACAATTGATAGTACAAAAATTTCTAACATAGCAAACAAAGTTGTTAAATTCACTACTATAATATTATAATGAAAATCTATTTTATTAATATTCAATGTTGATTTGTCAAAACAAAATATTTCCATAAACTTTTATTTTATTATTTATATATATTCAGGGATTCATATGAAGAAGTAATAATAAGATAACTTAATCTAGACAACTAACAGCTTGTCTACCAAAAATCTAAATTGTAATATTTAGTATTAAATTTCTTTATGTCAATAGAAAAAAAATTTCGATTAGGTAACACATTATATTATTTAAAAATATTTATTTCCTAACTCATAATAAAAATCTTAAGCTGAAACATACTTGAAAGCCTTAGCATTAATATTAACTATTTGAAAATTATACAATTTTATAATTTTTATTCTACCTAATGTTGGAACTTATATCTTAAGTATACACTAAATGTATTTATTCAATTTGCTCTACTTATAATAAATTACAATCTGCATATATTTTTTAGTTGTAGTAAATTCAACATTTTAAAACACAACTCTTACTTAAGCCGCAATTAGTCACACGGGGTAAATAATCTCCCAGTGTGTTTATAAAATATAAGTGTTTTCAATAATTGTCTGTAATAGAGATTTGTAATTCTGATTAACTTATCAAAATCACATCATAATTCGATAATGACATTTACTTCATCAAAATCTATTTTAATTTGTTCAGTACAAATGTGTCGAGAACAATATTTATCTGTTTGGAGAATATTTACTATAAGCGACTGAAAAATTAACATTATAATAGTGTTGTATTACCTTACCATTTTTATTATTTAAAAAATTGTATTTATAATACTGTAGGTACACATGCAATTTAAATTATATAATTATTTGTATGTATTAATTATAGGTATTGTTAGTACCCCAACTAAAAGTAATTTTTCAAGTATATTTCATATTATTGAAAATGTTTACACCGCGTGACCAAAAGTAAAAAAAAAAAATTATATGACTAGTGACGGGTTGATAAATGTTAAACTGAATGTGTTCATATATTTAACTATGAAAATGTTAACTCCTGAACAATTCATGACACTTATATTTAGATTGTATGCAATTCAACTTTTAAAAATTGCCAGTTATTAAAATTGTTATGGATCAAGCCAATAAAATAAAGTTAGTTTAAGTACAAATAAATGGTGTGTGCAAAGGAAATTTAACATTACTATTTCAATACACTAAGTCCAGCGAGAGTTTAAGTGTGGATTGAGCATACAATTTTATGGCTCTTACGGTTGGAAGCTCAAATATCCCCTATCCTGTATCTAACTTTTTATAGATAAGTACAGCCGAATAATATAAACAAAAATATTTTCACAACACAGCAAATATATACATAATAATAAAATAGTACTATTTTACCGGTTGTATCGCCTCTGCATCTCCATTTCCATTTGTTTTTCTTTCATATTTTTTTCAAAGTCCTAAATATATCTAATGAGTTGAAAAAATATTTTAGAATAACAGATTAAATAATTACTTTAAGCTGTTTTATTAGAACTTTAGCAATAAAAATGCTTCCTACCGTGCCAACAATCTCAAAAAGAACATAACCCTCTTTACAATGAATGGTAGGTTGAAGTTCATTATCACCTTCAATTTTTATTCTTTTCTACAACAAAAAGAAAAATAATATAACAGTTTAAATTGAAATACTAACACTAATAACAATCAACAATCATCTAAAAATGTAAATACTATTTACTAAGACATATGTAGTATATTTTAATAATGTCAAAATAAGAATAAATAAATATACTTATTAGTATTATAGTGGTCTACCAATTGACAATAAAACCATTAAAATCCTCTTACGGTATACCTAAAGTTAAAGCCCAATACTAATTGGGTAATTAGGGGTATCTTTGTTGTTAAATAATACAAACTGTATTAAATAGTTTTATTATTTAAATATCATATACAAAAGGTATAGATTAAAGATATCATACCTATACAAATATGGATTTCTAAAGGCTTAATAGGTATAAATTGAAAACAAAAAACTATTTAATGAATAATAGATAGGTAGTTATTACCTACTAAAATCATGCATGAAACAAAGAATGGGTAGCCTATGACATAATTTGTAGTTGCTATTTTAAAAACAAAATCAAGCTATTTGGATCTGTAGGTATAAAGCCTAGTAAAACATATAGGTAAGTGGAAACTGTGAAATTTAATATTTAACCTGACTTATTAAGACATGATTTTCTTAAGGGTAATCTTACTTTTGAAATAGGTACCAATTACTCATGGTTAAAAACAAACATAGGTTCTTAATTGCTTATGTACCTACTTGTAATTAGGATTAAAATGCTTAAAAAAATTATTGTAATAAAATATAGATAAGAGATACTCACTCATCCGGGAAAGAAACTAGAACTTCATTTTCCATTACACCCGTAACAAAGCCCTAAAATGTATAAATTAAATTAATAATTACCATTCTCATTAAGAGGACGCCACACCCGCATGTGTTGTCTCCGTCTTACAAACGCGTAACATAGAAAATTACGTCCACGGAAAACAAACGAATCGGCATCAAAAAGTGGTTTTAGACTAAAAATACCTATAATAAAACTTAAAGAGAACAATATTTTGGAGGGAACCTCATCGGCGTTTTTAAAAATATTAACTATTTAAAAAGTTGTGGTTATTTAAAAAAATTAAAAAAAAGAGTTTTTGTGCCTTCAATATCTAGCTGTGTATTTAGATTAATACAAAACCCCGATGAGGTTCCCTCCGAAATATTGTTCTCTTTAAGTTTTATTATAGGTATTTTTACTCTAAAACCACTTTTTGATGCCGATTCGTTTGTTTTCCGTGGACGTAATTTTCTATGTTACGCGTTTGTAAGACGGAGACAACACATGCGGGTGTGGCGTCCTCTTAATTATGAATAATCTAACCACCTCGTAATAGGTGCCGTTCCCAAAGAGTACATCGACCTTATTGTCGTCCATCGCTGCGCCGGGGATGTGTGGCTTTGCTGATGACTCGTCGTCGCTTTTGCTTGTCTGGTTGTTGGGCGGAAGCGGTGTCAGTGTCGGAGCAGCGATGAGGCGTTTTTGACGGTGGTGCTGGATGCCGGTGAGCTCAATGCTTACACAGCGAGTCACCACCCACTGACCACAACTGCGGGACATGAAAGCGCGTGCGATACCACTTTGCGGTGTCTAGTAATAATTAAATGATAATTAAGAAAAAATTATATTATAAGTATCATCCCGATTACTACCTATTTTTACCTCTTAGATACAATTTACTAGTTGTGCTCAGAGTAGTACAAATGTTGCTGTAAATAACTAAAATTTATTTTACTTTGCTATCCCAGGCAAGAGGTTTGGATTATGTTTGGAGACGGGTTCTCGCCATGTTTACTAATTTACTGTGCAACTGTTGTACAGCACAGTGAGTTGAGGCTACGATTATGTAAAAAAAAAAAAAAAAAATTAATCTAATTATGCTTACATGCTTATTACTAGTTCAACTTAGTAGGTAGCACCATAGAACATAATATTATTAAGTTAAATTTAAGATGTGTGATTAAAATATTTCAAATCATTAATACGAATCAGTACAATTTACTGAGCATTCGGTAGTTGGCAGAATTATCAAAAAACACAGTTGAAATAATATTCAAAAATAAATACACAATTCAATATAGCATACCTACTGCGATGACGGCCTTAGTTCCTTGTATTGTTTACAATCACTAAATTGTGAAATGATTAGGTAGGTACCTCAGATTCCATGTCAAATAGAAGTTGTGATAATCATTTAATGCAAAGCCATTACTTCCATCTATTTTCATTTTTTGGAAATCTATATATTATGTGAACAAATTAACAATTTAGAATAATATTACTAAGAAATATAATCAATACAACTAGAAAATAATACTTACAAATTAAAATTGACGTAATGTGGCGAGGCGATACTTTAGATGTTTTACCAAAAGCAATACACTTATGCATGGTAATTTTTTTACTGAAATGTATGAATAGATGACTATAAGACTGTAGTCTGTATTTTGGTTCAAATTTCAAATACTTGCGTATCGCGAGTCTACAAAATATGTTTGCAAACGAAAAAAAATATATTATGATGTTATTTGTTTGATAACAATTAATACTATTTTGTGGTACATTATTATTTATTACTATTTCGTGGTACATAGTGATAAGTCGGAATGATTATTAATTGGAGGCATAGACCTTAGGGTCTATGACTGGAGGTACTTCTCGCCGGTCGGAAATAAAATTTTACTTAAGTCCGAAACTCCGTGAACGCTGCTCCATGAACCGCGATTTAAGAGGTAAAACGGGCCTTTTATTGTCCCCGTCTTGTATATCAAATTTACAATCAGCAGGTCACATTTAGCGTCGATAGTTTAAGGCATATGAAATTGTCGACTATTTTAGGTTTCTTTCAATTTAAGTCGATAAAAATTGTTTCGCCCCGTCAAATTACTTGAAAATGTAAATAACTACAACGTTCCATTAAGTTGTTATTAGTGAAAATTAAAAATAAAGTTGAGATAAAATCCACGATAGTTTGTTTATTATCTCACCTGAAGTTAGAATCTTAGCAAAATTCGTAAAAATCAAGAAAATTTGCAAACTATTTTGAGTTAGAAATTCATAACAATTGATTTTTTTATCCTAAAATTGAATATATACGTTTCCAATTTAAATTTGTGTTCTACCCTTGACCCAAAAAAAACATTTCAGAAAATACCTACTTTTCTTTTTTATTATTTTATACTGTCTGATGCGTGCGTGGTGGGGTGAAACATAGGAAAAATAAGTACACAAATAAAAGGAAATAGGTACTTATCAGAATATACCTAATTTAAAAGTCTTCATCAATAATGTCCATTGTTGATAATTGAGGAATTTTAATAACAGACACTGAAGCTTTTTGGTAATCGCCTACTCTTTTTTCAAAGAAGTTTGTCTTTCGCTGTTGTAAATGGGAACGGGTTTGACGACCTGTAAACCTATAATTTATATATTTAATTAAATTTGATTATTAATACTACTACGGTCAATAAATATTCATACTGTAGGATACCTCAATTCGTTTAACAGCATATCAGCGACAAATTCAATATATATGGACTTCTTTTCACAGCTTAAGCCAACCATCCTAACATTTATATTGTTCAATAATTACGGATTTACAAATGATATGTGTTATAACAGCTTGAGGTGGCTTTTGAACCAATTGTTTAAATAAGAGACGAGCAAAATCTGTGTGTAAAGGGCTGAACCATTTTGATATACAAATATGTCCACTGCATGAACTAAAAACAATAAACCACTAATTAACTTTTGGTTTTGGCAACCTTTAAAATCGGAGACTTGAATAATATACTTACATAAGTGTATTTGAGTTAGACATTATTAAGTCTCTAAGGCTTTTCTGGGTGAATTAAAATCATCATTTTTAATGTCTCCAAATCCTTTATTTGTCTGTTAATTTTCTTCAAACTCATCGCTGTAAAAACACAATTTTCTGAAAATGTCAAATTGTATAAATACAACATAAATTTATGAATTATGTTAAATTAATTTTACTGTACCTATCCATTTTCCGCTGCTCTTCGTTCGGTCGGCGAGTAAGTCAGTGAGAGTTGAGAGAGTAAGTGATGCTTGCGAATGCGACCAGACGAAAATGCGGTAGGTATAATATTATTAAACATATTTAATATATTATATTCTCGTTATGTCGATGGTTTACACTAAAAAGTAACAATTTAGAAGGATAATTAAAATAAATTGTATTATCTAGCGCACGGCCGACATCGTTATCATTATCAGTTATCACCGCGATTTTATTATCACTTTCTTTTCAAAATAATATAGCATTCCTTTTCCAATCGAGATGTATCCCGATGCCGTTTCCAGCGTTTCCTTACCTTATTTAGTTACTAGGTTTTTTTAGATCTATCTAGCATACTAGAATAGCATAGAAATAAACGTCATGGATTTAAGTACATAAATATTATATTCATTTTGGATTAATAAAACTTTCACGCTTAGAGAACCATACAATTCTCATTATTGATTTTTTTTTTATACCCAACTGGTAGTTAATGATAAATATTATAATAGTATACAACTATAAAATTTTAAATAGCTGTATCTGTTCTCTGCCAAAACAGGCCTACTTTATGCCAACTCTACCGTCTCTCCTAGTCATCGGATAAAATTTATGAAACATAATATGTATTTGAATATTCGTCATGAAGTTGTCTTGGAGACGACTTTGACCACTTTTTTGAAAATGAACTCTTTAAAACTTAAAATTAGATTTTCGGATAAATAAGTTAGTTAATATGATTGGCAAAGAATATGGGTAGGTATTTTATATAAATCCTGGTCTATTTTAATTTTTAAATAATACATTTTAAATTTAAAAAAAAAAGTGGGCAAGTGGATGCCGCTCTGCTGTACAGTAGGTTTTAAGTCAGTCTCTGTAATAGTGTAATGGATGGTGTTAAATTTAATTTCAATGATATAATATCATTGTATAAGAAAAACGATTCTGAGCGAAGGCGGTCAGTCAGCCTATGAAATTACTAAGTATATTTGATGATATAATTGTGAATAAAATATATAATAATTTATATATGATCCATTTACGTGGAACCTTGTTTTAATTTTTCAATCCATAGCTATAAAAGTTGAACATTTTATACATTTTTCACTACTAATAATTATTAAATTTTGTCAAAATTCGAACTTAAAATGCATATTAAAAAAAATTGTCAATATGTATTTTTAATATTTTTAACAGCTATTGTAGCAATATATCAGGAGCTTTGTATTACATTTCCACGCTTTTTGGCCCAACAAATTTTATTGATATTTGTAGAAAAAAAACTAAAACATTTGAAATTTGAAATACACTCAAAATTTTTTCAAAATTGTATGGTGTATAGAAAATGAAAATATAAACATTCAGTGAAATTTTCATGTATTTACAGTTATTCGTTATTGAATTACAACAAAATAAGAAAATCGCTACATGAGAAATCGAGTGAATAATATGTAATGTTGTAAAAATATGAACTTTAACACTCATAGAAATTTAATTTGACTTTCTAATAGAAATTTTTTTTCTTGATAAAGGTACAAGGAGTCTTGTATTACATTTTCAAATCTTAAAAATTAAAAAAAAAAAATGTTTTTTTATGAATTTCTAGCTCAAAATAATTTGTAAATTTTCGTCGTTTTCAAGTATTTTGTCAATATTTGAACTTTAAATGCTTATAAAAAAAAACTGTAACCCGTTTATAATATTTTTCACATACCATTTTAACAATATATTAGGAACCTTGTAGTACATTTTCAAGATTTTTACCTAAAAATAAAATTTTATTGACTCAAAGAAATAAAAATTAAAAAAATTGATACTGAAAATGTCCGTAAACAGTTCTAGCTAGCGCATATTACAATATATCGGTACTATAATTTGTACTACATAATAATAATTATGTGATATACTACACATCCACCGGTATCCAACAACTAATAAATCCAGTACCTGTAGGTACTCAATAATGCAGAGTAGGTATTTAAGATCCTTTGCTACTTATATTATATGATGATAAATTGTTGTAATGTTCTATACTCGAAAGACGGCAATTCGACACTCTTATATTCAGAATAAAATCCACGTAGGCACCTTGTACCTAGTATATTTTATAACCAATGATAAAACTTATTAGTTATTATTATGCATAAACAATTACGTACCAATATTGAAATACTGACATACTGACATATTATAGGTAGTTAATTTTTAAATGTATATATTAACACAACTACAGTTACAGCTAAAATAACACGTTAATGACATAAAAGTCAATATTTTAGAGTAACACCAAAAGAATGGTGAAAAAATTACATTTTTCATCATACACGAAAATGCACCGTCGTTTCTTTTGAAAAGTAGATATAATATATAAATTAATAAATTCAAACAATATTTTTATTCAATAAAATATGCATTTATTAGTAGGTACGCTGTTACAAACAATATAATTATCCATAAGTAAATTTTACTTTACAAAAATAAATAAATTCATATTAATTCATATTAAGTTATCTATAATATGTTAATGTTAATAATATTGTAAATAGCCGTCTAGCTCAATAGTTCATAGACAACAATATTAAAAATACATAATATAGAATTACAGTAGCAGAATAGTTTATCGGTACGGCAAACAATATAATAATGTTATTCATATTGGTTTTTGTATTACAATAGTAGGACGATAATTGTATCTCGGTACGCACATTTGTTTTCACGTGCACACTGCATATTATATAATTTTTCTGAATGAGAATAACATCTCAGATGTTAGTTTTATGACGGGAGCAGACGTTTTTACATGCGCACATCAAGCAATCTAAGTGCCGCAGCGTTGGCACACCAACTTTTATCCCATAGCCACAATATGACCATCGGATGAAAACAAACGTGCCAACGCTGTGGCTAATTGACACTTAGACTGCCTGAAGTACGCACATAAAAACGGTTGCCCTCGGTGTAGAATTTTTTTTTGTCACAGGACCAGAATAATTAAATTTTAAGCTGTACGCTCATGAAAAAGGGTGTTTGCAGGATTAAATTACCGTTAACATAGCCGTCTAGCTCAATAGTTCATAGACAACAATTAAATGTACATAATAATTAATATTGAATTACTGCAGCAGAAGTTTATCGGTACGGCAAACAAAATAATATTGTTATTCATATTGGTTTTCGTATTACAATAGTCGGTCGATAATTTTATCTCGATTCGCATCCGTTTTCACGCGCACACTGCAGATTATCTAATCGTTCTGAACGAGAATAACATCTCTGATGCGAGTCTTATGACGAGGGCAGACGTTTTTACGTGCGCACAACAAACAATCTAAGTGCCGCAGCGTTGGCACGCCAACTTTTATCCCATAGCCACAATATGACCATCGGATGAAAACAAACGTGCCAACGCTGCAGTGGCTAATTGACACTTAGAGTGTTTGGTGTACGCACATAAAAACGGTTGCCCTCGGTGTAGAATTTTTTTTTGTTACAGAACCAGAAAGATTAAATTGTCTGCTGTACGCTCATGAAAAAGGGTGTTTGCGGGATTAAATTACCGTTAACATAGCCGTCTAGCTCAATAGTTCATAGACAACAATCTAATCTACATGATATTGAATTACTGCAGCAGAAGTTTATTCAGAGGTTCGTCGGAGTAGATCGTACTAAGGATTTCCAGAGCGAGTGCGTTGCGACGGCCTGCGGTTTGGCGGCCATCTTCAATAATATTCTATTCGGCCCACGATTGATCGATACAAGTCACGTGAATACTGCAAACAAATAAACAATTAATACGTTGTAAGGGATACAATACTTTAAACGATATTAATATTATATTGATAGGAAATTCCGCCACGGGGATGTCAGCGCATTATTATTTGTTCTCCGTCAGACCACACGAGATAAAACGCTTACGCCGAAAATCGTTTTTCATGCGGTTTTTGACGTTTCCAGGTTTGACACGTATCGATTTTATATTTTAATATTATTTGACTTTATATTCAACACGAAATCGATGCGACGTCATACCATCAAAAATATTACTCTCCATAACATTTGTAACGGGTGATTTTCCTCATTAGAGATCTAATCTGCTCAGAGAAAACACAAACAGTGCGCTGACGTCCCTCAAGTGCGAGAACGCAATATATATGATTACGTTATTGAGACGACGGTAAAATAATAAAGAAAAAAAACGTGTTGTCGACGGCGACACGGAAATGAATGCCAATATAAAAGACAGACTTACTTGGTTTTGACTTTTGACCTTTGATCCTGGCATTCCCGGAAACCGCCCGACCAAGGAAGTCGTGATACAACAATCGGTTGTAAGACGACTACCTCGGTCGGATCACAATGGCAGAATTAAAATCCAAAACAGTGAACGGCAGGAGACGCCGAGACGGGCACTTGGCGTCTAGGCGGAGAGAACCGCGAAGGCGAAATGAACGCGTTCGGACTGACGTGCGAGCTTGTGATGTGCCACCGTGCCGGTAACGTCGGACAAAGGATCGAGCCCTTTTTTTTAAGGTTATTTGTTGTTGTATATACCACGACCCCGTTAGGTTTTACTAATATTGGTATACCGGGAATACTTGAATGGGGAGACCATGAAACTCGTACGCATAAAAAAACGCCCCGAAATGAGTCGCACGATTGAACGGCCACAGGCTGCGCTGCTCACTCTTAGGGTCTCTACTTTGAGTTTTGCCCCCGCGTTGTATCTTTATATATTACTAGCTCTAAGTGAACTCAGGGCCAGTTGAACTCGCTGGGAGTGGATACCAATTTTGGAGACAATGAATTATAAAAGCCGCAAAGGTTGTAAGACGAAAGTTTAGGATTTGTGATAAGGATTAGTGATATGGATTGGAGATAAGGCTAGACGCTTGGGCGGGAATGTTAAAAGTTTGAGGGTCTAGCAATCCGTCACAAACGTTGTAAATGGATAGGCTGGATACGATCTCCAGGATCACCTATATAGAGTATACCTGCACATACCATGACCGGTGCTTTATCTTATGTAAAAAGTGTAAAGTCGAAAACCGTGTTGGAGTGTCTAGCAAGTCAGTCATGTCAAGTCAAAATCAAGATTAACTTTCAAGTTAGCCACCTAGATAGGCAATCCGAAATCCGAAATAAATTACAAACTATATTTATATATAACAATCATGGACATTTTGAAAAAATATGCAATTATAATAATTATAATAATTCCTAATAAAACAAATATAATATGTACCTATTTATTGTGTGATATAATATGACAATGACTTTAAATAATAATAATGTACGTCGTACGATATGTTCCTGTATTCCTTGTTCTTCATTTTATAGTATTAGATTTCCAACCAAGTTGCATATTATTATTGTAAGTTCGTTCTAAGTATAATTGGGTATAACTCGTATAACATGCTACCTACCGCTACTTCGTCGGTGTGGTATGCTACCTACCGTAAAATGATACCAACCAAAAAAAAAATGTTTACCGATTATTGATCAATAACAAATTAATAACGATATTAATTACAATTTATTACCAAACAATTTATTAATACGCATTGTCAAGTAGGTACTTTATAATATTTCTATAAGTCATTATAATATATTATTATACATTATATTATATTATTTTTACATCATCCCAGAAAACATCTAATAAGTGGCGGCTCGTGGTGTTCAAAGTAGGCGGTGTGCGATTATTGCAAAAGTTTATTAAAAAAAAAAAAAAAAAAGGTAGGTAGTCTGTTTTAAGTATAAATGTGATCAGTAAAATATTTATTAGCATTTTTAATTTCGAGATTATACAGTTATAGAAAATAATACATATTAGTTAGGCGTCTAGTATATATTTTGTTTATTGTCACAACAGACAACATGTCCATTACTAATAACATTAAAATAAAAAAGGTGCTCTGCTGTACAGTAGGTTACAAGTGGGTCACTGTATAATGGATGACATTAAATTTGAATTCAACGATATAATATCATTGTATAAGAAAAACGATTCTGAGCGGAGACGGTATGCCAGTCTAGGTATAAGACATATATTATATACATTCTATGGTATTAAAATTAAACAAAAAATTGACTTATAATAGGTACCTATAATAAATTCCAAATTAATCATATCACAATATATCCATTAGGTACTTATAACGCGTTATACATCAACAAAAACCGTGATACTATCATAGATATATAATAATAGTACACTTTAAAAGTTTCAAGTACCCACAAATAATATTATTCAATCACAACAAAATAACTAAAATAGTTATTCTAGGTTTTTTAATATGTAATCTTATAATTTATTAATTACAATGATTGATAATTTTTGAGATTTTGATAAATTTTGTCAAAATTCGATCTTTAAATGCTTATAAAAAAAAACTGTGCCTATGTATTTTTAATATTATATATTTTTATGATTGATAATTTTCGAAATTTTGATAAATTATCCGGGACTTTACCTATTCGAATTTTTTTGGAATTATTGATAACTTTTAGTAAATTACTTACTGAATTGATTTGTAAAATGTTGGGTAAAATAACGTTTTTATTCTAAATAACGATAAACGCAAAACTTGGATAACGTTTTAATTTTGAATAACAATATACGCAAAACTTGGGTAACGTTTTTATTCTAAATACGATAAACGCAAAACTTGGGAAAGTTTTAATTCTGAATAACAATAAACACAAAAATTGGATAACCTAACCTAAAAATTGAACTAAAACATTCGAACGAGTTCTTTTTAACGTGGTTCTTCCATTTTACTCACAGTCAATGAGGTTATAATTTAAACAGAATAGCAGCTACTTAGGTATATGAAATACTGAAAGTCGTTCTGATTTAGGAGGAACGAACGTATATTATCCAAAGACCGCACATCATCGTACATCAACCAAGCTAAAATCACTAAACTAATTTATTTTAGAGAGATAGAAAGTCATCAACTTAGGTTGCTAGAAAGCACAATAACATGGAGTCCTAGGATTAAAGCCAAGGCATTTTTTACGGGCGATACGGCAAAAAACAAAACACGAAATTGTCCAATGTCTATAAATAGGTAGCTAAAAAGGCCAAAATATTTTGAAAATTATACCATATATAGGAAATTCTACTTTGATGAGATTTTTGTGTAAGTGCTTATCTATTCGATTATTTGTTTTTGATTAAAACTAAATAAGAAAATCGTATGATGAGAAATCGTTGTTTTACACATGAACACCCTGCATTAAAATTAAAATTTCAGACAACCATTAAAAAATAAAAAATGGTAAGTGGATGTCGCTCTACTTTGCAGTGCGTTACAAGTGGGTCATAATATAAAATAATTTTCGAATTCAAAATAATAAAGATTTAATGTTATTTTTCACATATAAATGTATACATGCATTTTATATTAGATTCTGAACGGAATAATTTATTGCCATATGAATAAATAAATAAATAAATAAATAAATAATAATTTTAATAAGTATATACAACAAATAGAAATTAAATAATATAATTATGTATAATATTATTCGGTATCAGTAAATAAGAACTGCAAATTTCTTCGTTTTATTCCAAACATATTAATGACATCCTGAATGAAAGTATCCTCGTTTGCATTAACTCTTTCACGATGAAAAATGGGTTTACACAAGCCATTTAAACGATCTTCTCCTGTAATCGAGCGAAGCCACGTTTTTACTCGTCTTAATGTACTGAACGATCTTTCTATTATGCACGTTGTCGGAGGCAGTGATATAAAAATATTAAGTATTTGAAAAATTGCAGGACAATAAATCAACAAACGAAATTTCATCACACTGGGAGTCAATCAATTTTTATCAATCCAATACTCATATCAAAATATTAGATTAATCTATCATATTTTCAATTTCATAATGATCAGTAATCAGCTTAATTTTTTCTTTGAAAACATTATTGGTGTACTTTTTAATATTTGTATTATGCAGTAGACTCATTGAGAATGCTATTTTATTTGTACTTGAAAATCGTCGTGAAAGAGATGATATTAGTGAATCTAAGTACGTAATAAAAATAGAAAGTCTGTAATAGTGTTCAGCAGAATCGGTTTCGTAATTTGATCTATTTTTTTGTTTGGTTGTAATACGTGGAATTTTAATTATTGCGCCAATTTTTTCTGCCATAAATACCGAGTTATTAAAAATATCATTAAAAAGGATCTGGATATCTGATTGTTCTCTATTATTATTAAAATATAGTTAATAAATCTTGAATACCTATGACTTTGGACCGAGTATAAATCAATAGATTTTGCTTGCAGTTTATTTGTAACTGGTTCTAATTGAGCTGAGTATTTGAATATAATATTTAAATATATAATAATTGTTAAAAATTATTGAGCTACAAGTTCATAATATTTATTCCAGGGGGGGGAGTGCCCTGTCTTGCTCCCCCCCCCCCCCCCCAATGCGCGCCCATGAGTGTGGATATTTTATATTACATTTGTATTACTTATTATTAAGTATTAGTACTATAAAATTACAACAAAATAACTCAAATTGTTATTCTTGGTTATTTAATATGCAATTTTGTCCTAATATGTAAGTAGGTACATAAAATAACTATAAAAAAAACTGTGTTTTTATATTTTTGGGACTGTTTGGTTAAAGAATAATCTATTTACTTGGAACCTTGTCTTAAATGTTCAATTCTTAGCTATAAAAGTTGAACATTTTATACATTTTTAACTACAAAATCGTTTTTAAATTTTAAATCTAGTTCGTTTTTGAATAATATTAACTATACAAATTTAATTTATACTATTTATACTTTCTTATGCACATTTTTTTTTTTTTTTTTGATAAAGGTAGACAAGCTCATAAAGAATCTTGTATTACATTTTTGAATTTTAGATTTAAATAGAACATTTTTTAGGATTTTCTAACTCAAAATAATTTGCAAATTTTCGTGATTTTTTGCCTTCTGTCAAAATTCGAACTTCAAATTCTTTGAAAAAAAAATGTGAAGTGTAATCTAAGCAGTGTTACTACCCCAAACGGTTATGACAGACACAAAAATAAAAATAAAAAATCCCACATCGTTATAAAATCAATACATTCATCGCTCTAATCAGAATCTAAAATGTGGAATAATGTTCAACTTCAATTTATAATTACTGTAATATCAACTCGTGAGGAACCTTGAATTACAATTTTCCAATCTTAGATATGAAAGTTTTAAATATTTTAGGAATTTCTAACTACAACATAAAGCTTGCAATTTTTTTCTTATTTTAATAAAATTCTATCATCAAAGGCTCATAAAAAAAATATCGTGGATTCACGCAAGGTTCTATATTATGGTTTAATAATAGGTACTGGTACAATTATACCGGTATAATATTATGGTATTATAAAAAAAAAAATATTAAAATATCGTATTTTAACATCACTATTTTTATTTAAGAACTATCCATCTATTACAATCACTCGTCCTAAATGCGTTAGAAATCCGGCTTGATTTATAATTCGGGTTATTAATGCTACGGTAGAAAAAAATTTGATAACATTGATTTATGTAGCACTCAAAAAAAAAAAAAAATATTAAATGTTCACCGAGAAATATTTCTATTAGAACACAGTATAGTTTCGCTCTCTGGTGGTTAAAAATAATTCCAATGTGCTACTCTCGGAGGAGCGCCGATGTAGTTGTCGAAATGTAGATTGAGCTGTTCTATCGATTTCGGTAAATTTTTTTTAATATTGTATCATGAAGATTAGAGATAAGGAGCCCAAACTCCGTATACAAAATATGGCCCGACAAAAGTCGAACGGTTATTCTGCCACCAGGAGTGCGTCGTTCGATAACGTTTTACCACTTATTATACGTACTTTTCTATAAATGTATTTTTTTTTTAATTCGAATGAAATATAAATTAAGATTTATTATTTATTACCTGGTCAGGTTAAAGTATACCTAAATATATAATCAAAGTTCAAAAGGTGTTTGCTATAAAAAAAAGTTTAAAATTCACATCATTATATAATGACTATACGGTCTATGAGTCTAATTAATAATGATAAATGAAACATAAAATACAGATATGGTAAATATAAAAATAATACATTAATTAAAGTCTTGACAACTTTCTACTACACTTGGTTTTTTCCTTTTGTTTGTAGTTTCATTGTAGTTTGAACGTCTTACAATAAAATGCATACCTACGCATTGTAATAAAAAAGTGAACAATACTTTTTGTCAAACCCATATTGTGTTCTTCACAACCAACAAATGGTAAAGATGCTGTGTCCGTCCATAAGTTTGAAGTTATAGAAAAAATTGTATTTACATTTAATTCTTCAGATACTAAAGTCTGTAACGTTATTTTTTCTAAAGTTGAAATAAGAGCAAAAAGACCATGGCCCCCGGGCTTCGATAGTTAGAATTTATTAAGGGCCCCTGGGCCTCAAAATGTCTTAATCCGGGCATGCCCATGTGTTTAATAGCTAATTATTATAATATATATTTTATTTTTATTATTGAAACCAATTTTAACCGAGATCCCCCTACTCTTGTATATATGTTTTGGATCTGATAGGAGTTTGGTCTCCTTATCTCTAATCTTCATGTATTGTATTATACAGTGATGTTATTAAAATAATTGAAGTCACTATGGACGATGTTTGTTGACATCGCAGTGTAATACCTACACTATTTTCTCTCATAATAAATATAGAAAATTGACATTTTTGGGTCAAAAAAAAGTAAAATATAATATATTTTATTCTGTAAAAACAATATACTCTTGAATACAGCATACAAATTATTACAATATAGTTATGACATATTATATTTGAAAAGGGGTACGTCTCCAAAATCCTGAGATAGCGAAGGAGACAAGAGAGTTTATACAGTGTTATGACTTAAAATGATTGTTCTTGTTTACAATACATTCGAAAGCAATTAATGCAAACGAGAAAGAACAGTATATAGGTATAGACATATAGTAGAATTAAAAAATATAATTTAGTGTTTTAAGTGCAAAATATTTAAATTATTTTTAGCATATCAATATATTTATTACTATACATTTTTATAAAATTCACTGAACACGTTTTTATTAAATTTTCGTGTAGGATCATAATAATATTATCTTTAAAACTAAAATCATTGCGATGGGAATAAAATAAATTACATAAATTACATAAGTATACGAGTTGATGTATTGTTTGAAATAATAATATATCGTGAAACCTCCTCTGACGGACGCCTGTAAATATTAAATAGCGGACACCTCCGAATAGCGGACAAAATGTAAGCGACCCGATAGTGTCCGGTACTTGTTGAGGTTTTACTGTATTGTACATTTTCAAACATTATAGTTAAATAGTGCTTGTGCTGTGTACCAAATACTACCCATAGACATCTGAATTACGGTGAATGGTTGACGTATATTCGCCTAGATTAGGTACCTTAAAAAATATCTAAAATTTGTCAACACTAAATTAAATCAGTAACATCGTAGGCAGAAAATGGTGGGGTGGGTTGCTTGAGAGGACTAAACCCACTTACAATGTACAAATAGAGAAATTAACTCCCCTCAAATCACACCTGAACTACATCACCACTACAAATATATTAACTTTCACATAAAATATAGATGGCACGCAAATTATATGAATTATAGTTTTGCAAAAATAAGCCGGTTTAATCCATACATTTTATTTTGAAAATATTAAAAATAAATAATAACTTATTGTACAATTATCACGGTTTGCATTTTGGACACAGTTACAAAACAATAACGAGCAACACTTTTGTCACACAACAATATAAGATACTACGCCGTAGCCTTTGGGTATATATAACTAGGGATGCGAGCTTGACAATAAATTATTTTAAATTGAAAAATAGTTTTTTTCATTGAAATTGGAGAGGTCTACTCGTTTTGTAACTGAAATAGCTCACTTACTACACAATATACTATTATGCTAAATAAATTCAAAATAATGCAATAATAAATAAAATGTACTAACATTTTAACTAGGAAATAATTTTTTATTTCAAAAAGTTTTGAACTGTTAATTTTAAGGACTTTTAATCTGAAAAAAAGAATTGTTCTCGTTTAATTTCCTTCGTATATAACGGGGATTTGTTTAAAAAATTATGGTAAAGAATGTTTGATTAGGTCAAAACCCTGTTGGTCTAGTTGGTACTTCTAGTTGGTACTTTGGGGGGTCAAAAGTAAAAATTTTCCAGTAGTTTTCAAAAGCGACGTGAAAAACAAAAGAAAAATTAAGGCAAAACGGGAATTTTTACGAAAAATCTGTTATTGGAAAATCGATTTTGGTTTTTGGTGTAACTTTAAAACAAATGACAAATGATTCATGAAATTTTCACTGGTTGTTTATATTTTTGAATTTTTTATACACCATGACTTTTTTTAAATATTTTGAATTATTCAATATTATTATTTAATTAATTATCATTTCTATTATTTTTTTTTTTATACTAAACAGGAAACTAAAAGACATAAGTGTTAAAATTGTTACTATAACCTATAAAGTATTACTATTTACTATTGTTACTTTTTTTACATTAAATATTTATTTTAGTTATTATTTAGAGAAAAAAACCAAAAGAGTTGTTTATGTTTATTAAAATTGTTAATTATTACTTTACTTGTTGACTTTGTTATTACTTTTGAATTTAATTTATATTATTATTAATTTATATTACTATTTTATTTGTATTAATAAGACTCAATTTTCAAATAGGAAATGGACAATGGTTGAGTAATCAAGTTTAAATTGTATATTATATATTTAAATACAGGATTTTATACCGTATAAAATGTGTATAATACAAAATATTATTATACCCTACTCAAATACAATAGTATTATACAAAGTTTAATACACGTATAATACAAGGTATAATACAGTATAATACAAAAATAAAATAAAATACCATATTTTAACAACACTACGGCCGCCGATGTGTTCCAAATATAGCGAAACTGGGTCACGGAATCGGCGGCGGCGGTGACGACGACTGGTTATGACGTCGCGGCCTGCGCGCTGCGAATTGCGATGTTATCGGCAACAAAGTCGCGGACGAAAGGAGAGCGCCGGGAAGGGTGGCATTAAGTTATGTAACTGCTTCCCATTCCGTATCACGGTTATTTTCGATCTCACGGATTTCCCCTACGTAGCAGAGTTATACCTAATTGTTAATACCTATTACGTAATCCTAACTTGGGTAGATTGGAAATCCTAGCTGACCGGAAAAAACACACTCCTGGTTAAATATCTCAATATCAAATGTTATAAGCAAATAATCCGAGGAATGTGTCAACGTGAAAAACTCTTACCTTTTCGCTGACCGGACTAATTCCTCTGCGGGGAGCCATTTGACGCGGGGCACGATGATTGCTTCAAGATTGATCGTGGTCCGGTCGAAGTGTTTGGTTAGGATTGAGGTGATGAAAAAAACACAACACAAACACTTTAAGAATGTCACAGATTATGTATTATAATATTGCGACCAAAATATAATAATACACGACGTGCCGCTCGGGCAGATGAGTTTAACGTCGGACGATATGTTATCGGTCCGACGGTCCGATGCACAGTGGTTCAATAATGAAAATAGTTGGCCAAAATTCTAATTTTCACAGAAATCTTATAAAATGATCTGTTACTTATAGAATAATTATTATAAAAGTAATTCGTATTCGTATACCGACTTAACGGGCCTCCACGCGACCTATTTTTTTCTCAAAAACATTTTTTACAGAAAAAACTGTCAATCCACGTAAAAAACCGATTTTGATAGTTTTTTTTTTTTTGGAAAGAGAAACACTTCTTACAAAGTGCATTTTACTTAAATTTATAATTTGTGTTACTAAACCATAAAAAAATACGATTTTTTCATTCAATCAAATATTGCTTAGAAATAACGGTGAAACACGATTGAGCACGGTCCCTATTTTGAAACAACCCGATTGAGCACGATCCATATTTTTTAACAACCCGATTGAGCACAGTCAAATGAATGCAACGTTGCCAATTTTTCTGTCCGACTACAACCAGCTAGGCTACACTCGTATTTTGAAATACTAGTACCTATATATAAAGCCGGTGGGAATATTTGTCAATCTTTGTGCTTTACTAGTCGTATGGGAGGTATTTAACATAGAATGGTGATTATTTTCAATCGTGGTTTCCCATCTTTTGAAAGCGGCACTAGTATAATCGATAAATAATATACGAGTCGTGTAGGAAATTAGGATCGACATAATCGTCGAAATAGGTACACTCATCATGCATTGTCGATTACGCCAATTAAGATTATCTGTACGACTGTAAGATTGGATATTATTTGTTATCTATATAATATATAGTCATATAGAAGTGGGCTTTTGTATTGCCAAAATATAAGTAACTTAGACTCTATACTATCAGGCGTTAGTGGTTAGTGGTCGTTCGTCGTTAAGCGTTAGTACGTTACACCGTTTTATTTTAGATAACTTTTTTATATACGTAGAACGCGATGGACAATAGTGAAATAAAAGTTATTTTATCCGAGAGAGGAAAAGAATTAGCCTATGTTGGTACTTTTAAGTACAGATTTATTGGATCGATTAAAAAAGGCGAGTTATTAAAATGGCGATGCACAAAAAATAATTGTACAGCTATGATTTATTCTGGACCAGATAAAAATATCGTTATTAAATCAAGTGGACAACATAAACATAAAGGAAATTCACCTAATAAATTAGAAAGGCAAGTATTACGTGAAAATTGTAAAAGACGTGCTGAAGAGTCACTATCAACTCAACCTTTAAAGTTGATTAGAAGTGAACTTTTAAATGAACAATCTTCAATTGTTCATAAAGATTTAAAAACGGTTCGTAAAGCTATGTACGATAGACGACGAAAAGTACTTCCCAAATTGCCTAAGTCACAAGACATTTTTTTACAGTTGAATTTAATGAAAACTCAAGATGATTTTAAGTTTCGTGGACAACCATTCATACATATTCCCGAAGACAATAGTTTTGTATGCATTACTTCTGATTTCAACCTACTATTTATGATTAAGCATGATTGTATTGATTTTTTCGCCGATGGTACATTTAATTACGCACCCAAATATTTTGAACAACTATATACTATTCATGGATATAAAAATGGCTATTATTTGCCGTTGGTTTATTTTTTTTTATTTTAAAAATCAAAAGATACATATAAAAAAATGTGGATATTCCTACAAAACTTATGTGTTGAATATACAGGAAGTCAGTTCATATTAAAAAAATTACACGTTGACTTTGAAAAGGCAGCCCACCAAGCCGCGTATGAAGTTTTTGAAAATGTACAATTAATAGCTTGTCGATTTCATTTAGGACAATCATGGTGGCGAAAAGTAAGTTCAAAATAATTTCAAATCAAAGAATTATACATTAATTGTATTCTTAATTATTATTATAGATAAACAGCGATTCTATTCTCAGAATAGCCTATAAAAAAGAAAACGACGAACTAGGAAATTGGCTTAAGAGTTTTTTTGGGTTAGCTTTTTTACCTAATCATGAAGTAGCCGATGCATTCGTCGAACTCATGAGTGTCTGCCCAAATGATAAAGTCTGCTCAGAATTTAGAGATTATGTTTTCAATAATTATATAGATGATGAATCTCCATTTCCCCCAAATATATGGGCTAAAGAACCTATGTTTGATCCAAGGTAGATCATCCAAAATCTAATTATATTAAATATAAAAAAAATTTTAATTTAATTTCTATGAAATGTTTTTTTTTAGGACAACCAACGCTGTTGAAAGTTTTCATAGAACTTACAATTCACAATTTTATAAGTCTCACCCACACATACACTTGGTAATTATGGTTTTACAAGAAACGCAAGCTGAAACGATGACAAAAATTCGGTCAATTGAAACCGACAGTTATAAAAGTATGAGTTTTATTGAAATGCAAAAAATTAATGCAACTATAATGGCTTACGATGAATATTTAAGAAATAAATGTTCTAAAGATTTACTAAAATATTTATTAAAAGTGGGAAACAAGTATTTAGGGATACCACTTTAAAACGTTGACACATAATACAAATATTCAAATCAAATATATAAATTAACTTTAAGACTAATCTGTATAGGATATGAATTATATTATATATTTATAAAACAAATGAACTTTAATATTGTTTATTATATTATGTAATTATTATTTTATTATTAACTTTAAGACTAATCTGTATTGGACATAAACTATGTATATTGTATATATTTGTAAAATAATTTCATTTTATATTTTTATACACTAATTAATAGCTTGATGATTATTATAAAATAATTCCTGTAAATATTTCAATTTTTTTAAATTTTTATTTTGATGTGTGGAACGGCAACATTGTACTTATTTCTATGCTCAATCGTGTTATATTTTGGATTTCTATTGTTTAATTGTATCTATGCTCAATTGGGTAATGAAAAAGGTAAACTGTGCTCAATCGGGTTCCAGCCAGAAATAAGCCTGTCCAACTTCAAGTGCTCACTAAAACGAAACGCACAAATACGAGCAACTAATAATGATAGTTTTGTAATCAGTAGATCGTAGTCTAAATGATGGTGTATATATCGCCGTGTAACTTGATGAAAAACATGATTAGATTTCAGTGGCGGATTTAAGGGTTCAAAGAAAGTCGGCCAATCAATAAGAGGGGCCTCTTACAAAATATATCAGTAAAATACTTATCCCCATTTCACAAAACCGATCTCTTCGTTCGCGAGAAATAATATCAACCAATAATCAATAATATAGTAACAAATCTTCTAGTTAAAAAAAAAAAAAATTTATTAAGTTTTTATTTATTTTTACAAATAAAACAAAATTAAAAGTAGGTATATAAAATGCCTGTGTATAGAATGTAGATTATAATTAAAATGTAGCTTGACGAAAAACCATGCGAATACCTATATAAAAAAAAGGTGGGCAAGTGGGTGTCGCTCTGCTGTACAGTAGGTTACAAGTGGGTCACTGTATAATGGATGATATTAAATTTGAATTCAACGATATAATATCATTGTATAAGAAAAACGATTCTGAGCGGAGACGGTATGTCAGTCTATGTTTAAGACATATTATATACATATCTATGGTATTAAACAAAAAATTGACCTATAATAGGTACCTATAATAAATTC
This sequence comes from Macrosiphum euphorbiae, assembly GCA_949089665.1. Taxonomy (NCBI): domain Eukaryota; kingdom Metazoa; phylum Arthropoda; class Insecta; order Hemiptera; family Aphididae; genus Macrosiphum; species Macrosiphum euphorbiae. Next base: position 94,313,449 of record CARXXK010000001.1, on the reverse strand, counting down.
CAAATTAATCATATCACAATGTCCATTAGGTACTTATAACGCGTTATACATCAACAAAACCGTGATACTATCATAGATATATAATAGTACACTTTAGAAGTTTCAAGTACCCACGAATAATATTATTCAATCACAACAAAATAACTAAAATAGTTATTCTAGGTTTTTTAATATGTAATTTCGTCCAAATTTGAATTTAAAATGACTATAAAAATAAACTGTGATTGTATATTTTTTAGATTTTTCGGTAAGATAATTAACTACTTACGTGGAATCTTGTTTTAAATTTTCAATCCTTAGCTATAAAAACTGAACATTTTATAACTTATTAATTATGACGATTAATAAATTTCGAGATTTTGAAAAATTCTGTCAAAATTCGATGTTTAAATGCTTATAAAAAAAAATTGTGCCTATGTATTTTTAATATTTTTCAACTGATATTGTAACAATATATCAGGAGCCTTGTATTAAATTTTTACACTTTTTGGCAAAACAGATAAAACTTTATTGATATTCAAAGAAAAAAAAACTAAAAAAAGTTGAAAGCTGTAAATGTCCATAAACAGCTCAAAAAGAGTCAAAATATTTTCAAAATTGTATGGTGTATAGGAAATGCTAATATAAACATTCAGTGAAATTTTCATGTATCTACAGTAATTCGTTTTTTAATTACAACAAAAAAAGGAAATTGCCACATGAGAAATCGAGTGAATATCCAATGTTGTAAAAATTTGAATTTCAAACGCTCATAAAAATTTAATTTGACTTTCTTATAGACATTTTTTTTTTTGATAAAGGTAGATAATCTTATAAGGAATCTTGTGTTAAATTTTCAAATCTTAGATTTAAAAAGAAAAATTTTTACGAATTCTTAACTCAAAATAATTTGCTAATTTTCGTGATTTTTCCATATTTTGTCAATTTTTGAACTTTAAGTGCTTATAAAAAAAAATTGTGACTAAGGATTTTTAATATTTTTCATCTGCCTTTGAAACAACATATTAGGAGCCTTCTATTAAATTTTCAAGCTTTCGCAACCAACAAATAAAATTTTATTGATATTTCTAGAAAAAAAACTAAAAAAAAATGAAAAATGAAAATGTCCCTAAACAGTTCAAAATAAATCAAAATATTTTGAAAATGTTATCGTATATAGAAAATGCAAATATAAACAACCAGTGAAAATTTCATGTATATACGTTCATTTGTTTTAGAGTTACACCAAAAACCAAAATCGATTTTTTGGAAAACCAATTTTGCGTAAAAATTCCCGTTTTTCCTTAATTTTTATGTTGTTTTTCCCGGCGCTTGTGAAAACTACTGGGAAATTTATACTTTGACCCCCCAAAGTACCAACTAGATTCACTTTCCTATCAGAAAAGCTACTGATGAAGAAAATCCAAGCACTTTTACTGTCCTAAAACGTGATGACAGACACAAAAATAAAAAAAAAAATAAAAAAAAAAATAAAAAAAATAAAAAAAAAAATAAAAAAAAAAACACACATCATTGTAAAATCAATACATTCATCGTTTCACTCAGAATCTAAAAAGCGAAGCCATAAAATTATTCATAATATTATAAAGGTTTAATACTTTAATTTGAGTTAGGTATACACTTTTAAATTTCGTACTACACACTTCACTTTTTGTACTACACACAAATTTTAGGAGCTGCTATGTACACAAAAGTCGATGATAAAATTACCATTTTATATTATAATTCACAAAAACAATAGTGATGGTAGACGGACCGGTCGGCTAGGTTTGAGAGTGAATTGGTGGTGTGGAGGCAATTGCTCGTTGCCTCTATTTATAATTGTATACTTAATTTAATAATAATAATACTTATTTTAAATTTCAATCAATACTTTATAGTTATAGCAATTGTATAGCAGTTGTAAGAAACAATGTCCTAACCCGTTACATGTATAAACATAATAATATGAAAAACATAGTGCACAGCCCTGTTTACCACATTTTTCAATATTTATTACGAATTTATCGCGAAAACGATTTCCAATAAATCATGATTTACGCTGCTGATTAAGTAATAAAAAGATTGTTATTATACTTACAAAATTATTGTTTTTATTTTCATGCAATCATGAATTATATTATATATTAATTTATAATTATAAATAATCTTATTTGTGATCAATGGTAGTGGGTATAGAATGTAGAATACGTAATTTAGATTTACGTAGGTATATAAGTATTTACTTCGATCTTTTCTAGGTACTTTATTTAATTACAATATTTTCTACTTTTGAAGTATTCCTATACATTTAAACTATTTTATCATTAAAACAATGGTAAATAAATTATATTCCAGTTTGAAATATACATTTTTTTTTTGGTTAAAATTTAAAAAAAATCAACTTTATAATTTAGGTGGGCCTCAGTGCACAATTTAGGAGGGGGCCCCGTTGGCATTTGCCGACTAAACGACCGTTAAATCCGCCACTGTTAGATTTGTATGTTTTTAAAAGTGAATAGCTTTATATCGTATTATTTATGACATTGTTCATTTCAATTGCCACATACTGGTTAATAACAGTCATTATTTCATAATTGAGTCATTAAATACTATCTTAGTGTCTTATCCAACGTATATAAATTGATAAATACTTTAAAGTTATTTTATTTTATTTGTTGTTGAAAATTAAACTATATGACGATTAGTGACAAAATATCATAATAATTATGAAAAAAACTATATTTCGTCCACTTCAATTATTATTTTATTGGTATTGCTAATATTATTTTGCATTTCGTTTTGCATAATTATTTACTTTGGTTATTACAGAAAATATTTTTGCTATCCTTTTTTGAGTATTTTCAAATTCAAATATCGACTTTTGGCCAACTATTTTCATTTTTGAACCACTGTGCGATGGTGGATTCTCGAATCGCCTTTTCCGCCGACCGTTGTACGTCTTACGCGACACAGTCCCCCCCCCCCCGTCCCGCCTTGCAGTTACCGGCTCGGTGGGAGAGTCAACCCGGTCGCGCTGCTTGCATCCCGTGGTGGTGGTTGGAGATAAGATAGACTGGTCGCTATATAGTGCTTGTACATTGTATTTGCTACTAACGCGGGCCGGGTCAATTCAAATTTAATACCAGCTATTATACAGTGACCCACTTATCAAATAGTGTACCGCAGAGTGACATCCACTTAAAAACCTTTAATTTTATTTTTAAGACAATTTTTGCTCTTGACGAACACGGCCAATTTTCACGCTGGTCACTGTAGCCTGCAGTCAGCTAAGTATAGAACCAGACAACAATAACAAAATAGCGCGTTCAGCTACCATATCCGTCTTACAACAAAATAACGATTCAAGAGGCGCCATCAATGAAGATTGTCTATTTGAGCGCCATTTACTACCAGGGTCTCATGAAGCCATAACCATGGCCAGCTGCATGCATACATAGGATGGTGAGACATAATCTTTACATATTATATCATTATAACGTGAGGTGATTTCTTATAACATTTATATTTGAAGTTCTACTGGACCGATTTTCATGATTTCTATTTTAGCGCAAGTGCTATGTGTGCAGATGAGCCATCAAAAGAAAACAGTCCAAAAAATTAATTATTTAAATAGTTATTAGAAGTATTGAATTTTCCGTATTGTTACATAGCGGCATTCGTTGACGACGACGGCTAACCCCCACTACTAGTACGATTATTGCAGTACTGTAGCATTTTCGTCTTCGTCCAATGTTAAATTTTATAATTTGTCGTTCGTTATCGTCATCGTAGTCGTTGAATAATTACACAACTATTTTCGATTTCGTCATTTCGC